>JBBPDB010000153.1:3783860-3801468 GCA_037974465.1 Brachypetersius altus
GGATGGATGGATGGATGGATGGATGGATGGATGGATGGATAGATAGATAGATAGATAGATAGATAGATAGATAGATATTAGGGATGCACCGATTGCAATTTTCTTGGCTGATTCTGATTACCGATTTTTTTGTAAGTGTGATCGGCCGATACAGATTTTTCCGATACTGATTTTTTCCCCAGACAACAGAAAATCAGAGCAGCTACATGTAGTCGACGAAAATGACACAAAAAATAGGTTTCAACTTTTTTAATGTAACGTGGTACTTTCTTTACCTGTTTACTTTTACAATACTGACATATGATAGTGGCAGCTCTACAGCAAATACAAACAAAAATCTAATTTTCTTTAATAAAAAGATTTTTTTCATAACAAATTTTCTTTACAAATTTAAATAAATAAAATGTAATACATAAACAAATAAATAACCGTCCCCCCCAAAAAAGATCGGTTCGAAAAAAGATCACCGATCATCTGTTTCCGATCACTGGCCGATAAATCGGTGCATCCCTAATAGATATAGATATAGATAAAGATAAAGATCGATAGATAGAACTTCTAAACTACAGCCTTCATGCCTTCATGGATGTGTTCTCTTGCTACATGCAGGAGAAAATGTCTAAATTATCATTTTCCCCACATTTATAGGTTAAAACAGCTGTCAGCAGCCAGTGAAGAGCACAATAAATCAACATTATCGCATACAGAGTGATGATGTAAGACTGTTCTACAGACTATTATATTAAGTCTTTAAAGCCTCTGCACTGTCAGAGCTCTCCCTGTGATTTTATTATGCATGCTGGAGTCAAAATGGTTTGCCCTAGATATTACAGCATGCACTGCACAACAAAATATGAAACATACACCAAGCATGAAGCAAGGTCACTGCATTTCAGTGGTGGGGAAGCGGTAGAAATGTAAGACGGAACAAGGAGGGAATAGGAATCTGAAAGAATTGGATGAGCTGTGATCTGCTGACAGCCTGACAGAGAGATAACGAGTGTAGAGGAATCTCACTCACATGCGCGTGGTGGTAGAAATAGGACCACTGGCTCAAGAGAGCAGCAGCTCTAACACCCAGCACAGCTGTATGCACTAATCTATGCCCCATCACATTCACAGTAATTACATCCCCATGTCAGACTCCACCATTAGGGCTCAGTGGGGACGCTGGGATAGACGTTTCCAGTTCAAAATGGAAGGTTCTCTTTTTTTCCTCCTAATTAAGTTGAACTTGTGTTAAAGCGCTTCAGAAAGCTCATGCACAAGACCACCGTAGTAGATCGATAAAGGCAAGGCCCGGCAGGGTGGGTATTAATTTCAATTAACATCAATAAGGCCTATTCATTATGATAAATTAGGGTACGTAAAATCACGCCAATGTCAAATCTACACAACTTCTAGTTCAAGTTTCAGCAGAATCAGGAGTGCCACTGAATTACCAGCTTAAAATGAACCCTCTCACTCTGTCCCTTAGACACACACACTGATGATCAATCTCGCTCTTTTATTTTCAGCTCTCACTCACTTTTTCATTTTCTCACTCTCTCTCACCTGCTATTACTGAACACAACACACACAAACACACACGAAAACAGTGTCCCAAACCATAGCTCTGCTCCAGAAGGAACATGATGAGATCTTCCTGGTTACATCAATCTATTTACTGTCTGAAACAAGATGCACTCAAGACATACAACCATTAATAAACCGACAAAGATTTTTTATATTCATTCAAACACACTGATAGGAAACACATAGACTGGTGGGTGGGCCAACCTTTCAATGAACACTTCTTCTAAGAACCTTGTTTGTTAATGAGATGGATGAGTTTTAAGTATTTTTACAAACTGCATGATTTGGACCTCCATATAACTTAAAGGATCCCAGAAGAACCCTGACATTGGTAAAGACTGTGATATCATGTGAAGGTTCTTTACACTCCCACATCAAACATGGCTCTTTAGGGGCCTAAATTGGTTCTTCTACGGACCTAAGAACCTATGTTTTATGAGCATGCTAATGAGTACAACTATGGCTCATCAATTACATTATAAATTCATGTCTATAGGCTAAAATAAAAAAAGTATTCTGATCCTGGCAGATACTTATCTCCCTAGCCTTCCAGAAAACCACACTGAGACCCATAATGAGTGAGCTGTTCTAAAAAAAACGGTTACTTAAGACTGTGATAAGTTTCTTATGTGTCTGTCGTAATGCTGTATTATACTGATCTGTCAGTATTGCGTCAGTATATGGTATACGAATGGTTCTAGGGAAAACATTAGTCGCTTTAGATTAGGTGCAGGTTATTTAGATTGTAAAGAAGTTCAATCTTACCCATTTTACTTACAAAAATGACCCCTAAGGGCAGTGGTACTCAAATTAGTCCTCAGGGACCTTCAGATGATCCATAGATTGCTTTTTTATGTGTCTGAAGCAAAAAAATGACCAATTTGAGAAATAGTGCCTTAAGGAACTTTTTGTTGCTCCAAAGAACCGTTTCTTCACCTTTATTTTAGATCTCATCACATTAGAAAGTGCCAATATTGCTTCAGAGGACTGAAAATAATCATGCTTTTTTAAAGTGGCTTGAATTCAGTGGAACACAGGAGGGCCCAAGTGTCCTTCACAGGATTAGAGCGCTGCCAGGTTAAGAGAGCAGCACAGCGTGGCTCTGTGAGTGCAGTCAAGCAGACAACTGCCCCAGATGGACGTCAGGTGCCATTTTTTCACCCTGGGTGAGGCTGTGGTCCCATCTGTTGACAATTTTCAGTTTTGGCTCCCTTCACACCTTCAAACCAGCCTTGGCTCTGGCCCTTCAGTGGCCTAAATTAGACAGGCTGCCAGAGGAGGCCCATTAGTTGACTGCAGGTGACATACAGACTTGAGCATGAATAGACAAAGCTTGTCTTAAATGGCAAGCAAACAGGGTATGTGTTCTTCTGTCAGTTTACAAGATGAAATTATATAAACAACTTGTCAAGAAAAATTTAATTTACACAACTGTCGATCAGCCAAGACAAGACAATTTGCTCCTTTAGCTTTGCAATGGAACTACAGGGCAAATACAGCCAGGAAATAACATGCATGTCTCACCAGGCTAACACAGCCTGCATTATCACATCCCTGCTTCAAAGCTGTAGTGGGGAGGGCAGGGTAAATACAGAGCTGAACGATAGATAGACATCAGTATTGCTCTCTTAACCCTAAAATATAAAGCCAAGTATGCATAACCTAACCTCTGCTTCTCTGGGACTTGGGAAAACTCTGCAGAATGTTGTTTTACATCAAAATTAGTTGGATGCTTGGTGATGCCAAAGCCAAGCATGGTAAGGATGTCTGTGGCTTGGCGGTTTGTGTTCTCTTCCAAGTGTGTCAAGCTGTTCAGTGATGTTTCATTAGCAGCAGTTCGAAAATGTGGTGAAGCTTCACGTGACATGAGATTTTATTGGCTACCTGAATCTATCTACAGATGCACACAAGACATCCAATCTTTTACACCCAAATAAAGTGACAACCAAAGGTTTTTATATTTGCCATATTTTTTCTCATGCAAGATATGGCATTTCATGCAAGGCCTGCACTGAACAAGCTAAACAAACACTTTGAGATGAAGCACATAGTGGGTCGGCTCACAATGTAGATGAAATATTTTCAAGTACTTTCACATAATTCAAGAACCTACATATAACTTCAAGGCATCTGGAAGAACCCTTAAACTGGTAAAGACCTTCACATTATGTGAATGTTATTCACACTCACACATCAGAAACGGTATGCATTCTCTGTCAAAGTCAACAATGGCCAGGAATCCAAGAAAGTGTAACAGGCGTCGCCTCGCTTGCTGGGTAAGACACTGTAATGTCAGTATGGATGTCTGTTGGTTGGTGGTTAGTGATGGTCCATTAGCAGCAACTTGAAAAAAAGGTGGTGCAGCTTCACGTGACTCTGAGGAAATCTGCTAGCTTTTATATGTCAAAGAGACAGATGCTTGCATCTAAAACCACCAAACACTGGTAGAATATTGCCATCCACTCTATGTGCATTTCCTAAGAAGTTGCTGAGCCTCTTGACTTCTTATGAAGAGTCCCCCACCTTCACCCCTCCCACCATGAGGTAGTGCAGGAGGAGTGCCATGGCAAGTGGGTTTGTGTCCATGCTAGGCTAATGGCCTATCTAAAGAAACCAGCTGTGTCTTCTGCCATAAACTGAGCCATAGACTGCAACTGTTATTGTGCTTCACAGAACAGGAGTTGAGGGATTGCTGTGTTTTCATTCAGACACAGTCTTCGACTAATTTGATGAATCTTAGCATGTTTTGCACTGTTTGTATGCTATTATAACTTATTGTGGCATACAGCTATGACAATTACAACTGGTATACTGTGACCTACCACTTCAAACTGTATCCAGCTTGGTGAAACCCAACCCAAAGTAGAATGGTGTATATAAAAGAGCCACTGTAAAAAATCATGCCTTTATGGCTGCAGTGTCTGTATGCTTTTCTAATGCGTAGGCAAAGGTGTGCTCCACATGCATATATGCCAAACATGTGCACATGCCTCAACACACAAACTGAGACAAGCACACACAAAAGTATTGCTTCATTGCGAATTCATAGTGTCAAGCCTCCAAACAACATCCTACTGGGCCAAAGAATTCTCCAAGGCTGAAATAACCCTCTGTTTTGTGGAGGCAGTGCTTCTCAAGGTCTAATTGCTTTTCAGCCCCTGTGAGATGGGGGCAAGAGAGCAGTCGCTGTCTGCCTTTGATGCAAAGTCGACTGACTTGCCTTCACCTCGGCAAGGACTGTGTCAGTCCCTCCAAACGTACAAAGGTCCTATTCCATCTGCACACTTGTTGCTCTCTAACAGGTTGAGAGGTGGCGACTGTGTTTACCCACACTGAGAGAGGGGACTACGGTAGACACAGTGCCAGTGATCAGCAGATGATCATGCCAAAAACTGGCAGGTCATGACTATTACTGGGTATTCTATGCTTATAAAGAATTGCAGTATACACTATATGGACAAAAGTATTGGGACGCCTGACCGTTACATCAGTAGGGACGTTGCATTCAAAGTTGGGCCCCTCCTTGCAACTATATCAGCTTCCACTCCTCTTGCAAGGCTTTCCACAAGATTTTGGAGTGATTTTTGTGGCAGTGATGTTGGACGAGCAGTCCTGGCTTGCACTCTCGGCTCCAGTTCACCCCAAATGTGTTGTATGAGGTTGAGGTCAGGGATCTGTGCGGGCAAATCAAGTTCTTCCTTACCGAACTCATCCAACCATGTCTTTATGGAACTTGCTTTGTGCACTGGGGCACAGTCATGCTGGAATAGAAAAGGTTCTTCCTAAAGTTGGAAGCATAGCATTGTGAAAAATTGTTGTTATGCTGAAGCATTAAGATTGCCCTTCACTGGAAGTGAGGGGCCACTTTAATTTAAAAATTAAGACGTGTGTCCCCATACTGTTAGGGTATCCTAACACTTTAAATGCTGAGGTCCCACACTAAAATGCTCAACTAACTACATGTCTTACATATCCATTTCAAATTGGCCTAAAAGTTAGACATTGACTAGTAGATGAACGTGGTTTTGATGGTCTAAATACTCAGTAAGAGACGCAGTCAGTGAAAAAGTAGGGAATTGCTGTGGGCAGTGCTACAGTAACAGTATCTGTCAAATGTAGCCATAACAAGTTGGGTCAATATTTTTGGGCTCTCTGGATATCGGACCCTGGCAGTAAGTATATGATGGTAGTTCATGCCGGAAACCCATACATACAGGGGCCTTTACTCACCTGTACACATTACAGTACTGATTTTTCAAAGCAATTGCTCTCATTTGTTATAATGACAGTTATATCTAGTTATATGTAGTATATCTAGTTTATTACAATTAGGCACAAAATGTATTATTTAGCAGTAAAACATTATTGTGAGTTTAAGGCTGTTAAATTTTATATTTACAAAAAACATGTAGCCCGAATACAGCCCAGCTGTGAATCAGTCATCCAATTGTGGACACTGCATTTAAACTAGGAGACATTTTGTTCAGCTTTAAGCATTGCAGTTAGCGTCAGGGATTACATATAGCTCCCTCAAGGCAATGGGGTCAGAGACGGCCATCCCAGTGCTAATGTAGCACCATTACCCATCAGGATGACTTAGCGCTCTATATCCAGAAAGGAAGGTCAAGTAGCCACCGGAAGGCCAATGGTGCAGCATCGGAGAGAGACTAATTCACTAAATAATGATCCTTAACTAATGCTAAGCCAGTTAGCATGCCAAGGGAAATGTCTTTTATTAAGACAATATGCTTTAAGTCATGCAAATCTTTCACATTCCAAGGAACTAAAGCAACATAAAATAAGGGGCAATGGCAGCTTTTCTACGAATGCTTGAACGTTACCACTCAAGCAATTCTAATCCTTTGGTTAATCAAGACTTTACTACATAAGGGTTTGCAAGTGGTTCTTGCCTCTGTTCAGTTCAGTTATATTCGACAATTTCGTGCCAGTATTAGACATCCTCTAGGAATCTTATTGTTTTCTGCCTTTAAATTTACTTCCCGTCTCAGTTTTAATAATGCATTTGTGTCTCAAAGAGGAATATGAAATTGCAGAGGCAATTCAAGTCTGGAAGATTATTGAAGATACACAAATGATCATTCACAAAACCTCAACACACTTCTCTACTTTAGTAATTGTTTTCTTATCTGACTAAAGTATATACTGGCAACCCTTCATAAAGTAATCTTCATGCTAATGCGACAAATACAATTAAAACATATGCATATATTTCCTGAATTATTTAAGAATTAAAGTAGAATGACCTTTTTTCACCTTTTGCTTTCGGTCATTATGATCTTATGTTTTGTAATAACATACATATTACAGTCTTTGTGAGCAGATGGTGTGTCCCTGACAGCTGAAGATCCTAAAGGTTTGCCATGATAGCAGTCAGTATTATGTCAGTAATATTTGAGTTTCAGCCCTGAACTGGAACTCTACAGCACTAGAGCACTATGACACGATTACATTCTCTCCCATTAAACTTTGGATGAGGGTCTGCCTTATGAAAACTACTCCTGAACTCAGGATGGAACCATAAGCCAAATGTCTGAGCCATATTCACAGGGACTGGAAATGTGAATGGAACAATAAGCCATAAGTGTGGATCTAAAACGGCCTTGGTTGAAAATGAGGCTTCTTAATGACTCTGATTCACCTGCGGTCACAGCACAAGTCTTATAAACATAGGTGTGCTAAAACACACAAACACATATACATACATATCTATCTATCTATCTATCTATCTGTCTCTCTGTCTGTCTAGCTATGTATATATCTATCTATCCATTCATCCATCCATCCATCTATTATACATATACGGCAGTTTGAATGTTATTAGAAGAAATAAAGGAGGAGAGCGGGCAATCACATTGTGGATCTCTATAGCAGTGGTCCCCAACCTTTATTTGGTCACGGACCAGTTTAATATCAGAAACTATTTTCACGGCCCGGCCTTTAAGGAGTGGCAGATAAATATACGTATATTATACAAATAAATGGTACGCATAAAATGGGGATATTTTAAAAATATAATAATAATGGTTGATTAATGGCATTGAATAGCAACTAAACCTTTTGTCATGCTTTCTTACATTAAATAAAATGAACTGTACTGTGGATATATTCAAGTAAGTTCTAATTACTTTTTAGAAAATATGGAAATATGAAAATGGAAAATATCGATCCACTTTCCTTTAAGTACCTTGAGCTATTAGCAACCCTACACTTAGATCTAAATGAGAATGAATTTACAAACTGCTTGAGATTTGTACTTTTGTACTGTAAAATAACAAATAACAATACAAATCAATAAAACTAATTTTGTTATAATTTATAAGTTGTCACTTCTAAATCTCACCACAAAAAAAAATCAATATGGTTGTCAGGAGAAAATGATAAATCAACAAAACAGGTGCAGTGAGGTATTTGAGGGATCACATTATGTTGTTCTCCTCATTCCAGACTGTTATTCTAACTCTTACCTGGGTTTGCTGCTGCTGTTGGACTCTGCTGACTCTTGTCACACTCCACACACCCTCCAGATAGTGCTGTGCATGGAAAGGTAGTGGAGTGACTGTGGCAAGACAGGTTGGCTTCATGCCCGTCCCAGCTGCGCCGCTCTTGATCCAACCCATTTCTCTGCGCTTCACACCAGCTGCTGGCTCTCCGTGGGCCCTGGTTGGGTGTGGCCTGGCTGCGGGCTGGAGGCTCTGATTCGGCCACTCCCAGGAAGGGCGTGGTGAGAGTGCACTTGTGGCAATTGGCTGGAGAGTCAGGAGGCCAGAAAAATGGCCAGACTGCGAGTCAGGTGCATCATCGAGTTCCAGTCCAAGAGCAGAGTGCAAGGCCAGGCGCCTCAGCTGGTGCAGAGGAGTCCCACACACCTCACAGCAGCTCTCAGCACCACGGCCCCGCGAAGGCCATTCCACCGCCTGGAGCTTATCAAGGAGGAAGGTCGCAAAGCCAGGGTCCTGCGAAGGGAAGAGTAAAAGTCTTATTGATAATGGTTAGGAATTAAAATGGAAGTAATACTGACTTTTTGCAAGCAACTGCAAGCACTACTAATGTTTCTGCAAGTAATTAGAGCTCATGTGAGTAAAATCTGATTTCAACAAATCAAAATGTCTTAAACAGTCTAGAACTGGTCTTTGCTACCCTTTACTTTCGCTGTTTGCTGCACTGTTGCTCCGCACTGCCACTCAGGCGCTCTTCAAGCCCTCTACCTCTACGGGTTTTCCCCACCCACTAGAGGGCTTAAAAGAGCTCCTGGGATTGACAATCTTGTTTTTCTGTTTGTTTCTGACACCTAAAATAAAAGAAATGTTTGCATTCTTGTTCTTTATGTTTCCTTGTTCTTTACATTTGTGTGTAATGCCATTTATAAAAACCCATGAGTGGTTGTTAGAGTTAAATTACAGTTACTTCGGTTCTACGTAACATAGGAATGCTAAACAAAGCTCAGTATAATCTGACAACTTAAAAATGAACACAAACCAGGGGAATTTCCATACAAGGAGTTGTTTGCCATTTAACAAAGATTTTTGTTGCGCTGCAGGCATGGATGCGGGCTGCTCACATTCTAAGGGCTAACAGGACTTGAAATTTTAACTGAACCTATTATAGCCTAAAATGTTCTGCTACAGTTCGATCCAAAGCTGAAACCACAAAACACTCAGTCTGATTCACCTGTAATTTTAATTTAAAAACATCAATTCTGTTCAAACATGATTGCAGCCTGAGAAAATTCTGCCTGAACTTGACTGATGCCCAATCAATTCTGACTGAACTTCACTGCAGCCAGACAAAATTGCATCTGAGTCCAACCAACACATAGAGCCATACTGTTATCACACACCTCTGTGCCAACAACACAAGTGGCTCCAGGGCATCAGATTAAAATATTGTAAGATAAATTCAAATAAGAAGCCAGAATAAGCAGAGAGGAAAATTAAAACTGGGTAAGTGTAGCCAAAATCCATTAAACGTAGAAGGTATGCTTTGAGAAACTCAACAAACTTTGAAGCAAGCCCAGCGTCAACAAGTGTATTACAGACCTGGATAATCTCTGATGAGAACAGTGAGATACCGTCAGGTGCTAAAAATATTTTAAGCTGTAATGAGAATATGAACTCCCAAGCTGCAAAATGACTCTTAAAGTTGCTGTCCTGTAACTGGGAATACTGAGGTCGGTGTGGTTTGCACTCAATACTGATTAAGATCTTTCACCAGGAGAAATCTCCAACCAGTCACTCTGGTCTCCAAACTTTGTCACAAAAACACACACAAGAAGTGATGGGGAGATTAATGGAATACCAAGTGTGAGACTGGAGCTGTGTCTGAATACCTGAATAAAAATATTCTTTCCTGTCTGCTTCCCTTGATTTTAACTGGTCTGGTAGTTGGGTGGCTCCACATGCTAGTCAACTCTACTGATATATTTATTGAAGCCATGGGCCACAGACCAGGAAATATCACAGCAATCAGATAGGAAAGGAAGCTATTCACACACAAGCAGGCATTTTTTGTAGCCCTGCTAGGGTCTTCGTTTTTGGTTGCACAGGGAGTCCTGCTGGGTCTGGTGGACCCACTGCATTTTGGGGCTTTTAATTCAATGTAATAAATCCTTTTTGGTTAAAAGTCTCAGTAGATGTTTATTTAATCCCAATAACAAGTAATAAAAACAAAACATGTTAAATTTGTTCCCTTTACCTTTGTTAAATTAAATTTATGAATAGAAATGCATCATTTTTGTTTGTTTTTTAATTTAAATATTTAAGTTCCTCACAGAAAATGAGCCAAGGCCAATGAATGAATTTCTATTATTTTTATTAAGCTAAAAACTGAAAACAGACCCGAAGACCTTATAAAGGTTAAATTCCAAAACTGGACATCAACAAGAAGCTAGTTGATTTGAAGCATAAAAAAATAGGACCATGAAAATGAAAGGCAATATAATAACGAGACAACGATTTGGAATCCTTCACACGCCAAGTTGCTCTGATCAGGTACTTCCGCTTGTCAGCAGTTTTAAAGTGAAAAAAATAAGGGATGGAATTGTGTATGAACACTGCTTTAGAGGATCTACTGCTGTAAATCACTTGTTGCAGTTGCTTGTTAAGCCTTTTTTAGTCTCTTAGTGGAGCTACTATAAATGTAATAGTGATTTTGCAATGCTGTGATAGACTGACTGGCATGAAGGCATCACACGCCATCTGGAAACCGAACACCGAAAGGGTTTTATAAGTCACCAGCTTCCAGCCACAAAGAGGGATTTCCAAGCTTGCTGAAAAGTATGTAGTGTATTTAGTGCTGTGGAGATATCCACAGAGACCTCTAGAGGCTTAAATTGAGCCTGGTGTTTCAGGAGGAGTGGATTTAAAGCTGAGAGAAAGAGAGAAAAGACAAAGCAGGAGAGAGAGAGAGAAGGATCTGAGCATCCATCACGCATCGCATAGACCCTCCAGTAAAGATTTTCACTGCAAGCTTTTATCCCTTGCTGACAAAAGTGAAACAACTACAAAAGCAAACATGCATTTGTATGAAGCAGTGAGGCGAGACGGACAGATCATATTTGCCCTCTAATACTAGGCCATGAACATGTTCAATGAAAATAGTCAAAACAGCATACTTACATAGGGGTGCAATGGTACACAGATGTCTAGGTTCGGTACGTACCTAGGTTTTGGTGTCAAGGTTCGGTACGGTTCATGATACAGCAACAAAAAGTTCTAAAGAATGAGGCTTGGTTTGTTTTCGTTTATTTTAAATAAACAGCAGTGTATTATAAACCAGTGTATTATATTATATAGCAGTGTAATAAACCAGTAAACACACATTCTTGCTTATATTTCCATCTATGTGTAAGGCAGCAGAAGTGTTACGCCAGTAGGTGGCACTATTGCACTACACTACGGCCCGGGTTTATGATTTATTTGCACTTTTTGGTCTCTCTGTGATTCAGTATTACTTCAATCACGTCTTCTCCGTCGTACAGTGAATTCTCCGAAAGACATCATGTACCGACCCACATACCATGATGGTTCAGTACGAATACCTGTACCGTTACAGCCCTACTACATGTACATTACTCTGGATAAGAGCGTCTGGATAAGAGAGTCAGCTAAATGCCGTAAATGTAAATTCATAAAAGAAATGAGAGAACAAGGTCCTCGGCCTATTACATTTTCGACATATAACGTTTCCAGTTTACGACACACCTATACCTAGTTTGGGTAAGTGCGGCATATGAGAGAGGGAGTTGGCGCCCCCAGTTTGCGAACCTACGCCATTTTTTCTGTTTTTACACTCATTTTCTGTCCTTTTCCATATTTATGTCAGTGGCTTTGTTGTGTTTTTATGTTCTACATTATGATTTTATCTAACTGTTTGGTTCGGTAAGTGACTTTCAGCTAAAGTGTGTTTCAACTAACACCAAAATTCAGATTACACCACTGTGGTACATACATTTACATACATTTAAGTTTCATTATTGCAACAGTTGTAATAAAAATCAATAAAAGATACCCACTGGGTAAATATGTTCAAGTCTTCACAACACAACTGTTTTGCAAACCATTCATGGCACTTTAGCAGCAAAACATTCTATAAAGAAATTAATCAACTGCCATGATGAACAAAAAAAAATGTTCATCAACTTAACCAAACAATTCCCTCATGCTGTGACCAGCAACTAATTTTGAGTGAAACAAATATTTTGATATTTTGCTAGTCACTTGACTTTCAAATACATATCAAATACAATTTGGCTTGTAATATTAATAAAAAATGACAGTATTAATAAAAAAATCTTTTTTTGTTTTGGTTTCAGTGTAATTACTTGGAATATGTCTTGGATATCAATTAATGAATCAATCTGGATCCACAAGCAATTGAGTTTTATAAATGTGAGTGTTTTTAGAAGTGCTGTGATTTACTGAGAAGCATTAAGGCATCACACACCAAAGTATTTTGTAAGTCAACAGCCCCCAGACATAAGGGAACCTCCAAGCTTGTTTGAAGGTCATGATTTTAGTTCGCTTGATATGCTGCGCCCAGGGCAAGCCTTGAGCAGGTGTCAATCAAACCACTTTGTTTTCTTTATTTTCTATATAAAAAAACAAAACAAAACAAAAAAAAAACAGAAAACAGAGAGAAAATTCCAAATGTTTCTTACATTTGGCATCAAAACCTATTTCATTCACAGCTGCACCATTCATCTGTCCTAAATCACTCCTTAGACAACATGTAGAGTGTGATTCAGAGGTTGTAATAAATTGTTTCTGTCTTGCTGTTGCCTTCGGTCACAGCCAGACATAACGCTGGGGCGGCCCTCGTATTTGGCTTTGCTGCTGGGTTTTTGTGCCGGAGTGCAGTGGAGGGTCAGGGAGTGAACACTCCTCCTCTCTGTGATTGAGTGCTTTTGTCTGAGGCCAGTGGACCACTAGAATGAGTGAACTACAGGGGGGTTCAGACTGAGCCGGTGCACCAGATGTCTGCAATCTGCTTCAGATGTAGCGGCATGCGCGCAACACAACCTGTTCGAGCTGCACGTCCAGCCTGGCCTCACCCTAGACAAGCTGCCCACTGTGTGCTTTTGATAAGAATCAATACCTGCAAAGAAAGGGCTTTACCAACAACTGTAATGGCGTCAGTCTACAAGGATACAATAAAGGGGCTTTATGAAACAAATCGATGTGTTTCCAAATTAAAGCATATAGAGTTTATGTCAGATTTACTCTTACTGTTTTGTATAGTGGAGTGGCTCCTTACAGCCACAAGTGAAATACACAAATGGGTCTAATCAGCACTTAAAATAGCAATAACTTTAAGAATTACTAGAACGAGATAGCATGTGATGATATAAAGGACCTGTTTGGAGCATATGCTGTCATGAAGGTCCATTTAATGCACTAAATACTAATAATAGTGTTTTAAAATCGATTCTAGAAGAAAAGGGTAGCCAGTATATTCTTTCAAGAAATGGTACAAATTTAAATAACTCAGTTTAAATCAACATTGCTTTGAAAGTTGTGCTCTGTAATAATTGTATCCATTGGCAGCATATACAGGGAGAACAGAAGGGGGCCCAGCATAGAACCCTGCATACACCATAATGAACTTTGTGTATTCCCTTAAGCTATTCAAATATTGCCTTCCATTTACATTCTATTTCCACTTCCATTTGTTGTAAACCAGTTTAAAGCATATCTAGATTCTTTAAGATTATTCAAAAGTACTATACATTTGTATCAAATGCAGCACTTTAAGCAAGAAGCACATGAACACTTGAAATTCATTTTCGTTTCAGTGTTATGCCCCTGTCTAAAACCAGATTGGAAATTCTCATTAATATTGTTTCCCCTGAGAATAAAGTGACTGATTGTTTAAAGTGATTTACTTGATTTAAATGTGTATCTTGAATAAAATGTTACATTAACTTAATTGTTCTGTTTGCTTGTAGAATGGCTGAATTAATGTGTTTTTATTTATGTGAGTATTTTGCATTTGAATAAGTAAATTTAATGCATCACTTAATCAGTGTGAAGCTTTAAAAGTTTTAGGAGTGCTTTAAGAGCTTTAAGAGCTTCTTCTTAGTTTATCAATGTACCAATTCAGAATCGCGAGAGGGGTAACAATTACATTTACCACATTGTAATGTTCAAACACAAAGATTTGGATTTCAAAATAAGTTTAAACAAGTTTAAAACACTACAATTCATACATGATAGAGGTATAAAATTGCAGCTATAATGTATGTATGTTGATTCATATACAGGCATATGCAAAAGTTTTGCATACGACTTTATGATGAAATCCATCCCTAAATCTGAGAAATATAAACATGAAATGAAGTGAAAGTGACCATTTGTCATATGTGAACACACCACAGCACACAGTGTGAACAATACGAAATTCTTCCTCTGCATTTAACCCATTCACCAAGTGAAGCAGGGGGCAGCTACGAACACAGTGCCCGGGGAGCAGTGTGTGGGGACGGTACCTTGCTCAGGGTACCTCAGAGGTGCCTAGTAGTCTTGGGAATCTAACCCGCGACTTCCTGATCACAGGGCGAATGCCTTAACCACTAAGCACTGGTAAAGCACCGCAACTTAATTTAAGAATACATTTGTATTTTGTTTTATAGTTGTTGTAATACAGTAGAAATGTGTGGATTGCAAATAAAGCTGAGATTCTTAAATGGTTCACCCAAAAAACAATTTATGAACTAACACGCTGCTAACATTCGCATTCATTTCTTTCATATGCAATATGCTGGAATATAGACATGCATTTACAGTGCAGTCTTTTGAGCAGGTAGCTGTGGTTTTTAAGGATTTTAGCACAAATTAACAATGACAAAATTATAATAATTCTAAAAAGTATTCATCTGAAAAAGTGGATTAGTTTATGCAAACTGTTGAAAAATATGCAACCCACAGAAGGTTTTAATTTAAATACTAATTCACAATAAGTTTTCCAGTGGGAAGATGCTACAAGACTCAAATACAGTTTTTGTGCATCTATAAGAATCTATGAAACCCACACCAGCAACACCTTATTAAGGCACATATGGTTTGAAGCACAGCAGTATTCATTCTGAGGTGATTTTCTTGGCGAACTTAGTGGATGAATTAATTCATTTTTGTCACATTGCACAGTCCTGATTTAAATCCATACACAAAACAGGCTATTCATAAAAGAGGCCACAGTAAATGGTATGGGACACTAATGAGTATTACTATTTAATTTTTGTATCTAATAAAACATCCACAGAGAGCATCCAAACTTGTAAGAGCACATCCAATTTTATGAAAGGAAAGGAAGACTACATGCCCTGTCCACAGTTCTTGTCCAGCCCCACCGGGGTTGCAAACACATGCATTCTCCCTGTTCACAGTGTTTTATCACAGACTGATTCCTCAGCTCACTTACTAATCTTAGGCTTGCCTATAGAGGATGTAAAGATCAAGTCTTTAAAGGTGGGCTTTTCAGATGAAGATTAAGCCTAATCTAAGATTAGTTTCATGGGTCAATGAGGACCCTTTCCATAGAAGTCCATTTTATTTCATGTCTAAGTTTAAAATGCAGAAATACAGCTTTTGGTCTACTGCTCAGCATTTCTAGGCCTGTGTATGCATAACATTGGTAAAACCTTGTAAACTTGTAATGGCATTTACGATCCACAAGAATGTGCGATGACAGATACATGCACAGTTGTTTATGTCTTCTTTGTGTACGACTGGTTACCTGATTAATGTCCAGGAGGGAGTAACAGTTTCACTGCTTTCACATTATGGGGTCACGTGATCATGTGTATGTGGGTGTCTGGTGTAGAACAAATACCTGCTGCAAGTGCCCTATTAATCACTCCTATTGGATAATGACCTGTGACATACAGTTTCCATGGAGATGGAGACTGAGGGTAGGTCTGTGTGTGTGTGTGTGTGTGTGTGTGTATGTGTGTGTGTGTGAGTGTGCACACATGTGGAGAGAGAGTGCAAAGAGAGAAACAGAGAAAGGCAGGTTGCCATAGTGTCCAGAGTGGGTCAGGTAGGTCACTGGTTATTACAGACAAGTGCTGTTCCCCCTCTGGATAGATTACCAGCTGCTGTCCGAGAGGCAGCGAAATTGAAGTAGGGACAGAGTGACCACCTACAGATGTCCTGCAATATTTAACATTATTAACACTCTTTCTCCCTCTGTCTTTTCACTGATCACTGAGCTCAAACCCTTCTACTACAGTAGAATCACAAAATGACAAATTCGAGTTCCTCAGATTATGTCTTATTCTGGGCCACACTGAATAATGACTGGAGCTTTTTCCATTAAAAGAAAAGTGTAGTCCCTGACAAGTCTTAATCTCTGTCCAGGACCCCGGTTTACACAAAATGTGTGTTGTTTACCACCACCAACCTATCCCAGGGTCCAAGGGGAAAATTTTAGAATCTTTAGAACAACAAAACTTTTGGGTCATTAAAGAACCTTTCAGTGAAAATTTGAAAGTTAATAATCTGGGGAAAAAATGAAGAAACATCATGAAGTTTAAAGAACCTTCATATTCACAATTTAGTAGAATTATGAATGAGTTTACATTTTGAAAGACACCAAAAATTCTTCTACTGTTATAGGTAATGTGATATGACATAAATGAATTACCAATATCAACTCAGTAATGTTTCAAAAACTGAAGGTAAACTTATGAGTTGACTTACTGACTGCTCTGTTTCCTTTTTATCACAGCCTATTATTCTATATTGCATTATTCTACACTTACTGGCAGCTGCACTAACAGGTTACAATGTAACAGAATTGATTTTATAAAATAATTTCCATTAGAGGTTTGGAGCTCCGCCACTGATGAACTCTCAGAACCGTCGGATACTGGCTCACAGTGATGCATGTGGATCTCTCGCACAGGATCCTGGCTGTGTTCGGAGGTGGCAGAGGGTTACTGGTCTGCTGCATCCATTTCCACCTCACCGCACCGCTCTGCCTTCATCACTGTCACTGCACGACGGTGACATCCCATTAACAGCAGAATGCTGCAGCTTTTTAAAACCGAGTGTAAATCATCATGGGTTACACAGATAACAGAGAAAAAATGCATTAAATATTTTATTTGCATAAAGTGCTGGGCGGTTAATTAACACTGTCATTCCTCCATGGCGGCCTCACCTTAATTCAACCAAACATCTCAGAACAGAACTGCTAAAATATCCTACTCCTAAAATAAACATGTATGCTTTATTTTCAACATTAAAGTTGGATAACACTGGTAACGCTGTCTGTTTCATTGCAATTTTAGTCAAGTTTTGTACATTGATTCAAAAAATCACATCAGCTTTTTTTCTACCTTCAATGGTTCTAGAGACTAACTAAATGTTATTTTTTCATTATAAAGTTGTTGAAAAACTACTATTATTTTGCGTGAGAGTTGGCAACCCTGTTATCTACATGTACAACAAACAAACAACACATTAATATGTTGCAAAAAGTTATAAGTATAACAAAAGACCATCTCAACCGAGCC
>JBBPDB010000153.1:3819277-3845709 GCA_037974465.1 Brachypetersius altus
TTATAACAGCCTAATTACTACATATCTGTAACTTGGCAATAGTGTATTTATTTATGCGCATGTGCGAACCCGGGGTGGGGTGTGGGGGGTTTGGTGATGTTCATTCATGCAGGGCCCTGCAGCCCCAAAGCCTGACATGACCGGTCCCCAGGACAAATAAGTTTGAGAAATGCTGCTGTAGAGCACTTATGAAGTCAGGTAGTGACACCGGACAAGAAGTCCTGGCTCGCAATCTCCGTCCCAATTCATCCCAAAGGTGTTCTTTGTATAGCTCTGTGTTCTTCCACACCGAACTCATCCAACCACGTCTTTATGGAGCTTGCTTTGTGCACTGCGGCACAGTCATGCTGGAATAGAAAAGGTTCTTCCCCAAACTGGGTCCACAAAATGCCTTGGTCTGCTGAAGGATTAAGAATAACCTTCACTGGAAGTAAGGGGCCGAGCCCAAACCCTGAAAAAGTACTTTTGTCCATATAGTGTATAAACAAGGCACACACACACACACACACACACATACACTTCATGTATCATGTGTGTCGTTCACTTCCCTGATTTGTTGTCTCTCTGACCATGGTACACTAAACACTAAGCTGATCATCTGCTGACTCTATTACACAGCCCACTTCCTTCACGTGTCTCCACTCCACACACTCATCAGTCACCGTGTGTTAGAGAGCTCCTGCTCAGAAGTGATTAATGCAAATTGTGCACTGATCTCAGCTCCAGTTGCAGCACAGCTGCAAGAGAGCTTTCGCACTATTCACTCTCGCTCTCGCTCTCAGATTCCACACCTGAATCAAAGGTTATGCTCATTAGCTTGGATTCGTTGGAAGTTTCCCTGCACAGTGGCCTTTAAAAAAGTCAGGTCATTTATGTATGGGCTACATTACAATGCTGTGTTGAGACATCTGGTATATCCTTTCTTGGTAAAATACAAATGACATGCTCTAAAACACATGTTAACACGTCCTCTTTTGGTAACTCTATTCTGCTAATTACCTGCTTAAGCTGAGTTTAGCAAATTGGGGAAACCATATTTACATTTTTGGGTTTTTTTTCCAGATTATTTAGCAAATAAACCATAATTTACAAAAGGCACAGGAGTCTTGGTCCCACTATTCGTGAGTTAGAACCTTTCTCAGACAGTAGGAAGGCCCTCCCTCTTCCTATTTTTTAGCAACGTCCATAGATATAGGTTTTATTGTATTTTAATCAATTTACATAAACACTTAATAATTACTACAATAAATATTTTAAATATTTTCTCCAAATATGTTACTGTTCTAGTGTCGTAGGGAATTACACTGCTGGAAGGTGCATGGATTGACATGTGGTAGGACAGATGCTAAAACGGATAAATAGTACAAGACTAAAGAAATTCACGTGCAGCCATTCACTGAGAAGATCCCCCCCCCCCATCCTTCATTCATGTTGCCTTGGCAACCAGCGTTCCATCACCTTGACAGGCTGATCAGTGATGGACAAGTTGTGACCCCTCAGGGCAAGATGTAATCAGTGCAAGGAGAGGTGGATTCAAAGAGGGCTACAGTGCCTCAGTTCTCACAACATTACTAGTCCATTGAGACTAACGGGTCTAATCTGGGTAATCTTCAAACCTCGAAGATCTAGCTAAGCAATAATGCTGGCCCTTTTACTTTCCCATCTCCCAGACGCACTGACCGATAACGTTCCCTTTACTCAGCTACTTCACTTTATGCCAGCAACACCAGTAATGGAAGGCCAGTCCATGAGAGGTAAGGTAGGGAAGCAGGGGGAGATGTTGCAGATTTTTAAAGGAGCATTTACTTCACTTCTCATTCTATAAAAACTGTTGTAGAACATCACAAAAAGAGGATGGCCTACACTTCCAGAAACCCAAGGTCATTTGCTAGCAAGGCAAGGACAAAACAGGCTGAGAAAGAATTAGAGAGAGTACAGAGAGAAGTCCTTTGTGAAGGCACTGGCAGTGTGAGGAGAAAGCCATAGCTTCCCTGAGAGAGTTCTTCACTTGCATCCCTCATAAACCCCAGTTACGCTCCGTGAGCAGCGAGCTGAGGCAGCACCGGCGCGGACAGGTTTAAATTCTCATCACACGGACCAGTAACATCAGTTCCATCGCAGTTTATTTCTCACAAATTATTTTCAGCCTGAAAAATCTATGGAAGCCCTTTGAGATCATCTCACACAAAGGCTGTAATATTGCTTATTTATTTGAACTCTGGAGGGACTGGCACTGGTCGAACACAGCACACTCAGCCTTGTATATCCCTAATAAAACCCAATATATTCTTTTCAACCATTTTGGGGATGATGTGGCCAATTTATAAAGAGATTTCTGAATGTATGTAGTCCAGCATACTGTCAGAACAAAGCCAGGGGACTTTATCGGAGAAGAAAAAACATTGTAACCTTTAATGCAATATGATGTATAAAGATTTTTTGAAACTGACACAGAATGAATTCCAAGTGGAATTTTCAATTTATGTGAAAAAGTAAAAAGTGAAGTCGGAGACACAAAGTCCAGTTTTGTCCAGAGAATGGATTTCATACCCGTTTCAGATGAAGTGATGATGCAACTGAAGAGTACAGTACTTGACAATTCCTCTAGGCGTCATTGTCTAGCAAACAGTTTCCTCTCTGCCAGGGGTTTGGGTCTTTATGAAAGTGTAAAGCAAATCTCTTAGGAAGACAGTGGCCAAATGCAAGACAAAAGAATGTAGGCCACTTGCATCCATTTTCCTAATTAGACACCCAAAACAAGCCTTCCCAAATCTTTTGCACTCTGTCACTAACAGTTTAGAGAGATAATGTCTTTAAAGTGCATGTTTGTCATATTTTAATTATTAGAGCCAGCAACAATATCAGCCTCAAGCTGCCTCTCCTGTCCAGCAGATGAATTGTTTTTGTCTGCCAGACGTTCAAACCTTCTTCTTTAAACGTCCATAGAGAGAAATCCTCGCGTCTGGTGTAATGACAACATCTCTGTGAGGTAAAGTGGCTGGACATCCTTCACCCCACTTTTGTTAAAGACTCTACTATCACACTGACATCTGAAAGTGGTAAAGTGGTCTGTCTGGCTGGCCGGGCCTAAATCTGATTGTGTAAACTGACAGACAATTTAGCTCTGTCCAATACATCTTACAGCAGAGAATGCAATGTTCCTGCAGCTGTTTTAGAAAAAGCTTGAGTCTGACACCCCCTAAAACCATAGTTTTTAAACCATCTAACCAACATAATAGTCAATAGGCAGTAAACTATAGGCATTTAATGCAATGTGTTGCTTTAATATGCCATAATATGTAACTAACATGCCATTATATGTCATATTACATGACATAAACCTATTCTGGAGGCATGTTAGGATTTAATAGCTACAGCATCAAATTCATCACAGTGGGTCCCGCAGCCTCGGGTTTTGGACTCATTTCTGGTTTGTGTTGAAGTAGAGGTGGTGGAAAACATCCAAGAGCGCACAGCTAACTGCATATGCTCAGTTTCCATTATACATACACAGAACCTTAACTACTAACATTTCACTGGATCCAAAGTGAAGGAAGTTTCAATACTGTCAAAGTATTAAGAAGCTCGACACTGCAGCAGAGGTTAAAATCTGACCCAAACCTGAGTTTGGTGAAACCTTTAAGTATTGCAACTCAATATTCATTTGTTCTCACTTGCAGTTCATTGAAATAAGCAGAGAAACTTAAGCTGAAGCTGAATCCAACAGTATAAATGGGATAAACAGTTCAAACAACCCATGGTTAACTGACAAAACCCAATCATTTTGACATGTCTTCCTATACATTGAGAAGAAAGTCATATGACTCCATATGATAATATTCCTTTATTAATATATCTGTAGAGAAAACCACAGAACAATGTGCTGGCACAAAGAGCCAGAACTGATTAGCTTCTGAGCTCATTCTGGGACCCTTAATCAAACAGGACGTTACCGTACAGACAAGTCCAGGATGTGGTATACACGGCCAACATGAGGGACCGCACAGTTCAGGCTGATTTCAGGAAATGGACGAGAAAGCTAACAGGAACACACTTTCATTGAGATGTAGAAGGTTAGGTAGCTTTAATTTCCTACTTGGATGCCACCACATACATTGTTTCCTCAAATACAATGAACCCAGCTGGTGCTGTATACGAGCATGACAAGATGAATGTGGAAACAAATGGGCTTACTTTTAACGCCCCTACACAATCGTGGCACTGTGTACACAGGAAACCAAACAGCAATACAGGAAACATAATATGGGTCAGATTTCAATTAACTGGACAGACGTTTTCCTCCTCACATAACGTTGGAGCAACAGGGCAAAAAAAGCAAAAGTACGTGCAGTGATGAAGTTCGAATGCTGGAATACTGTATACTCAGCATAGTATAGTCAGTATAGGCACTTTTCCACAGCTATGCAAGAACCGTGCTGCACCTAAACTGTACTGCAGTTGCACCATGCTTCAATTTTCCAGTGTATCTGACAGTGTTTCTGTGTAACAGTGTTTCTAACAGGTTACCAGTGCAATACTCTTTCACAGTTTATGGTCTTTTGGTTTTTGTTTTAGTTTTTTTTTTTTACAATGCCATGAAAGCCTAACCAAGCGAACTCATTAGCATCGTCCTGGTACACCTTCGTATTTCTCACAGCATTAAACTCCCACTGAATAGACAGTAAAGCTTGTACGTCGTTGACCCAGTTGTTGTTCTTGCTGTTTTTGGCACAGACGGTAAAAAAAGGCCTCTTTCCAATCCGTCTGTTGTAATGACAACAGTTCAGCTAATCAAAAAGCAGTGAAGCGCTCAGCTCAGCTGCAGCCCACTTTTGGTCCTGGCCGATGGTCCGGGTATGGGTCAGGTCACTGTATTTGTAATAGAAAAATATTTGCTTGCAGTATGGTGTGTTTCCTTGTGCCACTAGAAAAGCACCACGTCAGTCTTACATGCATTTGTATCAGTACTGTATAAGACTGCCTCACATTTTTACTTTGACCCAAGAGCAATGCACCTATACTGGGTGGTCTGGCTGTCTCTCACCTCTATGGATACGCCATCCCATTATCAGGATGGCAGTCGTTTATAGATCACATGCCTGACTGCGTCCACTTCTGTATCTCAGCACTTCTTTTCTTAAGTGTGGCCATTCAAAGTGAGTCATCGCTCACTATTCATAGGTTCATAAAATATTGCTGAGTAGGTCACCTCTGCTTGCTTAGAATCGTTCAAACATGCATCTGTAACACGAAACACAGACCACTACCCTTACAAAATGTTTCCCATAAACAGCGGGAGGAGGGTGGGGAGGCTTTGTAAATGTCAGATTCTCACAGTGATTAATCCTCCACGCAGATAAAAGGGGAAGATTCCAAGCGGAGCGACGCTTCCCATGCCTAGTTAAACCTGGCTCTCTCACTTCAGTCTTTCACACAGCAAAATGTCCAGGGGTGACTAAGCTCATAAAGAGCTCATTTACATCCAGCTGGACGTAAATGAACACTTTATATTTTTTAAGAGGTACCGAATGGTACTGCGCAGTGGTAGCACAAACACTTTATGGGTATATAGTATTTCTAAACTGGCATGTTCATGTTCCGCCCACAAATGCCTTCATTAGCAACAACTATTGCTAGGTTGGACGAGCTTTCCCCAAAGCTTTTTTTAATATAATTAGAAACGACAGATTACAGAACCGTTTTATATCCATCACAGCCCCTTGGTCATTTAAATTAAATACTATTGAAGCATTAAGACACGTCAGATTTGTCTTTCTATGATTAGCTACAGGAACACAGTCCAGTTTAGTAGTGTAACATTTCATAACGTATCTGACTGGTGCACTACAGATTTTTGTATCGCTGAATGGATTGTTCTGCAAATGTTCTAAAACAGCTGCTAGAAAGTAGATAAATCTACCTTCGAAAGTTCAACACAGCATTCTTCTGCCCATGATCTTTTCTAGAATAATAAATGTGTATAATATTGAGTTGCACATTTGAAAAATGCAATTAATTACTTCATCAGAGTATATCTTTGGTAAATATTCATTGCACACACCTGTAGATCCATGGTGCTGTAAATTATGCTCAGTTTACAGCTTCTCTGAATAAATACATTGTATGATTTAGTTGCTGCTTTTTGCAGAAGTTCTTATCTATTTGTCTGTCTGTCTATTTATCTGTTTATCTGTTTACTAATTCAGCAGTATACTCATACATTGGTAAACATATAGACAATGAATCCAAACCAATATTTCTAAGAGAAAGATCAAGTCAAAAAGAAATCCCTTTGTGCTGAATAGATGGGGCTGGAGTGCTGTCAGGGCGAGCAAAAAGTTCTTGTATGGAGATGCAGAGTGCTCCTAAAGCATTAGAGACAGTGGTATTAACATGTCCAAAGCCTTCATCATCAAACGCTCCACACTTGTCCTTTTTCCGGGTTTAACAGGGCTCCGCTAGGAAATAAAGTCCTACTTACTTCCCTACACTCTTAACAATAAAGGTTGCAAAACGGCTCTCAGCTTGGATAGAAAACCATGTAATTGATATAGCACTTTGCACTCTCTGAAGGTTTAATTAGGATTTTCTCAAAGCATGTCAAAACAGTTCTGTGAGGGTTCTTCCTGCGATCAAAAGTGGTTTCTGTATGGTGTCACTCCAGAAAAAACATTTTAGTACCTTCATTTTAAATTAAATACTAGTAACAGCTTCCAGTTCCCTAAAACTAATAAAAACACTAAAAAGCTGAAAAGCTCATTTGAGATGGATGCGCTCAAGCCTCACTGTTAGTCAGTCTGATTGTATTTAAAACTGTTTTATCAGCACCGGTGTCATTCCCTTTATGTAGTTCCCTGCACTAAAGCCCTGCACACTTTAGTGTTGCTGCTGCCCCAAACCACCATTACATCTCCATGAAGGGCTTGTTATTGAGCTGATGAGGTGAGTCAGGTGTGCTGGGAGCCTGGGCAGCACTAAAGCCTGCAGTGCAGGAGAATTCAAGTACTGAGAAGGCACAGCCTTAATGGATGCACGGGGTCTTGATGAGTTAATGACTCAGATAAGTGCGCAAACCTTTGTCGTTCCCGGCTCTGCCAGCTCCAGCGCCTGCTTGTGCAGCTCGGCCGTGATCAGCTGGCATCTCTGGCACAGGCTGGCTCCGCTGCCCTCTGGGTTCGGCCTCTGGCCCCACTGCAGCTCCTCCGCAGAGTGAAGCCTCTTCCTGGGGCTGAGCCCCCCACACTGCTGGGACTCGTTACTGGCCGAGCCCTCAACGAACTGAATAAAAGAAGAAGGTTCCAAGTGAGAGATCTTCAGTATTTTTAATACTTCAGTATTTTTTATACTCCACTTGCACACTTGTTCACTCTATACTGTGCATTTTAGGTTTTTTATTCAAGCGTCCAGAAGACGTTCCATTCATTTTGTACCTGGTCAATTAAAAATTCTCTGATATGGCATGTAAAGTAATGGTATGCATTATACCCATCACTGTTAAAATAATCGCGAGAAGAACAGTATGTACATATGTCCTTATATTTATACATTTATACACATATTATCTATCATATGTATATATATATATATATATATATATAGAGAGAGAGAGAGAGAGAGAGAGGGAGAGAGAGAGTGTGTCCTGAAGACTTATCTATTCAGAGTGCATCTCCTCTTCTTGCACTACTTCTGAATCTGGTTCTATGTGCTATCTTTATTCAGAAGTAGTGGTTCTCACAGTGTCCTGAAACTTCAGCGTTTCCTCAAACTCGAACTCGCTTTGGATAAAAGTGTCTCCCAAGTTAATGAAATCTAATCTAATACACACACACGCACACACACAGGGACCATGGAACCCCAAACCAGTATATCTGAAAACTTCAGATGCAGCTACACATGCAGCCTCCTGTCACTCCCTCACTCGGGTCTTACCGTGAACCTCCTGTAGTCCATCCTGCGTCTCCCAGCGGAGAGCCGAGCTGCGTGCATGGTTTTAGCCAGATTTCTCCTAAAAGCGCTTATTTACTGAAAGAAGCTCCTGAGGAGAGGACGTGTCGGTGTCTCAGCGTGCTCTCCCATTACTTTGAGGTTGGAAATGTCCCTGAGAGAGAGACCCCCAGCTGTCCTCCTGCTCTGCAGCTGGCATCGACTCTGACAGGGACTGAAAAGTTACAGCCTCAGAGTCACTGGCGTGTCAGAAACGGGACACTGAGGGGTGGAGGGGTGGAGGGCTGGGCTTTCTTTTCGCACAGCGTGGACTTTCTCCACTCTTTGGAAAAGTCACGATGCTTACACTGGGATTGGCCGATATAAAAGAATATTTCTTTCTCTGCACGATGATTGGCTGGGAGTTTATTCAAGTAACCAACTTTAGCCTATCAACAGTCAGCTAGTAGTCAATTATAGTATAAGGGCGGGGCTTGTCATGTAGGGAGAAGTCCGGTCGCTCAAGTGTGTTTATTTTGGTTTAAAGAAGCTGATGGACTGTTAATTTCCCACACATTCACTGCAACATAATAATGTAGAATAATGAATAAATGAGAACTATAATCATACCCTCCTACACAGACACACACACAGGACAATTGCAGATTTTGCACATTTTGCATGGCCTGGACTATAAGCTTCCTTGCACTTTTATGTTTTATGTTTAGGATGATGTCGAACCTATGTTTCTTAACTATATGTTCTGGTATGGTATGTACTTTTTCCTTGCGACAGAACATGTGGAATAAGATTTTCATTGTACGGTTTAACTAACTGTTTTTAAACTTCTATTCTATTCTATTCTATTCTATTCTATTCTATTCTATTCTACCTCTGTAATCTCGTGAAACTGTATGTAATGGTGTGATATTATTCTTCCTGTAAGTTTACATACAATTCCCACTTTATGTCACACGCCTATATTGTTTACTTACTGTACTGTATCAGATTCACATCCCATTCACACTACTATTGCACAACTGTATTGTCTATTTATTGTATTGTTTCTGCCATTCCTTGCACTTTGCTCAATGCTGTAACCTCCTGTGCAATAATCATACTTCTAGTGCAATACACTCTAGCTGTCTATTTATTGTCTTTTGTCTACTGTCTGTCATAACTTGCACTCTGTTGAATGCTGTTATCATGGTCCATCGAGAAACATTTCATAACACTATGTATGTGTACTCAGCTGCTGATGACTATAAAGTAATCTTGAAACTTGAGTAACCTTGAATGCTGCAATTTGTGCAAAAAGTGCCCATTTACATCAATTCAAACATCAAAATACTTCAGATCAATTCTGGTCCAGTTCCACTCTTTAAGTCAAACTACACCTAATATTACTGTCTCTGTTGTAACTCGCACTCTACCGATTGTTGAATGTTGCTATATGTTGCACGGTGGTCCATGGAGAAATGTCTCATAACACTATGAACATGTTCACAGCTGCTGATGACAGTAAAGTAAACCTTTAGTTTCCCAGCCTGACTGATAAAGTTCATTCCAAAATGGTAAAGTTGGTAAAGTTCTGAAGTCTGACTGTGGCTGACAGTGTAAATCCTGTGTGTGGGATGTGTGATGTGTGTATGGTACTCCGCACCAACAGGCCTATGGCTGAAGCACCACACAGTACTCTGCTACTCTGACGCCCCCTTATGACCAGATCCTGAAACTATCAGAAATCCGGAGACACGAGCTTCACCACAGTTTGGGGAAAAGCTCGAGTTTCAGGACAGTGTGAAAACCAGAGGAGAACACTAAGTGGTGAAATCTTTATTCAGGAGTAGCGCAAGAAAACCGGCGGTGCATCAGGAGAGGAGATGTTCTCAGGGCTTTCTTCTATAATGAAAATGCACTGGTGGTGATTTTGCACAGTGAAATGAAGTTAATGGGATGTTTAAAACGGATTAAGGTCAAATGGAAAAGGACAACATGGTCATAAGGACATAATAATGTAATGGTGTGATTCCATTTCTTTCTCATTTAGAAGCAGTAGAAACAACTAGTAGTAGCATGAACAGGAGTTTTGTTTTTACATCTTTCTTTCTTTCTTCCTTTCTTTCTTTTGTTCTTTCTTTCTTTTTTCTTTTATTTGTTTGGTTTCTTTCAGTCTCTATCACTTCTTTACTTTGTCTTTTCTTTGTTTTGTTGTTTGTTTCTTTCTTTCTTTCTTTCATTTTTTATTTTGTCCTTTCTTTTCTTTCTTTTCCTTTGACCTTTTCTGTTCTTCATTTATTTATTTCTTTTTCTGTCTTTCTTCATTTTTGTCTTTATTTAAGCATAAATTAATTAAGTTAACTTAAACTCATGCATTGTAACCACAACAACACCATTGTGTGTGATCTCATACACACACACACCTGCAGAAGTGTGAGATCACACACAGAACATGGTTTTTATTCAGTGATCAGTCTGAAGAGAAAGCTCATTAATGCTCCTCATGCACTTCATATTCAGGAGAAGGTCATTCACAGCATCTTCTGCTCCTCTTTCTTCTCTCAAAGTATCTTTTAAACCACCCTGAACTCTAAACAGGTGTGTTGACTGTAAATAGACCATGTGTATGTGCTTTTAAAGGAATGTGAGATGCAATATTCCCGTAAAGATTTGATTGCAAGAACTGATGCTGGATTATTAGTAGCCCAGGTGGATCCTACCTTTTGCTTCCGTTTCAGAAGATGACTCGTAAATCCAAATATCCCATCAGCATCTATAAGACATGTGCTAAACTCCACAGGTGTTGGGCTTTCCTGGGCATCCTCGCGAGCATGTGGTGAGTCTTGAAAAGCCATATGAAGCCGATTCCCTCCTTTAATTCTTCACACCTGGGTCTGAAGGGTTTTTCTTCTCACTGGCTTATTAAAGCCCTTCTTCATCCTCCTCAGCCCAAAGCCCACCAGGGTCTCCTGCTCTCTTCACATCCCACACGCAACTAAAACACATGGGGCTCTGGTCCCTCCTCCTCCTTCTCATCCCTCCTCCCTCTTTTTCCATCTTCTGCTCCTCCTCCACCTCCAGGAGCTTCAGTCCCTCTCCACCTCCTATTCAGCCCCTCCTTCACCTCCACCACAAAAGCCCAGGGTACCTCCTCCATCTCTGAAAAAAATTTACTTTTGAAAGCACCATCCCGGGAAAATGATGCATCAACACAATTCTGTCTTTCAGTTCACTTCATTTTGCTCATAATTGTGCTGATTACACGTTTTTATGTATGATGTCATCATTTATATTCATTTATGCTCTCATTTGATGTTCTTGTTTGAATCCAGAGAACACTTTGACTTCACTTTTTATTTCATCTCCCCCTCTCACTTTTCTCCTCCTCCTTCTTCTCCGCCTCTTCCTTCACTTTGAGAATTTCCAGTCTGTCCTTTCCTCCTCCTCCTCCCTCTTCTTTTTCTCCTTCTTCTCCTCCTTCTTCTCCTTCTCCTCTTCTTCCTCCACTTTGATAATGTCCAATCCATCCCTCTCCTTTTTCACCTCTCTCTCTTCATCCTTCAGAATCTTCATTCCTACCTTTTCCTCTTTGTTTTTGACTTCTTCTTTTCCTCCTTCTCCTTTTTCTCCTTCTCCTTCATCTTTTTATCCTAATTCTTCTCCTCCTCTTCCTCCTCTTTGAGAGTTTCCAGTACATCCTCCTTTTCTTCTCCTCTCTCTTCATCCTTGAGAATCTCCTCTTTGTTTTTTACTTCCTTCATTCCCTGAAGATGTTGGTAGACCAGTTCCTCTTCCACCCTCCCAAAATACTTCAACCTCCTTCAACCGACTTCATTGTTAAAAATCATATATTTATCAGAATCAGAATCAGAAAACTTTATTTATCCCGGAGGAAATCATACTAACAAAATGAATTGGGACACATCTGTTTTTCAGATTTTGGGTCGGGCCTCTTACTTCCAGTGAAGGGTGATTAGCATATCAAGGCATTTTGAAAAACACCATGCCTCCACTTTTGTGGACACAGTTTGGTGAAGAACCTTTTCTATTCCAGCATTACTGTGGCCCAATGGACAAAGCAAGCTTCATAAATACAATGCTGCATGAGTTCGGTGTACAGAAGTTTGACTGTCCACACAGAGCCATTAACCCCATCCAACACGCTTGGGATGAACTCGAACAGAGATTAAGATCCAGGCCTTCTCCAACATCAGTGTCTGAGCTCATAAATGCTCTACAGAATGAATGAGCACAAATTCCCACAGGCTTAATTTTTGATAATGAGTTCAGTGTGGAAGAACAAAATCCTTCAAAAGGGAGGATTTTGTGGAAAGTCTTCCAAGAAGAGTGGAAGCTGTTTAGCTGCAAAGGTATATGTATTTTAATGGAGTGTCATTTAAGTCTGTGTTGGTGTAATGATCCCAGTACTTTGGTTCATAGGGCAAAAACACACACAGTGAATCCTCAGTACTACATGGAAATCTAGAATGAACACTTGCAGTGTAGAGCACCACCTAAACAGTATTAAATACTCATTGTGTATCAGTGTAACTCCCCCATTGTTCCCCAGTATACAGAGCGGACGGCTGTATAATCCTGGTGAACTTGTTGACCAGTATCTATCTCAGCTCCTCAGCCACGAGATGAAGAGGGAAACATTAAGCTTGCACTGCAGGTCTTTTTGTAAACAGAGAGCAAGTGACTCTGGGCATAAAGCCTAATTGAGTTGTTGGTCTATTATTCTTTCTATAGTTTTGGAGGTGAAATGTAGCCCTGAACCTCAGCCTGGCTGTAATAATCTTATCAGGGCCACACAGAGGCACTCATTTCAGATAAGCACACCATAATACTGACCTCAGCAGAGTCGTTTATGTCAAGCCTCTCTGCCGCACACAAGTTATATAGACCTGGATCTGTTCACTGTTTTTTATTCTTTTCTTCATTAGTTTTCATAAAGACAAACCAACAGAGTCCATTTTTATTCGCTTTCATTTCATTTTATATCTAATTCCTCCAGAAGACAAACTTTTTTCTTTTTTTTCTTTCTTTCTATTTTCATTCATTCTTGCTTTCTTTGATTCATTCTCATTTATTCTTTCTTTTCCTCTTTCATTCATTAATTTTTTTTCTTTCCTTCTTACCTTAATTATTGACAAACTAATTAATTAATTCTTTCTTCTTTTATCTTTCTTCCTTCCTTCCTTCCTTCTTTCCTTCTTTCCTTCCTTCCTTCCTTTCATTCTTTCTTTTCTTAATTCATTGATTAATTAGCAGCCAAAGGCAGTGAAATCTTTCATTCTTTCTTTCTTTTTTCTTTTTCCTTTTCTCTTTCTTTCTTTCTTTCTTTCTTTCTTCCTTTATTTCTCTCTCTCTCTCTCTCTTTGTCTCTGATCTACCTGCCTAGACATAATGAAATCTCATTTCACCTCTGACATAAGTGTCACTGATGCCTCATGGGAACTGTGGTCAATCAAACACAATCCACTGGTCTAATAAGCTGAGGCTGTTCTTTCGGCTCATCATTAAGATCTCACTCACATCAGCACCGGCCTGATTTTACTCAGTGTGCGTTATGACTAATATATTATGAAATGTATTCAGAAAACACACTCATCAGTTCCTCACTGTTAGCAGAAGAATAAAGTGTCTGTCAGTTTGAGGTGAGATTTAGATTATTAGGGTCCAGAGGCCAATCATTATAATCCATTGTGAAGTGATTTGTAACTTGTCTCTGAGACACGTCCGAGGCCTGTCCTGAATCCCTGAGGAACTCCCTCAGCTGTTTTTGGCCCGTGTAATCTCACTGTGGACAGCTTGCCATTAATGAGGACAATGTATATCCACTTCAGAGGGGAGCACGGTGCAACAGCTTTTACACTTTAGAAACAAGATCTCACAAAAAACCCACAGTATTTCATTTTGATTTGTTAATGAAAATCCCACTGGAGTTTATTTGCAGTCTATCAGTCTAATTCTTTTGAATAAGAGAAATACATTGGTTGAAAAGCTTGCTTGATTTATTTAAACTGCAATTTGTGAATTTGTGTTAATTCTAATTGTTGCTTTGTGTAAACTGGTTTCTTAAAGATTACACATATTATTTATTCAGTGATGACATATGGTCAAAAATATTGGGACACACTTGTTTTTCAGGGTTTGGAATGAACTGGTAGAGAGATTGTGAGCCAGACCCTTCCCTCATAAATACTCTACAGAATGAATAGCCACAAATTTTTCCAAAATCTTGTGGAAAGCCTTCCAAGAAGAGTGGAAGGGGGGCCAACTCCATGTTAAACTCTATGTATTTGAATGCAATAGAAAGTCTCTGTTGGCGTCCCAATACTTTTGTCCATTTAGTGTATTTACAGTTTACAGTTGTCAAACCGGTTGGTTCTTTCTGTTTTTTTTACTATGAACCCACTGAGCAGAGGAGAATAGTGATGCGTCCACATTTGAGCTGCCACACTTTTGCACCGCTGACTGGTAGAAACAAATGAAAAAACAACTGGTGGCAATCATATGTGTCATCATGCGTGTCAGTGGCAAAGCCTGTTGTATTTTAAATCCACACGGTCATCATTTGAAAGGAGCCCCCCACACGCACACTTCATCTTGATTTATCATTCAAACACTCGGGGTCATGGTTAGTTTGTCTCCTGGAAGGTGAGCCTCAAACTACATTGATTTCTGTTGCACGAATGTCCATGAAAAGCACAGAAGTGGCTTGTTTTTATCTTTCTTTTCTTGAGATAATACAATATGATGGATATATTACTGTTTACAAAAGAACTAATTCTCAATAGGCCCAATGATAAGAACAAGTGTATGGGAACAGCTTTAAACATGGGCAATATAGGCCAAGCAGGGAAAACATATGAATCATTCTGTTAATCGTATTAGTCAAAATCTTATTAGTCAAATAATATCAAAGATAGCCTGGTTCCTTACTTTTCGCAAGGTAGAACATGTTATCAGGGTGTAACAATAAGTAGCAATAGAAGGCAAGTCTGATGGGGTTTTTAGATTATTGTTGTAATGAATGCTGCAAAGCTAAAATGGCCTACACCAACACCAACAGCCCGTGTCCCAGTCCATCATCTCTTACTGAAAGTGGCCAAGAATATGGACTGGATCAATAAAAACACAATCAACTGAATCGAAGATAAAAAAAAAAGAGACAAAACTGCCAAACTATCAGATTTAGAATTTAGTTTATTTTTCCCATCATGCAAGACAGGCCCATTAGGCCTAAACCAACATTAAACTAGTTCTCCTACATTTGAGGTATTACTCACTTGTAAGTAACAAGAAAATGGAACAAATGTGAGCACACACACACATGCACACACAAACACATGCACAAACGTGCTCCCACTGTCACACACACACACACACACACATATGTACACATACACAAATTCATATGTATACACACACATGCACACACACACACTCACACAGAACATTACAATCAATATACTTATATTAAACTAAACAATAAGTAATAAAATAAACAATAAATAAACTAAACAATGAGCAATAAGACTCAGGAATATTAGATTCATTTAAATAAGTAAAGAATTGTAGGTAAAATAAAAAATAAGTAAAATAATCAGATCAAAATGTCACCAGGTGCTCTGCAGTTCAAGCAGTCAGTGGCCTTGAGGACGATCTTCATTGGAAGAGGTGAGTCTTTCCACAGTCTGCCCAAGTGGTCCTAAACATTTCACAATTTTACCAAAGAACTGTTGAACTGTTTAGAACCACTTGACCAAAGAGGGAGCCAAACGTCAAAGTAGCCGCGAGTGGATCCTCCTCGGTTTAGCGCTGGAAAACAGGACGGTCACAGCTGAACGACAAACTGCTGGAAAACAGATGAGCTTCCAACCCCAGGTGCTTGTGCTGCTGTCAGCGTGGTGTTTATATATATGTGTCCAGACTGGGGCTGGAAGGAAGCTGTTGGCTGAGGATTGGTAACAGGTTCTGCCGGTCTGTGAGGTTTTCTTTTAAATGCGTGGGCCTGAGGAAGAGGGAGCAGGTTTCTACATTCCTGCAGGACCAGTATTGAGACCAGCGCCATAGTTAACCTTTATTAATGAAGCCAAAGGAGTGCAACGAAATATGGATTATATCATGACAGTTATGGTCAACAGCAAATAAATGGAAATATGTGTTTATGCTCTCTTCTTATACACAAAACCACACACAAAATATCAAGACAGTCCTTTTAACGGTTGCTTTCAGCTTTAAAGTGCTCCCATTGCTGAAACTGGTCAATTTGCACTTCTATATTCTTCATTAAGTTTATGCATTAATTCATTGATTTTCTGTAACCTAGGATCGCGGGGCAGGGACTCACTCTGGGTGGGGTGCCAGCCCAACGCAGAGCACCACTGAGATTATAATTATTGCAGTGATTGAAATGATTGTAAATAGAATGGAGTGGCCTCACACAAAGTGGGCTAGTCTGGTGGTGTGTTCCATAAATAATCATCACATCAGTACCTGACATTCCTAATGTTCTTGTGGCTCAATGCAATAAAACACTCACAGCAATGTTCTAACATCTACAGAAAGCCATTACAGAAAATTTGTGGCTGTTTCTGCAGCAACGAGGTATTCTTGATTAATGCACTTAGATTTAAAGGAAAAGCTCTGAACACACTACTGGAGTTTGAGTGCGTGTTTGAGGAGGTCGAGTCCAGAGGCTTACATTATATTCTCTCATCTTCTAACCAGGGAGAATGAGGGCAATTTCACAGAACAGCCCCCCCCAGACAGCGTCTTTCTAAACTCATCTTTCATTATAATCAACTAAACGTCTTTCCTTTCCTCTCTTTTGTTCTGTCTTTCATCCTCTCGTTGTCTGTGAGTCGCACGCTGTCCCAGGTGTAACAGGAGATGCACTGGTTGGGGCAGAATCGCGGCAGTGAGATGTAGTAAATATTTTACACAGAGCTGTCAAAATGCTATGCTGCCATAATGCAGGAAAAATACAGGCAAAAAGAGCACACACACACACACACACACACACATGCACTGACATTCATACACATCCCAGCATAAGATACACAATAGTTGACTGCATTTGTATTTATTATTTATTATTTATTTAATGAGCACAAAAAGTAAATGTCAACATATAAACAGTTTCTGGAGCACACATAAACACATACACACAAACACGCACACACACACACACACACACACACACACACACGCATGAGATACACAGTAGTTGACTGCTTGTGTATTTCTTATTTATTATTTATTTAATGAGCACAAATAAGTAAATGTTGACTTATAAACAGTTTCTGGAGCACACAAACACATACACACAAACACGCATATACACACACAGACAGAAGATACACAGTAGATGATTGTGTGCGTATTTATTATTTATTTAATGTGCATAAAAAAGTAAATGTCACACACACACAGTACTGTGTGTATACAACAAATCTCTACATATAATAGAATATATATGTATAGCATCAACATAAAATATTGCATTTGTCCATGACAGAGGAATTCACATTCTATCATATTTCATAAGAATATAATAAAATGAAAACGTTTCCTTCAGGGCTTCCTGATTGACACTTTGTTTAAAGCTGTAGAGCAACCATTTTTACACCAAAGAACCATTTTTGTGAATGAAATAGGTGTGTATGGAAATGAAGGGTATGAAGAACCTTCACATGATGCAAATCTCTTTACCAGTTTAAGGGTTCTCCTAAGAATTTCCTGGAGGTTCTTTGAGCTTTAAAAAGGTTCTTCACTCTCACATCTCATTTATCAAGAAAGTTCATTGAACCATTTCTCGAAAGTTTCTTTAAGGGAATCATTGATGATTCTTCTTTGGTTTCACACAACGAACCCTTTCTTGTTTGTTTTTATTTTTCGTTCGTTTTACTTTTATTTTTTAAAATGATTATTTTCTTAAGAGCAGTTTCTTCTGTGCTGTTTTACTGATGTTATTTCTAGAAGGCATGTACGGCATCCTGCACTTAAGATCCATTAGCATGCACAGTTGGAACTGATTCTATCTTTTGCCTTCCACTCACACAGGTCAGACCTGATTCCTTACAGTCACAAGGAGAACTTGTTCAACTACTGTCAGAGAGAGAGAACACAAAAAAACAGAGGTCATGCATTTTAGTGTCCCCTTATAGTCATGCATGAACACACCACAGCACACATTGTGAACAATATGAAAATCTTTCTCTGCGTTTAACCCATTGAAGCAGGTGGCTGCCACCAATGAGAGGAGCGGTGTGTGGGGACGGTACCTTGTTTAAGTGCACCTCAGTGATACTTCTAACAGTACTGTCATTTTTTCCTAGACACACTTGAATAAGGCAGTTATAAGGTGGGGTGCCGTCTCTTTTGGCAGTCTCTTTTGAAACATATATTAGAGACTGTTGGGTGGGCTTTAATATGTTGTTTTTGTAGAAATGCTTGGTGGAAAAAATGACAATGATTTGGTGGTTACAGTTTAAACAGACTTTCTGTCATTTTGGCCGTCCTGCACAGCATTGAATAAAATGTTCAAATGTATTGAGACAGTTGTTTTCATTTGAGAATGAAGTAAAGTGGCCACGTGTGAACCTAGCAGAGACCAGGGAGCGGTGTGTGGAGACTGTACCCTGCTCAAGGGTACCTCAGTGGTGCCTTTCTTTGGATTTAAACCCATGACATTCGGATCACAGGGGCAACTGCCAAACCAACTGCAGACACAGACATTGGCTAGAGAGGTACAGAACCCCCAGCACTGAGATGTGGAACAATGGAACTGATGGAATGATGACACTACATTACACACTGGATCCAGAACTAATCATCCAACATTAGGACTTGACCTCACTAATGCTCTTATGACTGAACACAATCCAATCCTCACAGAAATAGTGTGAAGCCTTCAAAGAGAACTAGAGGAAGTAACTAAGGGGGAAACACTGAAGAAAACACTGAAGGAAGAACAGGTGTTTGTATTATAGTGTATTGGGTCACACAAAGTCATGTAAGTATATGTAATGTATCTCTAAAAAAATGTATTTAAAAAAAACAGAAGTGTGTGTGTGTGTGTGTGTGTGTGTGTGTGTGTGTGTATGGATATGGGGGTGGGTGTGTCTGAAAAAAAAAATGACATGCACGTGTGTCATAAAATGAGTGAACGTGTTTGACAGTCGACACTTCCGGCCCAAACCTGCCGGCACTGTTCAGCCAGTTGCGTTAGCGCCATCATGCTCCCTCCAGATCATAACTCTGGAATGGAGAACATGCACCTGCTGAGGTCAGAGCGTTCATGCCTTCCACTCCCAAACACTGCATCTCTGACCCATTGAGAACCGTCCTCCCAGTGCGGCTTTTAGTTAAAGTCACACAGTAACTCAAAAAGAAGATCCCAGAACTCAGAAAAAATGTATCGTTTGTAGAATTTATAGATTTGAATCAGTTATGCATTATAACTGTATAATTATGTAGAAGTCAACACCAATAGGTACATAAATGGAATTTCTATCCCCAAGTGTAATAACATCAACATTGGTGCAAGTATCTGTGTGTGTTGCTTTTCTTAATAATTATGAGGTTTAACCACTTAGGGTTAAACTGGGTCCTCACTGTGGTCATGGGTACCCAAATCCTATCTTGGGGTCTATGGGCGTGAGGCAGGGACTCACCCTGGGCGGGGTGCCGACACACAGCCCTAAAGAATCCCCAACTGACCTGACACCTTTCTTTGGACTGTGGGAGAAACCGGAGACCCCGGAGGAAACCCACGCCAACACGAGGAGAACATGCAAACACACAAGACCAGGACTCGGATTCAAACCCCCAACCCTGGAGGTGTGAGGGAACAGCGCTACCCACTGCGCTGCCATGATCACTTCTGTAATTTTAAACACTGAAAAGGTTGAAATTGTAATATATAATCAGCAAATTCTCATATAAAGTGTTCACGCTATCTGCAGTATAGTTACTAAACAGGAGAGAAAAAACACGAACAACTTAAAATTGAAGAGTTCCAGGTATTTCTCCAGAACTCTTAAGCCAGTCAGTTGCTTTATGTTGCATTTTTAAGTTAAAATGAGTAGATTTGGAATTAGTTAGACATGGATGTTTAAAGAAAATTAGAGAGAGAGGGAGTAATTTAAAACACATTTTAGGAATGGATATACAATGATGCTTTCCGAGCTTCATCCTTCAGAATTGGTATTGGAGAACTTTATAAATAACAAACTATTGGCCAAAGCAAAGTAACTAGAATAACCCTCTTCAAGGGATTCGATTGTCTGTGTGTCTTTGTGTCAGTCTGGATCAGATACTGGTCAGAGGCCACCCCCACCAGCACATCTTTATAATGCAAATGCTAACTGGACTGATAAACTGCAACACCAAACACAAAGCATGGTTAGTATCATAAATACTAATAAAACATACTCCAGCCTCAGGTAGACAAAATGGAAAAACCCAAAATGAATGTATTTGGCAACAACTAACAGTTAATTAATCAAACCAACAAACATTCATGTCTTTTAGCTTCTTTATGTACACTTTGTGGCATGTATTTTGTATTTCTTTGTATTTTCTGCACATAAGATCTAGAATTTTATTAAATAATATATGTACAAATCATATTTATATACATATATTAATATTTATCTTTATATTTATAAAGATCTTTATAATTATCTTTATATTTATAAATATTTATATTGCATGCTGTATGTCATTATATGTTTTTATTGTATCTTTACACATTATTGTTGTCTATATACTGTTGTGCTTGAGAGACACCATCGATCGTAATTAAATTCCTTTTATGTGCTCGCTCACATATTTGGCCAGTAAGTGTGATTCTGATTCTGATACTGATTCATTTAACTGAAAACTGCAAACAAGTCTCTAAAGTTCTCAGTTCCATGACCCTCAAGGTGGAGAAATAGTTGAACACCCTTAAAACGTTTGCTTTGCTGTAACCGCTGAAGATTTTTCTTCACTCAAACCAATGAATACATTTCATCATCAGGGTTTTTAGTGCACAGTCCAAATGTCCTGAATGCCATCAGCTGAGGACCTCCCTATAGACCAAAGCTGCCCTGCCGGCTGAGCGGCCCAGTTCAGTCTCAGGCCCTGTGCTGACAGCCGGAAATGAACTGGTAATGAGTTTTATTCCAGGATTCCAGAAGCTAACAGCAGTTTGCGTTTGCATACAGAAAACTACCGTAAACCTGATTGTTTTAATCTTTAAACTGCCTGGAGCGGTTCTGAATGTATAAAACCCCGTTCATGCTGACTGCCCAAGCCTCATTTCAAAACTTTTTTGTTATTCTGTGGAATGATGAAGCACCAGACAAACAAGCATGACAGCATTACATTGACGACACCCCACATACACTCTGGACGCTGAGTTTCATTGTTTGTCTGGTAAAACTGAAGATACAGCTCCCTTTGAACACAGAGGAAACAGATAAATACGTTGTTGCCATCAGAACAAAATCTTACATCTACATTTTTGTTGTTTTTTTTTTTTTTACTTAATTTGAAAAATAATAGCTTACTTTTACACTGTGTGAAAATGTCATGGTCAATATCTTAACATCCTTTATAGTTATGGATGTTTTTTCTTCTCCTGTTAAGTTACCATTGTGCTGATGCATCAGAACGATATATCGGAACACTTAGACACAATATATTCTTTTTTTGGGAACTGAAGATGGTAGGCCATGAGAAAAGGATCAAAACTGAACCCCAATTCTGCCTTAAACACAGCATTAAACACACATTATAAAACTTTCAACAACTTTGCAATCAAAGCACCAGAGTTTGACAATCATATACCAGCAGAACATCGACATTTTTGAGTGACAAGCGTTAGGAACAACATAAACACAAAGAGAGTTGGTAGTGACAAACGGTAACCACACACACAGCCTTTACACCAACAGAGACTGAATCATTCATACATTTGTAGAGATCAGTCAGTAAACATGTCTTTGCTTCTCCTTTTAAATACATGTTCATATATATAAACACAACAACATCATGTGTGTACATTTAAAGTGTATAGAAGCAGTGGAAGTACATTAAAACAAAGTGTCTGAATAATTTCTCTTCTCTGTTTATTTCATTACCACAGATACAACCAAAGCAAATCATCTGAGGGATAAACTGTTTATTTACTAAACATAATCCATTGCTGTTTTTCAGGGCATGGAAATGACCGTAGCTGCGGCTGAGGCGCTATCATTGTCCTTCACGTTGGTCCTTGTCCTTCTGCCAGCAGGGAGAGGCCATAACTCACCATGACAAGGTAATCACCAATCACCAGCCTGCACTGGAGTTCATTACTGTCCCAGAATGCAGGATCAACCAGGCCATCTCTGGCTATAAACCTCGATTCAGGTAAATTAATGAGTGGTTTACCCTGGGAAGGGTGATTTAATGTAGTCCCGATCAAAGTAAATTGAGTGGTATTGTGAGTTCTCAGCCATTTATTCATTCATTTGTGTATTTATTTATTTATTTGCTTATTTAAACGAGAGCAATCTCTTGCAAACTCTAAAATACAGTGGAGAACACTCTCCTAGATTCAACCATGAACACGTTTGTTTTGTAACAAAAACACATTTCCTGCATGTTTGTGAAAGAAAATAATTCGGTGTTGTGCATAAATAGATTTTTGTGTCAAAATCTAACTTAATGAGGAAAAGTATTAAAAACCTTGCTGTAATCGACACTCTCCTCTCGCAATGTGAGCAGTCAGATGGCAAAACACTACTAAAAGACTGTCAAAGGTAAAATTGACATTTTGTTTGAGTGAACAAGAGATTTGTTTTCTTTGAATTATTCAAGTTCTGTAAACACTGGATCATTTCTCTTATTCTGATGTTTTGTCATTTCCTTTAAAAAATTATGCTTGTACAATATTTTTGTTCGGAAATGAGGAGAACAGCATTTGTCAGCAGTTCTTAAAAATGAAGTACATTTCAATACTTATAAAAAGATAAAACCTGAGAAACTGGATGATTTTGCAGTGCTCTCTTATTTTTTGTCCAGAGCTGTATATCATGAAGAGTTACATTTTTGTGAAACAAACATTTTAAGTGGAAGAAAAATATAAACACATGTAGGTTGTCGCCCCTTTAAAGTCTAAGCTTGGACATGTTTGATGATGTTTAATTGTTTCTTGGCGTTTGCAAGCCAGGCCTTTTCAGTTCTCTTTATGCAAGATTTTGACCAGATCAAAATCTTTGCATTTGGTAAATTAAATTCTAAACACAGTTTGCTATATGGTGGCATTATACTAATTTTATCCACTGTTACAAAGACTACCATAAACCAAAATTCTGTGATATTACACAAAGTGTTTTTCTGCACCGAGTGCCTGGACAAACGGAGAGGAAGCAGAAAGGGTCCGTTAAACTGATTATCCACCGTGAAACATTCAACATCTCATTGGAGAGCTTCTGCTGAAATAATCAGATGAACATTTTCATTCTTTCTACTAATAAATGCCATTAGCATTTCAAGGAACCAGGCCAATCAGAAAACCTCAAACTAGGAGCAACGTAGAGAACATATTTCTCACTATCTGCAGGGTTTTAGAGCATTCTGTTCACATGTAGCCTGAATATGTGCACTGATCAGTACGGAGATACTTCAACATTAAGTCTGATGACACATATTTGGTGGCCTTTACATATGCAACCTGATTGATCCAGTAATCATGTAATTATGGGCATAACCAGATCCACTTGAATTAAACAGGCACACATGGCCACATTTAGTGCAGTGGTTTCTCCATCTTCTACACATCAGCCTCAGTGATGTCATCGGCCCAAGGCAAGCTGGTTTCTATCAGAGATGTTGAGATGTTTATGTTTACCTGAAGTTAAACCCTGACCTATTCAGATATAAATCCTAAAGCTTGTTATTCAGTTATAAATTATTATCCAGTAACTGAGATGAGGTCACAGGGAAAGTAACCCACCAACTCATTTTAATTAAATAGGTTTTTAAAAAATGGAAGAAAAGAAAGAAAATGATGGTTTTGTTTATTGTAATGGAAAGCAAAATCAGAAACATTGTTTTGAAAGGTTCAAGAGACTTGAATAAAGTATATATGCTAGATGTAAAATTTCAATACTTTCCGCACTCAAATTGACTTTAGTGCACTTGTTGAAAGGTAATAAGAGAAAACACTACTACAGCAAATCAAACACACTGTCCCCCCTGCTGCCGTGATTTACCCCAGAGATAACAGGCAGGCATCCATAAGTTCTCTCTTTACTTAAACAAAACATAAAGAAATAAAACCAGGCTCGATGGCCGATACATAGAACACAGACATGTAAATGAGGCGATGGACCGATGTCTGCGGTCCACATGGACTGAACTTAAATACACACAGACACAGACAGAAAAAACAATCACAGAATCTAATCAATGAAACTAAACACGAAACAGCTGAAACCAATATACAAGAAACAAACATGAATTCAAAATAAAAGACCCCAAAAACAAAAACAAAACAGTGGCCATTACCGGACACTGGCCGAGCCGTGACACACACAAATAAAAATAATGTGAAGATGCACAAAGCTTTGCAAGCTAGCATTATTTCGGCAGATTCAACTGTATGACTGAAGTGTGACAGAAAGAAACAAAGTAACAAACACCCAAAGAGAGAAGGTTGGAAATATTCAGAAAGCCTTATTGATCCCAGAGGAAATTGCTCATAAAAGCAATAAACTCTAAAAAGTAAACTCATGCCCTGTTTCCATTGTCATTTATATCCTTAGTTTAGTTTCACTTTTTGATTATTTACTGACATAAATATTTCAGTACAGCTTGCAGCCTTTTATATCACACTGATATTATAACAGATGTTTTATGTCTTGTGGGTGGAGGTAGCTCAGTGGATAGGATACTTGCCTCCAGACCAAGAGGTTGCAGGTTCAAATCCTACATCCAGCATACCACCTCTGGGTCCCTGAGCAAGACCCCTAACCCCAAGTTGCTCCAGGGAGACTGTCCCCTGTAGGTAGGGAATGGAAGTTGCTTTGGATAAAAAAGTGTCTGCTAAATGCCTTGCATGTCATAACAGGTTTGATTTAAAGTCACGTTTCATCACAGTTACTGCTTTAGCAACAGGACCGGTTGTATAATACATAATCTGCCATTAAAGCATATAACATCTGCCCTGAAATGTTTATGTCACAGCAATGTTTTGCAACAGGTCTCAAGTAAACTGTATGACAAGTCTTTAAGATAATTTAAGTAAACCTTAACTTTGATCAGAATAAATGTGTCTGAAAATCTAAACAAAATCTAAACTGACACCTGACTCCACCTTTTTAGTCACAGAGGGGAGTTTGTGCTCATCGGGTTCTTTTTTTAAATCTGTTTGTATGTTCAAAGGGAATAGAGCGTAAAGTATAGCTAGTTTTCCCTGATCCGACTTCAGAGAGCTGCTTTATTGCCCTCAGCAGAGTAGAGTGGGCTCAGTAGAACGCTGACACTGATGTGATTTGAAACGTGGAGCTACCAAAGGGGGTGTTAAAACAGCAGCTCTACCCAGGGTGTAATTATGCTTCCTAATTCTTGGGCTCTTTTGCCCTTGTGTGTTCAGGTAACACTTCAGCTTGTCAGAGTAAACAGCTTTAGAAGAGGCAACAGGGGGAAATATTGGTGTAATGAGTTCCCTGTGAGGCTTCAGGCCAAATCCCATGGTCTGATGATCTGCTCTGGGATCTTCAATTCAAATCACAAACTTTTCACCTGTCAAAACTTTGGTATTCCATCGTATCTTCTGATATAGAAAGAAAGAAAGAAAGAAAGAAAGAAAGAAAGAAAGAAAGAAAGAAAGAAAGAAAGATAGAAAGAAAGAATGATCCTGGAGAAAAGTTTTTATGTTACAACTGCACAGTGCACAGTCAGAGACACAGAGACAGCAATAAATAAAAGAAATAAAATATAAAAATTAAAACAAGTCAAATAAAACCACAACTAACTATTCACCGTCCTTTATTTCACAAGCTAAGGTACACTTGTTTCTGTTTTCCTTTTTGAAATAAACACTTACCAGTAGACATATGAAAAAAAATAAAGTGAGGGCGCAGGAAAATCTTTAGCCGCCCTCATTTAAGCGATGTGGCATTAATTGAGAAGATTGAACAGAAAGAAGCGAGAAAGAAAGACATTTCTGTATTGTGTTCTCTTATCTCCACATGGTGGCGTTAGAGCCCCGAAAAAGTTCACTAGACATCTCTGCTCTCAGGCTGGCACTTCTCTTGCGTGAGTATCGTTTAAGTCAATCCCTGGCTATAACCTAAATAAAAATAAAGCCATGTGATTGCTGGATTTCTAAATACTTGTAGATTAATTTGACGAAGCATAAAGCAGAAGCAGTTTCAGAACCCTCTTCTCTATCTATCTATCTATCTATCTATCTATCTATCTATCTATCTATCTATCTATCTATCTATCTATCTATCTAT
>JBBPDB010000153.1:3856248-3875189 GCA_037974465.1 Brachypetersius altus
AAACAAGGAAATGTAAATGTCTGCAGGTTATTAAGCCATTACTACACAGTCATTTAGAAAAGTAAAGGACCCATATCATGGAAAATCAAATTTCTCTCACTTTTGGAAAATGTGATGTAGTATTAAAGTCTGTGTAGACTGTGTAGTAATGGCTTAATAAACTGCAGACCTTTACATTTCCTTGTTTGCTTTGACTGTCTGAGCTCTGTTATGCCTGTAGAATTTTTCAGAAGACAAGAAAAATGCAGGATATGGGTTCTTTAATAAACCAACGCACAAAGACAAATGCCTTCTGGGGTCCTTGCTGTACACACAATAAGGCAATCCCTCTCAGATAATATGGCTACAGACTATAAGAGTTTCATACTCCATTTTAGATACTGCTGTGTGAGTTTACATGGTTTTAAATAAACATCTCAGATTTCAGGATGTTCGTGACTTATGAGTAATTTCTTCATCACAGATAGTGTGTTTGTAATGCCATGCTGTATCTTAATCCATCAGCAGTGACGCAGTGAGTGGTTAGATGTTTGTAACTGAATTACCTTTACTGAAGTCTGTGGCTGGTGGCTGACTTTCAAACAAGGGCCGAAGAACCTAATCCTTGAAGTAAGAAGATTGCTCCTCATTTAGCCACATATCCGCCACACAGAATGCATCCTATTATGAGCCTAGACTTCATTTGGGTTGCATAGCAAGTTGTAAAAGGTCAGTGACCCATTCTCAGTTAGGCCTAACCTACATGCCTGAGTAAAATTCTCCAGAGAAAAAATGTACAAAAGTTTAAGTTAGCCCACAGCACTATATGGACAAAAGTATTGGGACGCTTGTCCATTAGACCAACAGGGACTTTAATAATATTGCATTCAAATCCATAGACTTTAATATTGAATTTGTCTCCCTTCGCAGCTATAACAGTTTCCACTCTTCTTGGAAGCCTTTCCATAAGATTTTGGAGTTTCTGAGCGTATTTGTGCCCATTCATTCTGCAGAGCATTTATGAGGTCAGGTTGGATGAGAAGGCCTGGCCTGCACTCTTTGTTCCAGTTCATCCCAATGATGTTGGATGGGGTTGAGGTCAGGGCTCTATGCGGGCCAGTCAAATTCTTCCACACTCATCCAACCATGTTTTTACTTTGTGCAGTGGGGCACAGCCATGCTAAAATGTAAAAGGTTCTTCCCCAAACTGGGTCCACAAAATGTCTCGGTCTGCTGAAGCATTAAGCTTTCACTTCACTGGAAGTAAGGCGCCTAGTCCAAACCCTGGAAAACATAATTTTGTCCATATAGTGTACATAACAGCCTGGTATTGATCAGAAAAGCTTGTGATCATAAGAAAAGCACATGATTGGCCGATTGACCAACATGCTCCGCCTCCTGCACTTCGATTGGCTGTTGGTCTGATGACGTACACCAGTGTCCTTCATTAATAGCCACTAGTAGCACAGGAGGCGGGGTTTGTCTGAATACAGGTGGGAAAACATGTAACGTTCATTGAATTCGTCCCATTTGGCTCATAGACGCGTTTTCTGATAAATTTTAAAATAATCTGAGCCTGGATTAAGCGTTCCTGCCGTGACGACACACCGTAAGTAAGAGAAATTGACGTGTGACTTGTTTTCTTATTATGCAACATAATACCCATTCAGATCGGGGAGGCTGAAGGCTGTTAGCTGATCGGGCCTGTCCTGATGACATGACTGTTTATCAACATCCTGTCCGAGTCTCTTTACATGCAAAGCCTTATAATAACCCTATAATAAACCATATCTCACAGACTGAAGCGTCAGACACCGAAACACGTCAAGGCCTGTAATAATGAAGGGGATAGTAATATTATAATCATAAATGTGTGGATATTTGTATTATTACTAATAAAGCATGGTTCATTCATTTTAATGTTTATTATAGTATTCTTGTGGTTGTTGCGTTATGATGACGATGATGAGGGTGGTTATTATTGTTGTTCCTGTTTTTAGCTTACGATTTAGCTTTTTTGGGGAAAATTATCTTCAGACATTCAGACCCTGTGTTCACTCAGTGCTCACTTTGTCTACCCTGGTTCTGCCCTTTGGTTTTGTAAACAGTGAGATTGATCTCTCACTATCTGACTTGTGCAACTGTGCCCAGTTTTTCTGTTTTTAGTTTATGTTCAACAGTCTTGTGCTGGCGATACATTGAGTTTCGTGTGGTGTGTGTTAACTATCAGTATATCTATTTATATATATACACCATGTGGACAAAAATATTAGGACGCCTGAACATTACACCAAAAGGAGCTTTTCATAGATTTTAATATGGAGTTGGTCCCCCTCTGCAGCTAGAACAGCTTCCACACGTCTTGGACGTTTTTTACCACACGATATATGCAGTACTGTCTTAGGCACCTGCAAAAATAATATTTAAAAACTCTTTAAATTAGTGTTTTTTGCACATTGATATTACTAAATATACTAAATTAAAAGAAAAAAACAATAAAGACATAACATTGTGCAGTAAATAGTGATTTTATGTTCAGTATATTAGTGTGTTCCTTGTTGAAGTCCAGTATTACTTGTTTCCATCAGAAACCTGGTTTGACTCAATGGTTCTTTATTAAATTAAATCAGGAGCTGCTGATGTAATTTAACTATATAGTAAAGTGTTTTTTTTACATTCAGGAGACCATGGATGGTAGCAGACCTATAATTCAGGTGTCATGTCATGTCAAAAGCTCTATTTCATACATAAATAGGTTTCACATGAATGTGCAATGTACTGTATCTCTCCATTATGAATGGTGCATTCTAAGATATGCACATGTCGCTACTTTTAAAGAATTAAAAATGTAATTAGCTGTTTGTAAAGTACTGTATAATATGGTAGTGAGTGCTACATTGTGCAGTCTTGAGCAGCAAGTCTCTGAATATGGTAGTGATGGGGTGTTAAATAGCATTTAGTTTTCATCTAAAGTTCATTTCACAGTTTGCTTTTGTTTGTTTGTTTGCTTGAAAATGTAATTTCCCAACGATATATTTAAATGCATCTTATTCACATGTAGTTAACTAGTTCATACCTTAATGTAATTCATGGATACTTGGTTACTGCATGTTATAGTAATAAGCAACACATTGTGGGTGTTGGAATTAACCTTCCGGTTTGTTACCACTTTTATTGGAAGATTTTGTGGGAAAATGGTCAAGCACAAAATTAGTCAGTAAAATAAGTTGAGGGGAGGGAATTGTGTCAGAAACTCCATTACTGGGATATGCCAGAATATCAAAACATGCTGCAGTAGGGTATTGGTCCCTGTATAACTATGGAAAAGTGCCTTATCTGAACACCAGCAAGGTGGAAGTATATAGAAAGTGGTCCAGTGTTATGGCCAGCGGGTCTGGATGAACTCACTTTTTAAAAAAAAAACATTAAATAATAATTTGATATTCCCACATTCATTCATTCATTCATTATCCATAAGCGCTTAATCTTTACTAGGGCTGCAGGGACCTGGAGACTATTCTAGGGCCATTGGGGCGAGGCAGGTCCACTGTATTCCTACATTCATTCATTTTACCGTTCAGACAGTATGTTGGAAATAAAGCTTTGGTTTTTTTTTGGTTTTTTTTACCACTTTTGTTAACAGAAGCCATGGAGATGGGCATCTTCTGCTTCTTCATTAGCGCATCCTTACTTCTTGCCAGTGTCCATGGCCAGACGGAAAGCATGGACATGCAAGAACTGGCAGGCCGGAGCGGAGAATTCGCCACAGCACTGTACCGCAAGATCGCCAGCGGCAGTGATGACAACGTTGCCATCTCTCCTCTGGCGGCCACCCTGGGCTTAGCCTCTGTGGCTGCTGGTGCCAAGGAAGATACACAGAAAGAGTTACTGCAAGGCCTCAGTCTGGCCCCTATGGAGAAAGACGACGAGCCAGAGAGAATCCCACTGTTGCTCCAGCAGCTCCGTGAAACAGCAGCCCAAACCGTGGCTACTGGCCTGTTCTTCAGCCAGCAGGTCCAGGCCGAGTCCAGCTTCAGCAGCCAGGTCATGCGGTTCTATGCAGCTGAGGTAAAAGACGTGGATTTCTCTAATGCTAGGGGTATGAAAGCGAACATCAACAGCTTTGTGACAAGTCGCACAGGGAACAAGATCAGGGACGTGGTTGATACTGTGGATCCTCAAAGCCAACTGATGCTGATCAGTGCAGCATACTTTACAGGTAAGAGCTCTTATAAGAGCCCACCTCTATAAGGTGCCATGACACTGGGGGCAGGTACTGTTAGCTTTAAGGGCCCATTTTTCTTGCATTTTTTTGGTCCACTTATGAAACTTCTGTGGTAAAAAAGTGGAAATGATTTTATTGTTTCTTTCCAACCTCGCTTTATCCCTTAGAATGAAACTAGATGTTTTGTTACTTTGCATTTAATATTCACATATGTAAATGCCATTGGATGGCCAGGGCTAAGCTATTGTAGGCTGGATCAATGGATATATGTGAATGTGGTTTTGCAACTAAATCTGCATGGTTGGACAATATGTACAAGATTTTTTTTTCTAGATTCCTGTCTGATTATACATCAATACCAGTAACCAGAACTCTTTTTAGTGTTTGTTAACTGGATAAAGTACTGTATATAACAGCTTTAGTAAAATATTCTGTACCGTCTGTATTGTACTGTAATGTTTATTTGAGGTCAGGTAAGCAGCTTCATATTGGACTAAATGGATATCATTTTTTTTCAGAGAAACACATTGTTATCTGTAATAATTAACAATACAATAGAAGTGTACAGTGGCGGTTCTAGACCAAAATGACCAGGGGGGCCAAGATAGGGTCAGTGTGTTTTTAGTGAGACACGTATAACGGCAAAACAGGTCAATATTTTATATATTTTATTTTGTATTTAGCTTTCCATTGATTTTCATTACAGTTCTACTTTTGCCTCTTTGCAGTTAGTCCCTTTAGGACTCCAGCTGTTCGCTTTTACAACTGAAGTTTACAATTCACGCTGCTGCTCTTCAGGTTCTAGATAACAGGGCGTGTGTAGTGCTTTAAGCATTCCGTCTAGAACACACGCAGCCTTATTTCCGTTCTTCGAACCAGCGCATGTCATGATAAGAGATTAATATTTAAATCATTGGCTGTTCAGAGCAGGGGCCATAACAGGGGCCAGGAGCAGTTGACCCCCAGGCCCTGGCCCACGCTGACCCCCTCAGAATTATAGCACTGCTATTTCACAAGCCAGTTAAAAAATCGTCTATAGAGCTTTCTCTGCTTTACCTCGCCAGGACAGTGGAAGCTTCTCTTCAATGCCAGCTTCACCCAGGAAGAGCGCTTCTACATAAATAAGTACAACATCGTCCTGGTGCCCATGATGCTCCGCTCTGATAAATATTACCTGGCCTACGACCCCTCACTGAAGGTGGGCATTCTGAAACTGCCCTGCACGGACGGCACCGCCATGCTTGTCCTGTTGCCTGATGAAGATGTGGATTACATCTCTGTTGATGAAGCCCTGACCTATGAGGTATTTCTCGGATGGATCTCAAAGCTAAAGAAGACGTAAGTTGGTGATTTGGACCATTTTTCATCTGAATATATATACCGTACCGTGGATTCTCCGAAAGACATCATGTACCGAACCGTGACCCATGTACTGTTCGTTACAGCCCTCATATATATTATATATATCTGAATATATAGACATTATATATATATGTATGTATGTATATATATATATATACACATATCTTACCATGTGCAATATCATGTAGTTTTCTTATTGGGTGCTAAATCATTTAATTCTGTGCAATATCTTATTAGAATGATCATTTTGTGCAATAGGCTTACCATGTGAATATCAATGTTGTCAGTATTACTGATCATGTGCAATAACATACTTCAAACCACTATTTGCATTACAACTGAATCACTTACTTTTAAGCTATTTATCTGTAGTATTTATACTCAGTATTTCAGTAGATATAAGAGTGTATTTCATAGAGTATTTTCCTTTGGTATCAGTAAAGTATACTGAACATGTTTCTTATGACTTACTTCACAGTGTTTTATAGTAGACAAGTTACTACATGTGACTTCTACTGAGGTACAATACATACTCTAAACTCTCCACAGGAAGTTAGAGGTTCAGTTGCCGAAGTTTTCGCTGGAACAGACCATTTCCCTGAAGAAAAGCCTGCCCAGCCTGGGCATTTCAAAACTCTTTGAGAGCGACGCAGACCTGTCTGGCATCAGCAGCTCCCAAGGGCTGAAGCTCTCTGAGGTACATGCTCACGTCAGATCGTGTTCATAGATGGGGGTGTACTGTGTCACTGAGTAGTGAAGAGAATATAAGGATCAGCAATACTCTAGTACTGATCTCACATTTGTTGTTTGTTTTGCTATGCTATAATGTAGCACTGTATAAAAATTATTAAGCCATTGTGGTTAGCTACATAAAAGCACTGAGCTCAAGTGCTCTTCCACAATCTCAAAATTGAGGTGGTTTGGCGTACCGCTGTGAGGATTGTTAGAAGCCACTAGAATGTTCCCGCTAAAGCTCCCTCACTCTTCTACACTGCTATGGAACGCTCTCCCCCATTTACGCAATTCTAGAAAACTCCCACCCATTCATACAGTTCTAGAAAACCCCCACCCATTTACAGAGTTCTAGAATACTCTCCCACCCATTTACACAGTTCTAGAATACTCTCCCACCCATTTACACAGTTCTAGAATCTACCCCCCACCCATTTACAGAGTTCTAGAATACTCTCCCACCCATTTTAAATGGTCTGGAATGCTCCCCCGTCCATTTACACAGTTCTAGAATGTTCTCCCAACCTTCCGTACGGGTCTAGAGGGCTTTCCCATCTATTGTCACTGCTTTATAATGTTGTTTCCTATATCCACTGTTCTAGAAAGCTACCCCACCCATTCATGCTCTCTCAACATTTGCACAGCTGTAGATTTGTCCCTCGTTCCCCTTGTTCTAGAACACTGTCACATCCATTCATACTGGTTTGGAATGCTCATCCACTCATAAACACTTCCAGGATGCTGTCTCCCCATTTATTCACAATTGGATTCCCCAATCACCCTGTTCTAGAAGTCTTCCACGCAGAAACACTGCTTTAGAATGTTTCCTCATCCTTTCTTCTGCTCCAGAATACTATCCTCCATCCACACCATTCTAGAATGTTCTACACCAGGCAACCATGGCCCTGAAACTGTTTTCCCCTCTTGTTAACCGGTCTGTTAGCATGTCCCTTTCAGCCAACTTACGTATTTTACAGCATATATGACTGAATTTAATGAAATATGCATCCAAATACTTACATAAACTATCCAGTCTGTATCCCTTGGTGGGTGGCGGTAGCTCAGTTGGTAGGATACTTGCCTCCAGACCAAAAGTTCATGGGTTCAAATCCTACCTTCAGCACCACCACTGGGTCCCTGAGTAAGACCCTTAACCCTGAGTTGCTCCAGGGAGACTGTCCCCTGTAGTTAGAGAATGGAAGTCGCTTTGGATAAAAAGCGTCCGATAAATGCCGTAAATGCTTTGCTTGCTTGCTAATTCAGGGCCTCAGAAAATGTACTGGCAGAGCGGAATAGCATGTGGATCTTTATGAGTATCAGATCAGGCAAAATCAGGGACTGCAGAAAGTTTCGTTCAGCTATTTGAACAACGTTGTGTTGTTAAGTCTTTGCTCTCTGCTCTACACAGATGTTTTTGTGCCCTGTTTAGAGGGTGTATTCTGTAAATCAGTGATCAGAAGTGGTAATGCATGCACTGTATATTAACCTATACACATCACTAAACAAACACTCTAATGGCAGCTCATACAAGTTTCCCACAAAGATCACAGTCAAGTCTTAGTTAATATGTAAACCAGTAAATCTGTCAATGGATGCATCCCAGAACACTACTACACTACTGCATGCCTACTGTTTTCAGTTTGAGTGTTTCATATTCTCTTGCTGACCTTTTTTTTTTTTTTTTTTACCAAATAATTATACAGCAGAAATCCTATAGAATTGTGTTGTATTCTTGTATCTAGGTTTACTGTAAGATTTCTAATATGCTGTCCTGTATATTTATTCATTAATTGTCTATTACATATTCACAACACAATACTCCAGTAGTACGGTTTATAATTCAGTTATTTCAAGCTACTAGTGCAGAAGTAAATGTCACAATATCCACTAATGTTCATATAGGAATCCTAAAGAAACATCTGTGAGATTACTGTAGATCTTAAGGGAACAAAGAAGTTTTGACCATTTTTGAATCATTTGTGCATTATTTTATAAAGATGATCAGATGTCAGGTCTTTTTCAGTGATAGTGTGAGAGTCTGAGTTTGTGTAAAGATAAAAAAGAAAGGAGAGCAAGTTCATGATACAGTATAGACACACATTTAGCTGGACAAGAGAGAGCTGGAGAGTGAAACACAGCAGAGAGAAGCAAGACAGTAATAGATGTTACACATTAAGGGAGCTGAGAGTAATTGTATCTTCTGTCCACATGCAAACCTGCGCCAGTGTTTGTACAATATGTCATGTAGGAGATTATAACGGACTCGGCTGCATTTACAGATGCCCTTCTTCTTCCAGGCAATCCAGAAGGTCTCCATAGAAGTGGATGAAACAGGGGGCTCAGATAGCCGATCCTCTGGTAGTGTCCTCATGGACACGCTTCCTCCAAGGCTTACTTTCAACCGGCCATTCCTCTTCCTCATCTACCATGAAGCAACCAAAAGTCTGCTACACATGGGTCGCATGATCGACCCCACTAAGAAGTAATCCAGATCAGAAAACCTAATAATTGTCTTGAGTTGCAGTCTAAACTATGTTTAACCCACTCTCACCATCTTTTGTATTTAATCTGATCTGTATTATACAAATATATATTGGTCTGTGAGATGTAACTGTATTATAATTACTGTAATGCTTTATTAGAATTTACTGAACTGATAACTGAATGAAGATGTTAATATGATGATGATTAGAGGCAAGGGCCTGCTCTACCTGTTTGTTGCCTCACCTTCATATGTGACCATCTGATCCGCTTGTATTAAAACTCAGTATATTCTACCCCTATCTGCAGGTATTTCAAGGCTTTACATGTGTACAGATAGTCCAGAAAAGCGTTATGTTTAACATGTTCTTTATTGATTAGGTTCTGAAGGGTTGGCATGAATTACTCAGGTGCTTGATGCACCAGGCACAATGTCACTGGATGGAGAGTCCCAGAACTCTTAAAGGTGGCGCTCAGTCATAAAAATACATACTGCGTCTTTTTTCGTAGCCATTTGGAAAATATAAAACAAATATTGCAAAGCATGCTATAATACAAGAAACCAAAAAAAATGAACCAATAAATTAAAATACATCATACCACTCCTCCGTTCTTGTTTTGATAAATGGTGCAAATTTGTTAGTGTGTAATAAGGCAGAGATGGATCAATGTTTACTTTCATTGATGTGAGAAAAGTCCCGGGACCCCTTTCCTCCTCCACAGCCTGAGCAAGTGAGTTCAGCTGGTTCTGCTACAGAGGAGGAACGAGGGATGGACACAGCAAAGGGCAGATAACTTATCTCCAGGCTGGACACGAGAGTCCTTCTCCACAGAGTCCTTCTTCGAGTTCCATGCCATGGGACGGGGTCACTTCACAACAGCCAGTACGCCTAAGTCCTCCCAGCTGAGTGACTGTCACTCCCTCCCAGACTGCATGCCAAAAGAATTGGACTTTCTTTGTCTAGAGGATAAAAAAAAGACAACATTTAGACAGGCGAATCAATCTACACCAGTGCACAGTGTTTTCAAAAATGCACTACCGGTCTGAAGTTTACAGACACATGTTCTTTTACTATATCTGAATATCTTCTATTAGTGTACTATTTTACTCATTTTGGAATAATAGTGAAGACATAAAATTGTACAAGTATCCGACTTCTGCTTTGAGTTTCCACACTCAGGCTTCAGGAGATGCCACCTAAAATGCTTTTCCTGCAGACCTGCAGAAGATCCACAAATGGATTTTTTATTGGCTGCTGAAAATTACAGTTTGAGGGAGATTTAGAATCATTTACAATTCTCTTTGTGGAAATAAATAATATATGGACAAAACCTGCATGCTTTAGTGTGTAGATAACACATAACATTTAAGAATAAACCTGCAGATCAATGTATTTAAGCTGATTAAAATACATTCAATCAGGTGTCTAAACTTTTGACCGGTAGTGCAGAAACAGTATGAAAGCAAGTTTTTTTCTCTCTCAAGATTATACAACCACATAATACACTGAAAAAGGTGGACATTTCCAACCCAAGGACATATGTAAAGCACTGCTTTCAAATGTAGTAATTGCAAATGCTGCCCCCTTGTGGTGCATTCCCACCCTGCTAAATGTGAGTTACAAACCAGTTCAATGAGGTGTTTCGCATATAAGAAGTGTTGCACTAAATGTGTTTATTTCCACATGAATAAAATATATGATAACACATGTTTTATAAATGCATTCGTTATTTTAAGTGTCTTTGTATCACCTGACAGTGTCTCCAAATCTAGTGAACGCTAGCCTATCTATTGCAACATGTATGAAACCTACTACTGTGCTTTTCTTCACTGTCTGTAAATCAGCTGTGGTGAGACACTCAATGTGAAAATATTAGTGCCTGATTGTTTGGCACGGCAACAGGATAAATCTCTTCATTTTATTCTGGACAATCCAAGCATTGTTACCAGGTTGAATTTAAATTTAAGCTACAGAAGGTACTTCCTCTACAATCACTTCCTCTACAATTAAGTTTAAACTCCGACCAATGTCTGTACAATAAAGCTCGTGCTCAGGGAGGTGGAAAGCCTCCACCGGCCCCTTAGGGAGAAAATGGCTTATATAAACTACATAGAATACCATATTGTGTAAGATGAAGACCAGACTGGACATGCAGGTGTCCAGACTGGAAGGAGGCAAGAGGTTGGTATTAAGCAAATTGGGTAATAAAATTTGATTGGTAAAGGGGCAGACCTCACTGATTAGAAGAAAACGAAACTAAACTGTCATTATTGGTTGAAACAAACAGGTGGGGATAAGCAAATTAGGTGAGAGAATTGATCAGTGGGTGTATTGGAAATGTGGATGGTAAACATTGAAAGATATAGAAGAACTCATGTACAAAGCCCAGTGGAAGAGCGAGCATCAAGATTGGAGGAGCGAGTGGCGAGCAGCGAGGCAGCTCCCACGGGCCATGGCTGTGTTTGATTTTTTGGACTTAGAAAACGTTCCGGACTTAGTTTTTATTCCAATTCCCCCCGACAACATACATGGTAAGTTTTCTGGACTGTGTGTCTTTGCTGCCGTTGCTCCGATGGTCTACAGAGCTGCTTGTGTTGCTGCGGATCAAGACAGGCATGGAGGAGGTAGAGGGAGTTGGAGATAACACAGAAGATGAGGAGGCCACATTAAAATGATGGGATCGCAGGGTATCATCTACAGAAAGAAAAAAAAAGTTGCTTTTAGAGTGACAGCAGGATTAAGAGTGTTTTATAAAAAATTCTGATGCTGCTGTCTTCTGTTTCAGGTGAACAATGATGCCCTTGCCTGTAATGAAATCCACTGGCGGAGAGCAGGGCACAATCTAACATATTTTGGTTTGGTTTCAAACTTTTGAGCAGGACAAATATTTTTTATGCAAGCAAATGGTTTAAAAACTGTACACTTCATTTACTGCACCTACCATTTAAACACAATTCAGCTGAAAATGGCATAAGTGCAAATGCTACAATTCACCCAGCAGATGGGGCTAGTTTCAAGAGTCACTTAAAGGTCTGTAGAAAAGCTTTCCACATTACTTAAAATAAATAGACAGTCAGAAGTAGCAATTTTATTTTTGAATGAATATTAATACAGAAAATGTCAGCATGGGATATTTTCCATGATCTAGTGTGTTTTGATTAATACGTGAATGTTCAAAAACCTCAGAACTAATTAACTGTTGAATTTCCATATTTATTATATAGAAGGAGACGTTCTCTCATTGTGTCATACTGTGCTAATACTAACCCCAAATTAGCAATGAAAGACACAAGTGGCAAAAATAAGGTCCTCAAATATTTTTTAGGGTCTAGAAAAACTGAAAATTCAGAGATTTTGAGAAGATGATCAAAGGTGTGTCCTGCTCACACCTGTTTAACTAAATGTTGTTCATTTTTTACCTGTAATTAATTTGTGCCATGCTTTCCCTTGCTGATTCACTAATTATACTAATATGAAGCACATTACTGTTTGTGTATACAAATGCAAGGAATATATAAGATTTCAATACTCAGTATCTGCATTACAGGAGCTACACAAAGAAAATCAGTCCTTCTTTACCATTGAGTGGTATTATGGAGCTTTTCCCTGATCCAGGACAACCTCCTGATTCCTTCACTTTTCTGAAGAAGAGCATAAACTGCGTTAAACAGGAATATAAAATATACTACGTCTTGACAGCATGCAGAGTTTCTAATCCAGTCTGTCCATTTGTTTTATCCATCATACACTTCAGTGGCACTCACTGAACACAATACTTCTTATCAGGGACAATATTTAACATTTTCACTGCCAAACCTTTTTTGTGGCACCCAGCAAGCTCAGTGAACTGCTGTACATTATGTTGAGTTACATTTATAGAAATGAGCTCAGTAAGTTACATACAATTATAGCATAGCAATATAGCATAGCAATGCATGTATTTAACCCTATGATCCAACAAAATGGTTTTGGTTAAGAATTCTGAATTTATATGTTTGATACTCACAGTGTTTTGTCAGAGTTTGCCACTTTAGGGGTGCTGGGATGGCTACTGAGGGAACGACTGCGAGCCAGTTTGGCTCTCCGCATTTCCTTACCTGAAAAGACCATCAGTAATAATGCATTAAAACGGTTTCGGTTTTCCAGTTCACTGACTATGCATGAGTGTTTCCATACACTTCAATCAGACTCCACACTAACCAGCAGATGTGGACAGGGTGGCTCCAGATGTAGACCCTGACATTCCTTTGCTACCAGAAAGCCCTGATTTGCTGTCTCTTCCTGCAGAGGGCATTACAGAGGTATTACTGTTAAATAAGGGCACACACACTATATGGACACCTATTGGGACGCCTTACACTAACAGGGACTTCAATGACTTTGCTTTCAAACACAGAGACTTTAATATAGAGTTGATCCCCCTTTGCAGCTAGAACAGCTTCCATTCTTCTTGGAAGGCTTTCCACAAGATTTTGGAGTTTCTGTGGGAATTTGTGCCAATTCTCTGTAGAGCATTTATGAGATCAGACATTAATGTTGGACACAATCTCCGTTCCAGATCATCTTAAAGGTCTCATGACATGAAAATTTCACTTCATAAGACATTAATAAGAGTTCCCCTAACCTGCATATGGCCTTGCAGTGACAAGAAATTCTGCTAGGTATAAGGAGTGCTTTGATCATCCTGCTCAACCGTTGAGAGGACAGCTCAGACGGCCCGATCTGGTCATGCATATCGTCATACGGGGAAAGGTTACCTCCCCTCTCTCAAGCTTTGCCCACCCAGAGAATTTCACCCCTCCCCTAAAAAATTAACCCCACCAACTGTCAATCCTGTGTGTGAGAGACTCCTTTTGCCTGTAGAGACTGAATGGCTTGCAAACGAGTGAAGCATGGCAGTTGCTCTGTGCTTAGATGTACAAACGAGCACAAAAGTATCTTTTTAGTTTCTTCATGTGAATCTCTGAAGAACCAGTGGGTGAGTTTTATTTTCTCTGGAAATGCGATGACTATATAGAACTGGTCTTGCTGAAATGCTGAAAATTAAGTCTGGATCAGTTCCAACTCTCAATGGCTCGGCTACAAACGTCAGGAACTCTGTGTGGCCAGTCAAGTTTGTCCACACTGAACTCATCCAGCCATGTCTTTATGGAGCTTTCTCTGTGCACTGGAGCACAGTCATGCTGGAATAGAAAAGGTTCTTCCCCAAACTGTATCCACAAAGGCAGAAGCATGACATTATCCAAAATGTCTTGATCTTCTGAAGCATTAAGACTGGCCTTCAATGGAAGTAAGGGGCCCCCTGAATTCAATTATTAAGAGATATGTCCCAATATTTTTGTCCATATAGTGTATTATCAATCATTAGGCTGAATATAAGTTGCAGAAAGAAACTGTACAGCAGCTTCACTTCCAGCTGCTAAGAGGCAGGGCAGTATAAGATGTGATTATTATATAAATATGTCAGCTACTTACGCTTCTTCTCACTGTGCTTCTCTCCAGCCAGTTTGGCCTCACTCTGCTGCCGTTCAAGCAGCTCCTGTACATTTATTTTTAAAAGAGACGCAACAATGCTACAGCTGACATTTAACAGTGTTGATTACAAAAGGTCAAGTGATCACTTCAAAATGACGCTGATCTTTCTTTGGAAATGCCTTTAAATGTTATATAAACAACTGAACATCATACCATCACTGATTCTGCCCGAAACTGTTGATAACACACCTATTATAAATATCACACCCATTATTAATATGCTCAATAAGTTTGAGTTCTCACCATTTCAAGTAGTAAGGTCTCCTCCTTCTCCTTCTTTTGGTCCAGCAGATCTCTTTCATGCCTTTTATGATACTGCAGGAATACAAACTGCTCTGAGAGCTCAAAACCAATTCCACGCTCAAAATAAATTCAGCTAACATATAAAACTATGAATATTTGAATGAAAATGTCATAATAAAGTAATACCGGTTCTGTGATCTCCATTTTGTCCAGCTCCAAAACGGTCTAAGAAAGAAACATTTTAAATAAAATTGTTTCTCGTCTTTAACATTATCTTTTACATTTTCCCCCCTAATTTTAGTGTCCTGTTCAAATCACTAGCTAGAACTCCCCCTGAGTACAAAAGGCTTGTAAATGCTTTCTCTAATTACGTGTAGCCACATAGACCCTACAGGCCTCACCTTACGCACTGTGGCGACTACATCTTTGTCTTTTTCACGACAGAGCAGCTTTCTCACACAGAACTCCAGCTGCTGAAGCAGGTGTTTATCTGCAGGCAACCTGATGGTGGACCTTAACCTGGGCAGCATGTGGCACAGCTTATACCTGCCAGAGTCACAAGTAGAGGTGTTCAGTACATCTGTTTCACTGAACAGGGCAAGAGTTCTACTGTGTGAACCACTGTGTGAGCAGAGGAAGCAATGGCAACATAATAGGAGCCCTGTGAATGAATGGGGGTATGAGGAATTACCTGACGTTGGCCACAGGGTCATTGACCAGATCAAGCGCCTGAATAAGGAAGTGCTTGCAGAAGTAGGATTTGGAGAAGAGATCTATGGCAATATCACACAGGTCCAGAAACCGCAACCTGTTCCAGTAGCTTCTACCTTGAGCAAGTTCTTTGAAAATAGAAGCAAACAAATGTAAAAAACTGAATGTAACAGAATACAAAATAAAAGCAATCGTCATTTCAGGAATGGAAAATCGAATGCGAGTTTTATTCTGAGAATTACATAAGACTTTTATAGCTGGTCTCACATACCCTGTATTATTTTGCCAATGATCTCCTGCCGCTGTTCCTGCTTGCGATTGTAGCGCAAAAACACGCACAATGTCTGAGCAGCTTCTCTTTGGACAGGCAAAACGTTCTAGAGACAAGAAAAGGAAAAACGAAAATGTGAATCAAAACGAATCGGAATGTTTGTTGTGTAATTGTAAAAGTGCATGAAAGTGAGTACATTTGTGGTGATGATGCTAAACATTCTCTGAAGGAAACGAAAGTAGATCTGGTCTCCGGTGATGACGCGGGGCAGGCAGGAGTAACGCTGAAGGAGCTTCTCATGGACCCTCCAGCGCAGCGAGGATGCAGCCTTCTGCTCGGCTGATACCAAGGCAGGCACTAGATCAGGCACATTCACCTGCTGAGAGAGGACAACAATATATTGAAGGATTGTCATTCAAAATTAAACAAAATTCGCAAAATTCAACAGATTTGTTTGTCCTAATCAAAGTTCTTGTACTTGAACACAAGTCTCTGTATTGAGGGAGCTACTGCTTCTCCCTTCCTCATGTTAACACATTCACACCAAGTACCTTACTCTCAGGACCTGGACCTTCTCCCCTGGATGTTGCCAGTTCCAGTGTCTCCTGAAGGTGATTGAGCAGGGCATCCAGTACCTGCAAAAAAAGCATTGACAAATTCTCAAACAGCAAACCTTTTACAAAGCCGTCAATCCGCCTAAACAGATGAGGTTTATTGGGAAAGACAGCTTGTAAAACTGTTTTTCTTTTTCTGACATGAATTGAAAACACTGGCTACATTTTACTATTTTTTGATGAATAGACCAACAGAAAGGGTACAAAAGAAGATATTACTTAGTTAGTTATTGCCTCCAACAAATTTATTCAGTTTTACACGAAATAAAGTTTACAGTCATTATAATAAAAATCCATTATTTTACCCCAGGAAGGAACCCAGTATTTGCATAGAAAGATGAGTAAATTAGTGACAGTACAGTGAAACTATTGTCCATAACGAAGACCTTCACTGACCCAGTGTAAATACTGTTATTTAAAGAGTTTCATACTGTCATTAACAGTCATTTTAATATCCATAACAGTTAATGAATGGATATTTGATTAACCACAGTGAAGAGAAAATCTGCTTCTCAGTTAATATTAACCCGATTAGAACATACCACACCAACACGGTACAGAAGTGATGAGCTTAAAAAACAGTACATTTTTTTCTTGTCAGTGGATGATGTGCCAACGTACTCGTCAGTATAACAGAGAGATCAGAGGAATACCTTCTCAACATTTTTGGTTCCAGAACAAACAAAATGAGCAAAATTGTCCCACTTCTGTCTGGAGATGTAATATTGTGTTTAAAGCTGGCTAAGATAGGCACCTCCTGCTGCGCTTAGTGTCTACAGGCATTTTTAGAATCAAGCAATTTAATAAAGTATCACATTAAAAAACAGAGCCTTACCGTTAGCTGCTTAACTATTTGCATGTGTTTCCAAAAACTGTGACTGCAGTTGTAATGTGTCAGGGCTCAAAATTGCGACCATTTTGGTCACATATGCTCCCGAAATTTCATCTATGCGAGCTCAAAATATATTTGGGAGCACTGGTGCGAGTGCATGTAATTGTTGTCGTGCGACCTGTTTTAATTTCTCTAAAAATGTTAACAGTATATGTGTGTTCTGTGTGCTGAATGCTGATACGGTGACTGTTCTGCCGTTGAGATTTTAGATTGGTTAATAATAGCTGTCAATCACTCAGTCAGCGTTGTCGGGGCAGGGCGTGTATTTTAGGTGAACGTACTAAATGTTCAGTATGTTCATTTAAAAGATCGCGAACACTACTTCCCACTGCCATTCCTCTGTTAACAGCAATAAAATAGACTACAAAACTGCTGTTATTTATTTATTTTTAACGGAACATAAGCTCTCGCAGCACTCGTGACACCGGAGCCACTGTCCTGAATACCGAGCTTCGGCGTTTAGGCTCCGTAGAGCGTTGAGAAACAGCTTGCAGCCAGTAGCTACTCCGCAGCCATCAGCGTTTAAGAGAACTGCTGAAACCATATTGTTTATTTGTATTTTTAGGAAAAATAATTAAATCGTAATTAAACCAAAGAAAAAACAGCCTTTCCAGAACTTTAATCCATGTGTTACGGCTGGTGGCAGCTAGAGGCCACTGTTTTCTGTTTGCTTTTGTTTTCAGTTTTGTGCTCTTATTTTGACATCTGTCCCTGTGTCATGTGTCTTGCCATGTGTTCCCCTTAGTTTCACCTGCATTGTGTTAAGCCCCTGATTGTGCATGTATATATTCCCCTTTCTGTCAAACATTCCTCATGTGTCCATCGTCCTTGCAAGCTCTTTATTTTGTGTTTGTAATCATGCTTATGGTTGCTCCTGTTTTCTAGCTGGCCCTCGTGCCGTTTCTGATTTGTTCCTTTTCTTTAATAAAACTCACTGCATGGATCCTTGGCTGTCTGCACGTTCCAGGATAGCTCCGAGTGCTGGCCTCGCGGCCAGCCTTGTGACACCATGAGAGTGCCAAACACAAGAAATGCAGGGACAAGTGTGTGGCAAAAAGTCATAAGACCGAATTTCAAATCCTGGCCACAGGAAATGTAAAGCTTAAGTGATTTGTTGTAGCTGGTTGTTGTTAGTGTTGATTGGTGTAGTTTTCAAATAAAAAAAATCTGTTAATATACAGTTTGTAGTTGTGGTGTTCATTAATTTTTGGGTGCTCCTAAATTTTTGCTGGTGCTCCTAACTTTTTGAAGTGGGGAGCACCAGTGCTACCAAGTAAAAAAGTTAATTTCGAGCTTCGATAAAGCATAAAACATCTTTATTAAAACACTAATAACCAATTTATTATCAAAGTTATGTCTATGTTATGATGGAAATGTAGTTGCAGCCCTAAAGACAGCAATACAGCAAGATATTTGATACTTATGACAAGAACTGATGTTAGTTAAAAACTTTATGTAGTAAAAATAGCAAAAATAAAAGTTATGTATAAATATATGTCATACAATTTATTATATAAAATTGCTTGCTTGGCCAAAATTGGATAAATGACATAATCTGGAAGAAAACACTAATAACTACATTTCTCAAGTGTTGAGTTTAGAATGAAACATTTTAACCTAAATTGTATGATTTCAACAGTGTAAATAACAAGGACATAAAAAAGATAGTCATCATGGGTTTCAATTGGACAAAAATGGCCACGAAGAAGCTGAATATATAGAAAAAACAAACAGTGCCAGAGCGTTAACACAGCATTTTAAAGGAAATGACAAAACATCAGAATCAGAGAAATGCTGCAGCGTTTACAGAACCTGAGTAACTCAGAGAACACTAATCTCTGCTTCTCTCTTAAACTAAACGCCAATAATGAGCTTTGAGGAGCTTCTAGTAGTG
>JBBPDB010000153.1:3875289-3903282 GCA_037974465.1 Brachypetersius altus
TATATATATATATATATATATATGTGTGTGTGTGTGTGTATAGATATATATATATATATATATATAATTATTATGTTTCATTCATATCCCTTTATCCGTTTATCCCTTTATAACGTTGCAGGCATTTTTTCAGAGACATTTGCTTATTTAGTGGACTGGAAAAACTACACTACAGAACACAATACATGCTGTTATTTAGCCACAGGAACCTTTACAATTAGAAGCTGAACTTTATTCTCTTGAATAACTTTAATTATTATTAGATTATTAAGATTAAATTTAATTTCACCTGAACATCTACAAAGCTTTTACAGTGGACCATCCAAATAAAGTGTTACGAAGGAATCATTCTAACCTGCAGTGTGAGAAGAATAGATTTATTTACACATTTGTGAAATGAGAGCAGCAAAATCCTCAGGGATGATATGCTATCCTAATCCTGTCAGTTGTTGGGGTGTGTGTGAGAGAGAGAGAGAGGAAGAGTGTTTTTTTCCACTTTATGGATACCTCATAAACACAAAAACTTTCACGTAACTCTGATGTATTGAAACTGCTGCTGAGATGAATATTGTGTATTAAGAGAGACAGGATGACTTTGACCACTTCTGATTTTTCCATTTCCTTCCCAATTGACTTTTGCAATGTTCCACCCACTAGTTAGGACTGATCCAATCACACATTACCACTATCACCGGGAGGGTGGTGCTTCCTAAAGTCATGTTTATCCAGCCCATCTTCTCAAATGATAATGCAACATCGTTGAGCAGAGTTTGACATTTCAAAAGACTTGAAGGAAAACTCAGCTGAGGCCTAGTAGTTAGGGAGTTGCCCCTGCACTCAGAAGGTTGTGGGTTCAAATCCGTGAACTGATAGTGGCAACACTGAGGTACCCCTGAAGAGGGTACTGTACCCACACACTGCTCCCCCCCGAGTGCCCCAGGGGGTTGGTGGCAACCCCCTGCTTCACTTAGTTAATGGGTTAAATGCAGAGAAATCATTTCATCTTGTTCACACTGTGTACTTTGCTGTGGTGTGTTCACAACTATAAAGGGCAACTTTAATTTATATTGTCTAACAGGTGCCTACAGTGGCTGCAATCATGCTGAGTAATAGCGATAGAGGGGGGCCGTCCTACCCACCTAAAGAGAGCAGCCAGCTGTGCTCCCCAGTCACAGGAGGCTACAATATGACAGAGAAATTACCCTGCCATCTCCTGATTTTAGGGCCGAGACAGCTGTGCCATGGAGCTGTGTGGTATGGAGCCCCAGAGAACAGATTTTAACTGGTGACATAAACGTTTAAGGTGTAGTGTGTAATGTACCACATTGTAATGCAGAGCGTGACTTCAGAAGTGAAGAGAAGAGGCAATTAGTGAGGTCCAAGTAGAACTAGCAAACTAGTAGCATGAAGTAGGATCATCGCATATTTTGTTTTTAAAAGGATTTAAAAACAGACCAAACCATATCAGAGGAGAATATGTAGCTAAATAGTATAAATATTATTAAGATTAGTCATTCACACAAGCATGTGTTGAATGCTGGATTGGGGAATGCTTGAGGGGATTGAAAATGAAAACATACCAAATTAGCCCATAGTGAATGTTTTTGGTATTATTTTGGTGACTTTTGGTATGAGGAAGGCACACTATAAACGACTAATAATATTATTATTATTATTATTATTATTACATGAACACTTCACTTATATCACTTATTGGTATGATCATTAAAAACAGAAGAAGATTAAATGTTTAACATCCTAGAAAACAATGAAATAATTTTTATACTATTATTATAAATAAATCTGTATTTCTCAAATACCAGAAAATTCACTACTAGCATAAATGTCATCATCCACAGCACGAATGCTGTTCAGTATATAAATGCTTTCTGTATATAAATGCCGATCACAACAGTGTAAACATGCTTTGTCCTTTGTGGGGAGACAGCAGCAGTAGATTGTTTACCTCCACTGGGACAGTAATTATATTTAGCTGTCATGATTATTCAAATAAAAACAATATGATTATCACTGATCTTTTTACTGTGGTATGTCATTAAACTTGGTATCCAGTTCATCCACTGTCCCTGTCATTTGTTTTGCCCTTAACCGGCCAGCACTGCATGTCTCAACAGATTTACATTTAAGGGTTTATAAATACCTTAATATGTGTAAACTAGGGCACACAAGTAAGTAGAGCAACACTGACTAGTTGTTTTCCAAATAATGAACACACATGTAACTATACTGTTCAAGCTTAGATCTTACTTTGTCTACATGATCAGTCAGCATTATACCTGTCAGCTTCATCCCATATGACAGCCCCTTGTTGTCCTTTTTGTTTTGGGTTATAACTGCTTTTTGTTATGCTAGTGTGTTTATAACCTTCTTATTATTATCCGTTTCTATTTATTTGATTAATATTTAATATTCATACATTTTTATTTGGGTTATGCTATTGTAAAGTTGTAAAGTGGTATGGAGTCCTGAAAAGTAGCTATGCAGCTCTAGTGTGTGTGAGTGTGCGTGGGAATGTGTGTGTGTGTGTGTGTGTGTGTGTGTGAGTGAGTGTGAGAGAGAGAGAGAGAGAGAGAGAGAGAGCGCGAGGGAAAGACTGAGTGTGTGGCTCAGAATGGAGCTCTCTTATCTCTCTGCTCCACTGCAGGTTTCAGAGGCTATCTTGCACTCTCCCCAACAGACACACACACACTTCGCTGATACCACCACTTTATGTTTGAAGGTGTCAACTGCTGTGCATTGCTTATCGCTGTGTGTTTAGTAATACAAACAGTCAATAAGAAGATAAGGAAAACCTAGAGCTATGCGCAACTTCAAAATTAGTGCCTCTGTCACCTGGGTCAGCAAATGACTTCATGGCTTTCTGAGGAACATACTTTTGACTGATAGTGTCTGTCCATGCAATATGTCTGTCATTGTAATTGTCACCTGAATTAAATCTCATTTGGTGATTTATACAATATTTTTAAACCTCTGACATAAATTCCCCACCATATGCAAGACCTCCTGCTCCCCCCTCCTGCACCAAGGAAATAAGCAGTTGGTCTAAATATTATCTATATATTAGTAAACATTACATATATGCATACAATGCGTTCCTATTTTGTTATACAAGCTAAATGGGAGAAATGGTGCATTCTGATGTTCGCAACTGCTTGCGAAATAAAAAAAAAAAGGTAAAAATACATGCAGCTGACTGATATGTTATAATCCTTTACACATTTCATGAGGCAGAAAAGGATCACATTAAAATGCTGATAATTCCAAAAATGTGACTTGATTTTATTAGGTTTTTAAGAACTTTCTTCCTCTGTGGGTGGCAAAGAAACAGTCAGGCTGACCAGATGGCTGTGTTCACAAAATTATAACAAACAGGTTTGTAACAAAAGGGTTTCTTCTTTGCTTCATTGCATATTGTGTGTTTCAGCTCCAGAACAAGGACATGAAACTAGATTTTACCCCCCATGATATGAACAACAAAGTAAAACTCAATACGAAAAGAATACTTTTTAATCTACTGTCATGTGTTGTGCTCATAGTTTTGGCAGACAATTGTATTTCACTAACTTGCCATATTTTTCATGTTATAAATGATCTTTATGAATTGACCTTTTTCTTGTTTTATTATACAACACCAGCGAAACCAGGTTATATCTGACTTATGCCACCCAAACCCTGGTAAAATCCACGGTTATCTCTTGCCCTCCTAGTGGGTCTCTCAGTTTGCACATTAAGACTCTTACAGCCAGTTCAGAATGCAGCAGCTCGGCTGATCTTCACCCCATAAGTTTGCGTGTTACCCCGCCACTAATTGTCACGGTCGCAGGGGTTAGTCCCCCACGACCGAGAGCTGTCTTGGGAAGTGCAGGCAGGAAACCAGGGGTTCATGCTAACGTGCATTTATTTACAAAAAACAAAGGAAAATAGGCACGCGGGCTAAAACAGGAACGAGGAACAGGGAAAAACCAGGGCAGCAACACCGCAAACATAAAGCTCTATAAAGACGTGTGATGGACAGATAAGGAACGTGAACACAAACAGGGCTTAAATAGTGACATAAATCAGGGGCAAACGCAAACAGGTGGAAACCAAGGACATGTGACACAAGCAACAAACAGATGTAAACAAGACACATGACAAACTAACTAAACAGAACAGGCTATCAAAATAAAAGTACCCAAAACACAAAACAGAAACATGACCAAAAGACAGCAGAAAAGCAGTGGACCTCACAGCCACTGACCATACCGTTACACTAATTGAATTAAGTGCCCCAATTAATTGCATACAGCGTGACATCTGGGGTGGCTACCTTCCTACTTGCTCCCTCCATGTAATACAATTAATATAAATAATCAAATATATTTTATGTTGTAAACATTTTTAACAGTTAATCAGTACTGTGTCATTTTACATTTTTTAAGACAACCTCCAAACTGTTGCTTTAATACTTCAGTAAACTTCTCATCTTATCACTTACCACTAAATAAAGCTTCTCTTTTAGCCAGACTGCTAACTCATGGAAATTTGCAATAAGGTTATGAGGCAGTAACTCTTTGAAAGTGAGCAAACATCTGTTTATTACTTGTTGCCAGTAAAAATAAATATATTTTGTCTTGGTGAAGACTTTCTATCCCTTCTTTTAATTTCATCCACAACAACTGAGTAAAATCTTTCTTTCTTCCTTTTGTTATTAGAGAATGTAATACTCTGACTGAAAATTCATTTGTTAATCAGTGTTAATAGCATTTAATATTAATTTATTCAGGAATGACTAAAATAATTCGTGTAGAAACATCAGTGTGTACATTAGTGTAATATGGGGCTGTGTGAGAAAATATGGGAACAATCATTCAAATAAATGAACCATTCAGTCAAGCTAGGATGAGTCACTCTGGTCGTCACGTTGATGTTTGTTTGAATAATCACTTTATTGCAGGTGTTTTTTGTTCATTCTAAATGAATGTAGCTGCCACACCAAAACTACATTATGGGCCCATGCTGTGTAACACTGCTCTTTCATCATAGGGTTTAATTAATTAAGGCCTATAGAAAAATACAGGATAAAAAATGCAAATGGGAAGCAGCATATGCCAGTCAGTATCTTGCAGGAGTGTGCCATATGTCTTGCACTGACAGTTAGCCTTGTGTGGGAGGAAGCTTCTCAACAGTGCATATTGTGAGGGTGACAGCGTGACAAACCTTGTAATGAAATGGCAGGTTCACAAAAAGTTCAAAGACCTTCACTTCTGATAGCTGTTTAGTGGAATCTTTGGTGTGAGACTGTGTGTTGTAAGGATGTACTGTAATGAAAAGACTGCTTTTACCCATACACATCGCCTAACTTCTATCTTGTTACTGTTTACTTCTGCTGGAGACTGTGGAGTTTCTGTTTGATGTAGATCATTTTATTTACAGTGCAAATTCACCACCGTGCTCATATTTGCAGTGTACAGCCCACTCAGTGCTCACAGGGGCATGTTTGGGGAAACCATGACTGCAGAGGTGCACGCATTGTTAAGAACCCATTGAAGATGTCACTCAGACATCTTCAATATCGCTACGAGCAGCACCTTACTGACATTCCAATGTGCTTCAAAGCCACTGCCAACATCCCTATGCCAAAAAGGTCATCAGTGTTCAGCCTCAATGACTACCATCACCACGCAGAATCACCCCGGCCATTCATGTATGATGCCTTCAATACCACCCTTTACCTGGCCTTTGACCACCTAAACATAAAGGACACTTACGTTAGGATGCTCTTCACAGACTTCAGTTCAGCACTGAACACCATTATTCCTCTGCATCTGATAAGAAAGCTGAGACTGTTGTGTCTGAACATCTCTCTCTACATTTGGATCCTGAAATAAAGGTCTCAAAGTGCAAATAAACTGTCTCAAAGTGCCAGAAAGGCCTTGTACCTCAGAGGGTTAACTACGACCCAGGGCCAGCTGAGCACTTTTACGTTGAAAATATCTAAAATATAAAATTTGTCTATTCTATAAAATGATCTGCAGATGCCATGAATTATCACTGCATACAAGACCTGTAAGTACAGTGCTGGTCATTAACACTGAAAGGACTTTGGTTTTAAAAATATCTACAGCAGTGAAAGATTGCTCATCAGATCAGAGAAGATCAGAGAGCACAAGCCTCTGAAGCGTGCTGACACAAGAACAGAGGAGGGGCAGGGGGCTTTTAGGGCAAAGAGGGACAGGCGTATCTCTCTTTTCTCATTAATCAAAGAGTGGTTCCTTCATATCTTCTCCATCTTTCATTCTCCATTTCTTTTTTCTGCTACTTATCCCATCACATAATTTCCCACTCTCCTCCTTTCATCCTTCCCTCCAATCCAACATGCACCAGTACATAAAAAAATGTAACGTTGGATTTCTGATCTGTTCTGATCTATGCAGCTGTTTTGTTGTGGGATGAAGGGCTGGTGCTTGCCTAGTTTTAAGTAGCATAAATGTATATTATTGTATATTTTGTACTTTATTATTCTAAAGTTATGTAGCAGTTAGGTGTACGGTGTATGCTTATGTCATAACCCAAAGTTAACACAACCTGAAGGATTTATTGGGCTAATATTAATGCTAACAGGCAGGGACACAGGGGTAAAAACATAGAGAATGAAAAATGTATAAAATATGTAATTACGTAATGATATGTATACAATGACAATACTTGCGTCCAAGTTACAATTGTGGCATTTAGCAGACGCTTTTATCCAGAGCAGCGTATGTCGGGCGTCCACATCTGTTCTTCATACCTGCGAAGCTAGACTGAAATCAACATTAGAGGTTAGTACAAAGTTAGCAAAAAACATGGACAAGAGAGAAGAGAAGAGGGGTTTTTATATATAGAAAAAATACGCAAGCAATAAACATGAGGACTCGTTAGTCCCCTTATGTCATGTCTGGTCCGTCTCAGTTACGCCCCCAACAGAGTCTGTTGCCCAAGTACTAGGAGGTACACAGCTCTGGGCAGGCGTGTGTGGTGTCATGGTTTGTCGTATGTGTGATCCCAGGTTTGAGTGAGAATCCTTGTGTGGTCACTCATAACCATCCTGCAGTTCTGGTTCGGGTTCAGGGTTTTCTAAGAAAAGACTTATCACTCTGGGTTTATGTGTTTGCATTACTCAAAACTGGGTTCTTCAACCACTGGGCCGCGGACCACTTATGGGCTGCAAAGGTTTCTGATTTGGCTGCGAATTTTAAATCAAGACAGGCCATTTGTCCACAAGTGGTTATTTAATATCATCTAATGTGACCAAGTGGGACTTGGCAACATGCTGTGATAGATAGGATGGCCTTAATGTTACAAAAAGGTTGAGAAACATTCTTGTAAAAGTAGAGAGAGAGAGAAGAAGCACACACTACAGACTTTTCCGTTCTCATCCAGCAGTCTCTCCAGTGGCAGTGGAGAGCTCCTTCTGCCACCCAAGCCGTGTTAAGCTGGAACCTTAGGCAAGATCTATCCTTGCCAAAGATAACTCGCAGGTACGAAATGCACAACACTTACACCATCTGTTTAAAAATGTAAACATTATATTAATCAAATAGTTTTGTATCATTGTGCACATTCCTACTTATAGGGCCAGTGCAGATATGTTTGCATGCTTCGCTTTATTTGCAAAACAAAAATAAAAACATTGGAAGGTGAGAGCTAGTAATGATCGTTTGGGACAGTTCTATTTTATTCCCCGTCTCCTCACAACAGTTTATAGCCCTCTCTCTCCTACCAGCTACCAGGCCAGTAAGCCCTATGGCTCTGCCCGGCTGCCACAAGTTATGATTGAATTGGTCAGAAACTGCAAGTGCTGATAATACAGCAACATTTTCAATATACTACTGCTTGCACTGCTAAAACAATAGGAAATTAAAATTCAGGTGCATCAACTCTATTCAGAACTGTGTATACTCTATTTAAGAAATACAGGAGGCTTGTAAGTGCTTTCACCACAGCCCTGTATAGAGATGCAAGTTCAATCAACTCAATGAACACAGTCACACATTTTTTGGCAACTTCTCTGGAGAACCCTTTGGGATACAAATATGGAGTCAAGAGCATCAAGCTAAGAGGTGGGATGCAAAATGTAGCTGCCAGTGTTAACATAGAGTGGAATGCAAAGTAACATGATGATACATTCTCACAAAATACTTTTAAAGCAACCACTGTTAAGAAAACACATGCAAGAAAGGTACAGATTGCAAATAGAATATAACAGAAGGAACAAAAGCAACAAACAATCATCTCCTTGCATATTATATGAAGCATTCATTTTTGTCTTAGCCACAGAAGCAGTTGGACCAAATGAAACAATGCCTCAAAGGAGGACAATCCTGCAACCCAGGCGAATTCCAGGGAGACAATTTCAGTGCATCCAAGCACCACATCACAGAGAATCCTGGCAGACAGGAGCACTAGAGGAAAGTAATGTCTGCTTAATTACAGCACCCATGAGAGCCATAAGAGAGCCAATGAGTTTGACACTAGAAACATTCAAAGGAATCAATTGGGTACAAGAGAAAATGGAACTTGACACTGGTGTATAACCAAAGGTTTAGGAAGGTGAGGATGAGCTTGCCAAATTACACACTGAGCTGAGATGATGATGAATCCCTGTCATTAAATGGAAAAGGTTTAGCTGCAAGGAAAGGACTGCAACCATAGATTTATTAGAACTTGAGTGAAACAGATTAGAAAAGAGACGATAATTAGGGACATTCATGGTCACCTTGGTTGATAAACTGCACGGGTATGAAAACATGTTAAAAAATGTAAAGTCATCAGCCTGTCAAGATTCAAACAAACACTGATGCTCAGACGGTTTGAAGCTATGCGAGACCAGATGCCATTGATTTGCCTGGAGCTGCTGGTGAGCCACAGCTTCACAATAGCACAGGGCATTACTAATATACACCAATCAGTCATTAGTGAGTGAAATAAATGATCTTTCTACTATGGCACCTGTCTAGGGGTGAATATATATTGAGCTGCAACTGAACAGTCAGTTGAAGTCAAGGTGTTGGGAGCAGAAATAAGAATCTAAGTGACTTTAACAAGGTCAGACTGAGATGGCTAGACAACTGTGTCCGGACATCTGTAAACCGGCAGGTCTTGTGGAGTGTTTCCAGCATGCAGAAGTCAGTACCTCTCTAAAGTGGTCCAAAAAAGAACCAGGACCAGATCAAGCATGTGTGGGATGTGCTGGACAAACAAGCTCATGGAAGCCCCACCTTGTAACCTTTTGTAAAAATGTGGTATTAAGACTTAAATTGTGGGATCTGCTTAAGTCTTAATACCAGATCCCACAGCTCTTTCATAGGTCTTGTGATTAAAACTAAGTTACAAAATCATGCTCTTTCAAGACAACTCTATGGTTACAGAGATGAAGCATGACAAACTCAAGGAGTGCAAGGAGAAAACCACATGAACGGAAACTAAGATTCAGGCTGTTGTATCTTGGCATACTGAAATCTGAAACCAAAGTTGGAGTAAATAATTTGAATACTCTCAGAAGATTATGGCCTTCATTGGGTATTTGGGTCACTGCTGCTGTGTTTAGCCATCACAAGGGAATGGCTGTCATTAAATTCAGTTTTATGCATCTCTCTGTTTGAAATGTTAATGGGTTGGGAAATCCAATCAAGAGGACAAAGCTAATGAACAATCTTACGAGCAGCAAGTATGAGCCTTTTACAGTACATATTCTACAACTAAAGATAACTAAACTGAACAAATCATTAGTGTCTGAGTTAAAATACAGAGGTAAAATGTATTTTGGTTAATATGCAGGTTTCAATGTGTTAATGGATCCAGTATTTGAACTTAGTGATGGTAAAAATGAGAGGCCTCCCTAACACTGTAAAGGATTTTTAAGACTTTTGAAATAAAGGTTTGGAGAATCCTGAAGACGTATGTAGCAAGTCAGTTTATAAAATGTTTCTAGAGTGAGTACACCTATGGATTTATTAATGGATCTTCCAATGGATCTACTCTACAGGAGGGCTGTGAATTACTGTAATCACCCACTCTATACTTGCTAGTTCCTCTAAGGCTGTTCCTTGTGGTTAGTGGGGATAAAAAAAGATAGTCCAGGTCGTCGAAAATCTCTGTGCCATTCTCACAGCAATGCAAAAGCATGGAGGGCACTGCAGTTGTGGGCCAGCATACATGATAATATCTGCGAGATTTCAGAAATTTCATTCATGGACTGGACACAAATAATGCATTGATCAAGGGGCAGAACTAAGGATGGGCTGAGAACCAAAATATAGAAGAAATGGGCAAAACAGTATGACAGGTATTGGGTTTAAAGTGGGGTTCATTTTGCATGTTCTGTGATTAACAGTATAATGTATTCTTAGCATTTTAGAAATCAGAAAAAATGAGTGTGTTTTCTTCCAAAATCGTGTTGCACTCTCTGGGAATGTCATGGATAGTAAAGGAATTCACACTATGAATTATTCTTAGAGTAAAAAAGGGTCGCTTGGGATAGGGTTTGACAAAACCTCTCCAAAAATAGGAGTGGCCATACCCACTGCAGCTGGGACTGTCATGGTTGGGTCAGTGGCCACTAGGGGCCACTGCTTTTCGTTTTTCTTGGGACTTTTATTTTGATGTTCATGTCTGTTTAGTTCAGTTGTCACGTGTTTTTGTTTTCACTGGTTTGTGTTTGTTCTTTGATTACTGGTAGTATTTAAGTTCTGTTCTGTATGTACCTCACTGTCAGTCCATCACCTCATGTATGCTGTTTTCATGTTCATGTTCTGTAGCGGCCATTGCGCCAGGTTTCATTTCGGTTTTGTTTGAATAAATTCAACCACAGCAATGGATCCTTGCTTTCCAGACTGGTCTGTGCTCCGAGGTAAATCACGGGAGCCAGCTAGACCCGGCCACTGTGACAGGTGATATAGACTCCAGATGCTGACTAGTCTATGCAGAAAAAAAATGAAATGTAATATTTCCAATTTACTTCAACACAATTAAAAATTTTTTTAATCTTAAATAAATGTAAACACAATTTAAATTATAGTAAGTTCTTAGCCATAAAAAAATTTGCAAAAGGAACTATCTAAAACAGCAGCACAGAAGATGAAGTAACTGGTCAGTGATTTTTTTTGCCCTATTCTCACTGGGCACTGGGTGGCACTGGGTGAAGATTTTTGGAAAAACACCATTTATTGCAGTTTTCGCGATATGTATATTTTTCACGATATGTATACAGCACATGTTGATATCGCAATGACAGAAAATTTGTGATATATATATATATATATATATTTGTGTGCGTGTGTGTTATTCATACTGTTTATAATAGGAAATATATATACTGTATATAACAGGAAAGAAGGGTTTTAATTTCCATGGTACCTATAGGAATAATCAATAGCTCACCTCGGTAATAACTAGTGTCTGTAAGCCTCAGGCTGCTGTTCTGTATGCTTGGCACAGCACTGAATGCTAATATTTTGTGTGACTAACATCTCTCAAGGGATCAGCACAGAACAAACAATAGCAAGCTTCTAACGTCAGCTACAGAGAAGTAGTGCATTCACTCATCCCACACAAACACAGTGGCATGGAACCTCCACAAACAGACCCCACACACATACATTAGGGCATTAAGATGTTCATCCTCCAGCAGCTGCACTGCCTGTCCTCCTGGCACAGTTCACTATCGACATATTTTAATGGTTAACTGTTGTGATGCCTCAGCTAACTAAAGGTGTCTCTCCGGCTCAAATAAAAAGTAAATAAACTCCCTTTCTAATTTATCCTGAAGGTAGGAATACATTTTGAAAGATTACAAGCCTTTCAGAGAGGACTGTTTATTTTTTATAAAAGCTCACAAGCTGATGCCCCCAGGTTCATCCAGAAGAGGCCAGATATTATTTGTCTTTTTGTAATCATATACCTTTCTTGACTCTTCAACACTACAGTGGAAAGAATTGATTTTCTGAACAACAGAAATGACTCATTAGATTACAAGAATGATTAGTTATCTACTTCTTCAGATAGAAACTTACTTCTTCAAACGCATCAGTAGCTGACCTAGTAGTCAGGATTTGTTGAGCATGGCAGCGATTCCCAATTACAGTCCAATTATAGAACATGAATGGATGAAAGCACATGATGTCTGAAACAATCCTGAATTCATGAATGAGGGTGTGAGATACACAAATTTCCTACAGAATACTACATTACAAAATAACATATTAAAGTGGCCCTATTAAAATAAAGTGGTAATTTTGTCGCAGCACACAGTGTGAACAGTATGAAATTTTTCTCTGTGTGTAACCCATTCTCATGAATGAAACATCCAGGGATGCAGCGCCCGGAAAGCAGCGTGTGGGTATGGTACCTTGCTCAAAGGTATCTCAGTGGTGTCATTATTGGTCCTGGGATTCGAACCCATGGCCTAGGGACAGATCCCTATCCACCACGCCACCAACAGTCCCATTTTAAAAGCAAGAACTGTTTTGGTAAGATCATTTATACTCAAATACAAACAAAGAATGTAGAAAACTAGCCCACACCACAAAAGTAGGAGAATGAAGGGAGAAAACTGGACAGAAAACGTTCAAGGATCAGCTGTGTGATACAAGTAGAGACCATCCCAGAGCAGAGTAGTGTTCTCAGTGGGGAGAGAGTGTCAAAAGTTGTTACACAACCCCGTGTGCCAAGGGAATAACAGCAAATCGCGCATCACAGCTGCGGACTCCATCAGTCACATATCCACCCACCTATATACATATGAAGCACAAATATGCATCTTCTCAGACAGAAGCGCACACACACGGTTCCCACCTCTAATGAATCATCCTGCAGCAAGGTGATCAGCTCTTTGTGTACATAGTGCACATTTGGACCCAGCAGTTTAACCACCTGAAACAGAGAGCACAAAGGGGATGTAGAATGGAGTCTTCACCTCTGGACTGAGCTCCCTTGAACCCAGGGTCACGAATAATGAGTGTCTACATCAGGTAATAACAACGAAAAGGTAAAAAAGTCAAGATAATTAGCCCTTAGACTCTGGCAAATAAGGAACTTGCTCTTTCTGCAACTACATTCAAAACATTAGGTCAGTGCAGCCCAATTCACACCTTCTTCCCTAACTCGACTCTTCACACCCATCCTGTCTCCTCAGACTGCATCTCATAGCCAGACTGTGTGAAGTAAAACTGCAAGTCATAATATCTTCGAACAAGGAAGTGGAGTCTATATTTTCTCTAGCAGCCAAAAAAACAGTGGCCTCAGTTTCTCATATAAGAGGAAAAGTGAGCACATTTCAAGTGCATTTCAAGCAAGTATTATGCTGCATCCTTCCCAGTGGCAAATGCACAGAACAGATTTACAGCTCGTACCTCGTGGAATCCCTCAGCAGCCGTCCGCCGGACTGAGATTTCAGGGTCATGACACAGGCTGGAGAAGGTCCGGTATAACTCAGACAGAAAGTGGTTTGGGTCAGCAAATAACACCATGGCCTGAAGGAAGAGATAAATGTGTTTTTTAAAAAAGCATAACTGTTAAGATGCTGATGACTGACATGAAATAAAAGTGGTTGAGTTTGTATATAATAGGACTGCACAAAATATTTTCTTCAAACTGTTAATATCCTGCACTGCAATATCGGTATCGCAGAAGGCTGCAGTCTGCAAATCAGCCTCTAACCAATTACAGTATTTCTGACAGGGTGACCAATTACAGCTCCAGGTGAGTTACTGGCTGTTCTGATGAACTGAGATTAGGGCTGGACGATTGATCGAAAAGTAATCGAAATCAACATTCAGTACCTATAATCGATCAAAAATTTCCAGGTCGATTATTTTGATTACTTTCCCTTTAAAAACACTACCGCGTGTAGAGTCACATGACCGCACTACGTTATGTTACGTTATTCCGCCGACATGTCGAGCATGGAGAGCTTAAACACTGAGACAACTGAGCAACTTGTCAGTGCACTATGAGGGCAAAAAATAAATAAATAAATAAATAAAATAATCGCTCATTAATCGTAATTGAGTTCAAATGTTCAATTCAATTAATCGAGATTTAGATTTTAGGCCAAATCCCCCAGCCCTAACTGAGATCTTCAAATAATCCAACAAAAGTCTGTTTATTTTAATCTTTGACTATCAAAAGTGTTGACGAATTGGTAAATGAATGGGTGGGACTGAACTGCTGTAATCAGAATAAGGACATGTATTTAAATTTTGTGACATCACAAAAACAATTGTATAGCTCACTTTCCATGTATGGACTGTATGGATGGGGGAGTTTAAGCCTTTAAGTCTTTTTAATTCCAGAAAAGTGATGATATGTGACCTTTAACATCTTGAAAGGCATCACAGTCCTAATATGTTGCAGTTAAATCACAATACTGATATTCTGTCCATATCGTGCAGCCTTAGTCTATACGCTCATCCTCAGAGAGCCGATGTGGCAGCAGGTTTTCATTCTGAAAAAGCCAGAGCCTGCATGATCAGTAAGCAACAAACTAAGACCCACTGAATAAAGTGCTCCTGCTTGACTGGGATGAAAATCTAGAGTCAAACCGGCCCTTTGTGGGTGAGACTAGATAACCTGCTGAAAGTGATTTTACCGGATATCAAACCAAAAAAGATACAGCAGCTAAACTCACACCTAGTTCTAGCCTTAATTATTCACAGCTTTTGCATGCAGTGCATGTTGTGCTGTGTGAACTATTATGAATATAAAATCTTATGCAGCTTTCAACAGCTCCTCTACAGGCTCTTGCCAAATTCATGATAAATATAAATTAAAAAACAGGCAGATTACATTTGGAATAACACTTAAGTGAAGCTAAATGACTGAAGAAAAATATCAATCTGCAAGTTTGTGTGATTTTAAATACATATAAATGAAATTAAAATAATTATGATCTATGTCCGTTGTTCCGGCCCAGAAGATCAGAATATTTCGTTCTAATAGGTGTGGTGGTCTTGTCCTGTAGTGGTTGTTTGGTTGTTTTAAATTGGTCTGTCTCGTTTACAAGCACTTCACAATTATATTTTTGCTATTTCCTGCTTTAGTCTAAAGAAAACATTGTTGGTAAAACAGGCTACAATTATTTAACCTACAACTAATTACACATACTTACATGAATGATCCTTTTAAACAGCAATTGAAATTTCCAGCTGCGCAAGAATGATTAATCTCTTAGCCCTAAACTCAGATGTCATATAGGAGGCTTTACCCTCCCTCTAAATCTTAAAATTTCGATTTATGTAAGAAGGATGCTTGTTAAATAGTTAAAGAAATAGTGGAAAGACAATTATTGTGCACAGGGAAAAGTGCTGAAATTATTGTACACAGTGATCAAACATGCTTTACAGACACGGCAAGCAAAAATACTGCTTTAGTTGAAAGGTTGTTTATGAAACCCAACGGAATTTTATAAAAGAAAGTAATACGCAGCATTAGAAAGACTGTGAATGCTTGATTGCTCCTACATGTCTTTAAATCCTAAATGATATTCTAAGCTCTTATGATTACCTTATTACGGAATCGTCTGAACCGTCTTTAACATTACAGACAGTCATCATTATGCACAACTTTCAGCTGCTTTCTCCTCAAAGTGCTCCCAGAAAGCACAAACATATGCAGAGTGGCTGCCTCTATTTATAACCAGCACAGTAAGTACAGAATTGCTTCAACAGAGGCAGATGGAGCAGTTACAGGTTTAATTTCCTCAAATGAGCCTGGAGATCAAAGAGTCCTTTTACTAGGAGATCTCTGCGCCACCTCACCAGATTTTCAAAATGATCAAAGTACATCGTTCAAATCCTGACTCTGATTCTGGGTCGGATCCAAAATAAACATGGCCTCTTCCGTTTACAGCTATTCAGTTTCTCATACTTTCGTACCTGCCTTGGCTTTTTCTTACGCACGCAAGTATGACCATAAGCCAGTTCAATGATATCAAAATGCAAACGGCTGTTAATAGAACAGTGAAACAGTGGGGCGCTCTATCACTCACAGGGAAGTTGTAGGCGCAATTCCTGCGCACCAGTGCATACTTGTTCTCCAGCTCCAGGGGGTAAGGCTGGCTCTCGCAGTGGCCGTTCTCATGCTGCAGTCCCAGGCAGCACAGCTTCTTATAGAACTCCAGAAACCAGAGGTGCTGCTCATCTGTGAAAGATGCTGTTTGGGACCAATAGGTGGCCGCAGTCATGAAAAGCATAGATCAATTAACCAGGGGGGCAGAACATTTCATCTCATATGCAATCAAAGACAGAAGGGGCATTTGAGAAAAGATCATAAGAAGTCCACTGGCATCTGAACACACAACGTCAGGCTTTTGACTGAGAGGCCAGTGTGTTCCAAGGCAAGCCAATGCTCAGATGGTGCATTTAGCATCGCGCTTGAAGCACTGAGAGCAAGCTGGAATCCACACTGTGACTCATCAGCAATTAGCTATTAAATTACAGCCTCATTAAGATACAGGGCATCTATTCATCATCAGCAGCAGCCACATCACACAACTCCCCTTCATCCACAGATCAATATGTTGCTTAGTTGCATTATTCAAGTATATAAAGTAATGTATGCTATAAAATGCAGTTATTAAGTTATTAAGTCATTATAACTGTCTACAGATCATCCATCCAGCAGAATGCACATGAGGACAGGCAACGAGGCCATAAGCCTCGTTTAGACCCACAGAAAAGGCTTGATGTAATCCTCAGCAGAGCACAGAAACTGCTGCAAACCACTGATTAACACTGACTTGAACTTCTAGAGCAGTTTTTCAGTATATCTGCACTAAGCTAAGATTCCATTACTAGGTATAAATACAATCCCCAGAGTTTTCTGTTCAATTTCATGAGCTTTGAAAATTGATTAAACAATTAAATGAATGAATAGACGCTTGCCACTGAAATCAATGAATATTTTCCATTTGTGAGGACTGACTGTCCTGAGTTTCTGAGCAACTGTAACCAAAGGGGGCAGGATTTGAGCCATGAATCGTAGCCATGAATCCTCCTACTTGCCAACCTTAACAGCAGATCAGGTGTGAGTACGATTCAGACACCCACCCGAGAGGCCATGGCACAGCTTGCCATACTGGAAGGACAGGGAGGCCAGCACTGCCTCATCAGCTTTAAAGCACTTCTCACAGAATGTCTTCACCAGGGGAAATATAACACGTGTCCTGTCATCTGTAGAGAAAGGGTGAGAGGAAGTCAGAGAGACTGTGTGAGACTAATGTCCAGACTCAGTTCTAGTCAGCATAGCAACCATCACTGCTTGTCTATTTCTGTATCTCATGTCCCACTGGGTCTGATATACGGCTTCAAATGTCAAAAAGAAAAGCTATATCACGCACGAATGTGAAAGTGACAGATGGCAGCTTAACAAGAGGAAGGAATATGTATGTCCACATCAAAAGGAGTTTTCTTAAAACAGTCAGATTCAAGACAAATCAACTTCAGGGTCAAGTAGTGTCTAAAATCAGATCAGCCGAGAACTGTAAATCAGAACGCAATCCGAACATCATGCTGAAATGCAATAAGAGGATCTGAAGACTGTTTAACCCCAGCACGAAAGCTTCATTCATTTAAAGCCTCTACAACTGTTGCAGTGTCTGTCAAGAGACAAAAAAGTACCAATTCTTTTATTGCTCATTAAGGGACTTAATTGTTTCTACAAAAATGAAACACAGCAGAAACAGAATGTAGTCACGTCTATACACACTGAGATGTAGTAATAAAACACTACAGGTTTAACCAGATTTATTACTGATATAACTGATGTACTGATAGTAACAAGTATGTGTATATTCAATTCAAATCAGTTCAAAAATAATATTCGTCCCCGAGGGGCCATTTAAAATGCATAGAGGAGCAGCGCACACATATAACAGTTGTAACATTTGACACAACCGATGACACACAATAACAGACTTTTTTCATAAGCAGGGAACGAGCAGTGATCAACAAGGGATGAGACAGTGACTTGCACAAGGTGCAACTGGATTGAGATTGCATATCTGTATATGTATGTATATTCTGTGTTTTGCACTATGAACTATAATAAATCACTTTAAATAACAGAAGCAGTGAGGTGCATAATGTTTTGAAAGTGAAATTGAGAAATGAGAGAGACTCAAATCTGAGGAGGTCTGGGTTCGGGATAGGGGAGGTGGGAATGGTGGGTTATACACAGCTCACCACTGTCAAACATCTCTAGGAGGTTAATGATGGTGTCGAAGGCCGCCAGTCTCACAGTGCTGCCGTCGTCTCGAGCCAGCTCCACCAATTCTGGCAGCACCACAGCTTTTGTATGGTCCACCCTGCGGCAAAGCGAAGAAAAATACAAATACATCACCAATACAAAAAAAACCACATCCACATACTACCTCATCCAAGTGCTTTATCATCCATGCAAAGAACAACACGATCAGGTTAACATGCATCTTTCAAACAGACCAGAAGGTACGATACCAGAACAGAAGTTAGTCTCTTATAGTACAACAGTGGTCTGCCAGCATGCAGTCTCCTTCTAATAAATTTCACATCGGTTAAAGAAAAACCTCATTTGCAACTAATCTCTTGTTTCCTTTCGTTTGTCTTTTACATACAATGCATAGCTAGTTAATTTATATTTTATATAGCTTTATTTTATAAATTCAAATGTTTTCTCTAAAAACATGCACTAATGAACTACTGACAAACTCGGATTCATCAAGTGAGCTACAAAAATGAACACAGTCTTTATTACAACTAGAATACAATGCTAAAAAAATCAGTCACATCACCTGACTACTTTTACATGACCAAGCTAGGCCAGGAACTGAAGCAGAACAATAATGTTGTTGGCTATCTGTCTTCACTAATAGGAGCAATAAAATCAAATTTACAGTGGTTGCACACATTCAATCTGCTTGGACACGGTCAAAGCTAAATGAAAATCATGGTCCGGGTTCAGATACACTTCTAACACAGTTCACAATGTAACTGCATGGTTCAGTCACTGTTAGACAGTCTTGAGGTCCTGTACTCGTAACAAAACCCTTCAAATTTGAGGAAGATCCAGATCGCATTAATCTCTTTCTCTTATTCTTTTTACCCAATTCCCCTGGCGATGTTCTCCAGCTGGCGACACATGCAGGAGCGCACCTCGTACTCCACGTCCTGACACAACGACCTGACCAGAGGCAGCAGGTCCTTCTTCACTCTGCGGGGGGGCAGCACACACTCAGGCAAATCATTACTACCAGCAGGACAGTACAATGAAAACAACTTCAATGAAAACAGCAGTCTTAAATAAAAAATAAAAATCTGACATTTGTGTAAGTGCTAAACAATTTCAAGAGTCCTTTCTCTCAACCCTTGACCTCCTGTGAATGCTTGTAAATAAGCACTTACTATGAGCGTGAAAGAAAGCTTTCATTAACTCCTGCAAATTAATCTGAAACATTCAATCGAGCCAGTTAATGCAAATATAAAAACACATCATTTCTAAATAAACACTCATTTCTTTAAGCTTAAACATTTTGCAGATGCTTTGTGTGAGTGAACAATACAACCATTTCTGATTAGACAGTTTCTCTCCATATGCATGGAAGTTCCTATGTATCAGAGGTCAGCAAGGTGACACTGTGCCAGCATCTCTGCCTTATACGCAGAAAAACAGAAAGTTTGGCAAACTCACACTGATGACTCAAACTTGGCAGCAACCTTTCCAAGGATGCGACAGCTGGCCAGACGGGCCGGCACAGACTGGGAGAGCTGAGCTTTAGATACCAGTGGACTTAAAATCTGCAAACAAAATCGGGTCACAGCAGGAGAGGTTAAGTTTACATTTTTTGTCTTCTACTCCTTTGTTCTTACAGACTGTTTTTCTAAAAAGCAATATGAAAAATCTGACAAGCTCTTATTACCTCCTGTCTGATGGTTTCTTTTGGTAAAGCATCAATAGCTGATAGCAAGGTCTCTAGCCAAGCACTGCCGACCACTATTGAAGGTGCAACAGGAAAACAAAACTGAGGTTCAGAGGAAAATGTAATAACGCCTCATGATTATTTTTTGTTGGCAAATATTGTCTAAATGTCCAGTTTTAGGCCTGGCCAGAAAAGAACCTCAGAAATGACACAATTGCATTCAGTTTCATATTTCGTTACAAATGGACCTTTGGGTTCTGTGCAGAGATGTGTTATCTCAAAGAGTGCTGACCTGTGTCCCTGTGGTCTAGGTTGAGGAGAACTATTTGCAGGATTGAGTGGGTGTGTGTCTGGATGAGGACAATGTCGTCCTGGAGAATGGTCAAGAAAGAGCCTGCTGCGGCGAGCTGCATGTCTGCCCCAGCTACATGAAGCACCTCCTGTTAGGGTGTAGGAAAAAAAGCTCTGGATGATCATTTAGCAAATGCTATGTACCAGTGAAGCATGTCCTGATCTCAGGGCTGAAAAGAAGGAGATGGAGCAGAATTTGGCCTACTCTGACTTTTGGCACCACTCTCCGGAACGTCTCTGCTGGGTTCTGACGCACAAGGTTTGGCAAGTTGACGATCACGCTAGCGCGCTGGACGTCCTGACCAGAGCTGGCGAGAAGAAAAGGAAGGGTAAACAGTTTTTGCATTTCCCTGAACCTCAAAGTCCATGAAAAGGACAAACACAGTCTTACCTAGTGCCTGGTTTTCTGTAATCTCCGATTTCTTTAATCAGCTTGACAGACTGATCATCATGCCACGTCTAGAAATAGCAGCAGTGCTTCTTTGAAAGCATGATTACAGTTCTTCAAATCTTAAAACTGGATAAAGACACTGCTGTGACATACTTTAAAATAGATGTTTTCAATTTAGGTTTAATTTCTACTTAGGAGTAAGATAATGTACACTTTTAGATTGAATGTACTCCAAACTTGGACAATGGACAGTTTAAAATGAAGGGAATGAATTTACCAGTAAGTGCTACTGTGTCCTGCATCTGCATAGTTCTCGAATAATGATTTGCAGAATGCTATAGGGCTGTAAAGTATGACTGTGCCTGATGGTGTTGACAGAAAGGAATCATCAGGAATGTCAGGAAAATGAGGAGGACAGTGGCTGTGTGAAGGATAAGAGCTACACACACCACATTATGCTCACTGTCACTCTTGCACCAGTCACTCGAAGTCTTTATCTTCTAAGCAAGTGTCATTTTGGCATCAGTTGGAACTGAGACTGTACTGTGTTATGTAGCACATTTGGAATGCTAACCAAGCCCATGATAGCTTAGCAAAGACGCTATAGATACAAACCCCAGAGATGTTGGCTTTTTTTCCCTTGACTTTGCTCTTAGACAGTTGCCATCTAATTGTACTATTCTTAGCTTAACAGACACTACAGCTTCAAGCACTTTGTGTCTTTCTGTCTCAACTTTGATCTCTCAGACATTTATTTTTATTGTTCACACTTGTTTAAACAAAGTACCAGTCAGTCAAAATCAAGTAGAGCAGCTAACAGAACCAAACAGCAAACACCACAAACATGTCATTCTTCTTCACAGTATGAAGATGCGCAGTATGAAGTGCAAGTATTAATCAAACTCAATGTAATGTGTTAAGAACACAGTAAAAACATACAAACAAAACATTCACATGCACCTTTTAAGGACAGGCACACAGTAACAGGTCCTTTGAGTATAGAGTGATATGACGGCAATTTATTTTTAAGTCCGTCTCATTCAATTCCTCAGAGTTCCTTCTGGCCCCAGAACAGCTCTTACGGTCACATATGTGGTGTTTCTCTAAATAATGTACCATAAACAGGTATTCATTACTTTTTCAGAGGCAGGCTGTCCTCCAGTGGCTTTTGTTGGCAGAGGGTTATTTAATAACCATGAAAGGGCTTTGCCTGCTGTCGGGTCTATCGAAGAAGAACGTAATGTGGTCACGGTTGGTGCACATCCTGAATATAAGCAATAATGTTCAGCACCTTGGCAATAGGTCTGTTTATGGACTAGTTGACAGAGACACTACACAGGGAGCAGAGCAGCTGGTATCTAAGGGGAGAGGAGTGACTTAATCAGCTAAAGACCAGGTGATGAGTTGTCCAGTAACACAATACAAGTTCTTAGGCCTACACTTTGATCTGACTTTAAATGTTTGGGCCATGTCCTACCTGGAGGGCAGTCAGAAAGTAAAAAGAGCTACATTCGCATTTGTAATTAGGTTTAACTGTCAACTGAGGGATGGACAGGAGACTTGGGTTTCTCATACGGACAAAGCCTGTCCAACTTTTTCTCAGGCAGAGCACCATGAGTGCACTGCACTTAGAAAGTCGGCACACTGTAAAGCTTCTTCATGCTTTGCTGAATTCACCCAAGTGAGACTTTGAAATCAGTAATGAGTAACCAGGCTTTTGTTTTTGCTCCAAAGGACAGTAGGGGAGAAACAGACGCAAACATGTGCGTGAAAATATGAATGACAGCAAACAGTTTCTAAAATTTTTTTTCTTAAATAAGTTACAAATTACACAACTATTACTATTATTAGTATTAAATTACTACTTAAGTATCTAGTCTGTACAAGTCTTTCCATTCTCAACATTTAAAAACATGAATTAAGAACCTGGATGGAAAAGTCAGAAATTCAAAGCAATACTGTACTTGAATGGGGAGGATAAGTTGGTTTATTGATGATAGGGGAATGAGAAAAGTGGTGATGGAAACCATGATGTTATCTGAACGGATGTCATCTCAACACAAACATGTTGAGGTTTGTGCTCCATCTGGCAATAGGAGACATGGCAGCAGATGAAAATTCCCAATGGTACATGTGGACTGATGCTGCGATGAACCAGGGGCTCTGCGAAGTGGGACAGCAACTTCAGCCCTCATTAAAAACCCACTGCTTGCTGAAGCAAATCTGAATTGTTAGTTTTACAGCCATTTAACAGCTGACAGAGGGGTGTTAAAACTGCTCTACTAAAACTAATAAAGGAGCAAATCCTCCCAGCACACACAGTGAGCCGCATTCTTATCTCTCACCCTGTTGCACATGCACGTGATGTCATGTTCAGGAATTCACAGATTACAGTAGTTCATTAAAACATCATATTATCCACTTAAAATTTGCTGAATGTCTCAATGGAAAAACCCATTTGTGTGAAGCCTCAAATATGGTTTCTGCTACCAAGTTCCCATGAATACAATCAACTTAGGCCAAAAGTCTGAAATGCAGGCCAGGCTCAAGAGTTTGCTACTCTCAATGGGGAAACATTACGTTTGTGTAATTGTAATCCATTGGATGTCTGCATATGAGGGACTCCCTCTTCATCTGTTCATCTTCAACTGCTCATCCAAAACTTAACAGGCCCTCTCCTCTTTGTTAACTCAGATTTGCTGGCAGCCTGTTTTTAAGAGCCAAGTGACAGCCAACAGGGGCAATTAAATTGTTCTCAGAACTAGTTTGCTGCCCGAGGGAGCCGAGGTGTGGAATGACTCTGCCACTTAATTAGCTCAGAGAAGGAGCATTACGTAGTTTTGTAGGTTAAAGAGGGACACTGAGAATGCAATCCTCGGATACTAGGTTAAAGCCCACATTTGTATCAACATGCAATTCGTAGGGGTTGATTTGGGGTTCGTTCTATTTAACTATAACAGCTACAACCTGCACATGGACAACCAAATAGAATAAACTAGTAATGCACCAATCGAGGATATTACAGAGCCAACTGAGCACAATACTGGAACGTAAGATTTTGGCCAGACGTAAAACCCACACATTTTTGTGGTTGTTGTAGCTAAGTGTGTTAAAACCCTGACCTTCAATACAGCAGACTGGGCTCAATCCATTATGCCAATAAGAGTTTTTGGGCAAGACTCTGAACTCTGCATTTGCCTATATCTATAACATGATTACATTTCAAGTCTGAATAAAGGCATCTGCCAAATGCATAAGTGTAAACATAACGATTGTTAAAAACCATAAAACTTCATAAATCTCTTGGACGATAAGTGTCTGATTCTATCAACTATCGCACACTAACCTCTACAGCAGATTCATGTGTCTTTGCATGGGGTTAGAGCACTGTAACCACGGTGCATAAAAATAAACTACATTGTTTGCATATGAGCAGAATGTAAATTTTTACCCTGTACAAGGACAAATACTAATAATGTACTCAAAACATGAGATCGCTTGCACTGATTTGTCAATTCTACCATCACATTGGTGTTGCTTATATCCTGAACTCAGTGAACCAGAATCAGGAGAGAAAAAGGTGGATGAGTGCATCCTTGGAATAAACAATGGTGCTCTATTTTTCATCTGACAGCCAACAGTATTGTTACCCAAACTGATTATGGGTTACTGCTTTAAACACAGCCAGGGTAGTTTACACGGATAAACAGGTAGTTTCAGTAGATAAATGTAAAAACATACAGTCTCTGTTAGAAGTACTTGAAAACTAGGCTTTACTGAATCTGTGTCAGGGAAACTGGGTCTAGAATGACTAGACTGTGTGTAAACAGACAAGTCTATTATCAAGCTATTCTTCAACAAGACAATGTGACCGCGCTGCCACAAAACAACTGTTGAACCAAAGCATGTGAAGTGAAACATCCCGAGTGAAAATAGAGGTCTTCAGCAAGGTTAAGATGACAGGACACTCCTGGAGTGCCTGTGTTCAAAGGAAATCCGATAAAAGCATAATCCAATCTTCCAGGTAATCAGAACCAATCCATCCAACTTTAATGAGCTTAAATCCGCCATCAGATACCGAAGCATCACTGTTGTACCAGTGCGTTTGAGTATTAGTAACACACAGGATTAAAAATGGTGTCTATGAGAAGTCCTCCAGAGACTGGCACACAGTTATATTTGCCAGAGACATCAACCAAAGGCCTTTTACTAGCTGCAATATTCATGGGGTGCGTACATCAGCGACGACACAGCCGGCCCTGAACTGCTGAGCTGAACAGTCTTCGTCAAGCAGCAGGCGATGAGAAGCCTTGAAGAATTCAGCGTATCCCGAATACAACATTCCACCAGAAGTTCTTACCCAACACACTGCCACCAAGCAAGTGACCAAACGGCAAAACTGATATGAACAGTCCAGTGTACACAGAGTAATGCTACAGTCTAAGAAATTGTGTGAAAGTATATAAAAAGCCACAATTCTTAACACATTTTGTACAAGTAGCTGTGAAAAAAGCCTCTTTGGGTTTCTTCCTCATTATATAGTTATATTTTGTGCTGCAACTATCAAATATGATTTTTTCCCCAAATATTAATTTAATTATGTAAGAATTAGAAATGCAAGACACATTCCACTAAAGTAAACAAATGGAAAATTATGCACGTATGAAATAATGTTTTTTTTTTTATTATTTATATAGTAGCTTAGTTTGATAAACCAATGTTTCCCTACACAGGTACGTAAAAATGTGTTTTTTTTGTAATGGATTCTCTGTTTTTAGATATATTTTTTTTTCAAATACACTGATAAGCCATTACATTAATATTGTGTAGGTCCCAGTCACTGACAGCAGTTCAGTTAAGGCCTGTAAGTGGTGAGGCGGGGCCTTCACTGATTGGACTAGTTTGTTTAGCACATGTATTGTAGTGTGGTGGGGCAAATAAAGAAGCCCCTTTCATTAGAGAATACTAATGAAATAAAGAGATGTGCTTGGCCTGCAGTGTTTAGGTAGATTCGGGATTCAAGATTCTTTATTTCTCTATTCATAGTTACACAAATACAACACGCAGTGAAGTCAAGGCAAGCATCTACAGTTTCCCAGCAGATCACGGTACAGAGCATCACACTGCCTCCACTGGCTTGCTTTCATCCCATAGTGCATCCCTGTCACCAGGCCTCTTTTGTTAGAAACTGGCATCTTTTGTTAGAAACTAACCACTTCATACTGGGAACACCCTACAAGAACCACTGTTTCAGAGCTTTGTCAAAAGTTGCTGAGATCCTCACTCTTGCCCATTTTCCTGCTTCCAACACATCAACTTCAAGAACAGACTGTTCACTTGCTGTCTAATATATCCCACCCCTTGACAGGTGCTATTGTATTAAGATAATAACCGTTATTCTCTTCACCCGTCAGTGTTTTAATGTGGCTGATGTATGGCAGCCTAAAGTCTGATACACTTTATAACACCTCATTTTTCTGTTTTTTGTTTAAGCACATACTATTTGAGTGTGTTCTCAGATCACAGAAAGATTAAGAGGCTCATCTTTTCTGACGGAGAGTCTGATTCTAATCCTAACACACAAGATGAAAAAGCCCTCAGCTGGTAAACATAGCACAACTTCTGGTTCTCCAACAAACTGCCTCAGCAAAGTAAATACGGTCATGCTAAACAGAAGTCTAATAAAACCAGAGAAAATGAACATGCTCGTGTATCTAGACTAGGGCTGGACAAATTAACAAGTTTTTATCACGTTAACATATTATTTACTTAATGCCAACAATCATTTTATTGCAGTTTAATGCAGTTTTTTTAATTATTTTATTTTGAAACTTTGTCGGGCTTGTGGGAGTCCAGCGATCTATGTCTCTGCTTGTTTTCGTGGGGGTTAGGCGTCCCATTACTATTGTCCATATCATATACAATTACACTAAAAAGGACTTTAATGACACTGCATTCAGATGCATAGACTTTCATATAGAGTTGGTCCCTCCTTTGCAGCTTCTGTAATGGTTCCACCCCCCATGCTCTGGACTCTGCGGGGAACTTGTTTTTCTATAACATACTAGATAAAACGTGAAGGCCCTGCAGTGGCACATAGTTTATTTGTTTAAAGTGTTTGCAAACCAAACGTTCTTGCACTTTTGTTCAAATAGCAGTACTTTAAAAATAAAAGTGTGCAATACTCTACTTTTGAATTCATTAGTCAGTTTTGCCATTAAAAGTGTTATCATTGCCCAGCATTAATCTCGTCATAAACCTGCAGGTTATAATTATCTACAGATTCATTAATTACTAAATTAGCATTAGCAGCAGGACCGTTTTGCTGTATATCTGTGTTTACAAAATTTTACAAATGGGCCAATCATTTATGGCAATTCAATGTCAACAGATGACTGTTTAATTGAAACTATAAGTCTTATCAGCTAAAAATAAAACTATATCTGCAGATATTATTGGTCATCTGAATTTTAGCTCCTCAAAAGGTGGAAAAATGTTTATACTGACTGAGCCCAAGGAGAAATCCAGATCTTTTCAAAAATATCACAAATGTTCTCAAAACTGCATCACAAGTTGTGAATGTTATTATTGATTAGTGGTGAGTGACACAACAGGGATACACAACGAATCGTGGTCCAAAAGCTTCCGTCATGTGTCACTCATTTTTTAGGTTAATACTGTATAGTGTTTGCCATTACCTGAGGAGGTAGACTGCCCGCTCTATATCGTTCAGATCTTCATCTACAGTTAACTTCTCAATCTCTTCTGCAGTCTGGGAAAAAAATACACACAAACGTAGTGCATAAATATAAATGAGCATAAGCAATAAAAACAAATATACAAGTGAATCATAAATCTAAATCATCACCCTGGCCTTAAGGCAATTTAATAATACTGATTTTCTAGTGCTTTCTGTGCTTTTAGAGACACTGACTAAGATGCATCATGTAATCTGTGGACACACATTTAGACTACCAATGTACCTTGCATCAAAATAAACCCGAGCTTCATCATTGGTTAAATGAGAATCTTCAGTCTGTATATTAAATGGGTAGACTGACAGCAAACGATTCCATTACTGCCTTAAAGATGACTCAGCCAAATGTGTGAGGGGGTTTGCAGCGAGGCAGGATGTGAAGCACGATGGACTGTGTGGGAAGAAAGTGTGGGGGACGGGAGCCATGTGGGTGACGAGTCTATTACTTCAGGGCTTCTCTCATTAAGGCGAAGAGCTTCTCTTTGGATCCTCCCTACAAAAAGCATGAAGAGAAACGCCCCCCCCCCCAGTCTAATCATTCCAGTTACTGAAAATTGT
>JBBPDB010000153.1:3910646-3935761 GCA_037974465.1 Brachypetersius altus
ATTCCCTACCTACAGGGGGCAGTCTCTCCCTGGAGCAACTTGGGGTTAAGGGTCTTGCTCAGGTACCCAGTGGTGGTTTTGCTGAAGGCAGGATTCGAACCCATGACCTCTTGGTCTGGAGGCAAGTATCCTACACACTGAGCTACCTCCAGTACAGTACAGGTTTTAGACCTATATAGTGGACCCATGAGATGGCCACTGAGTAAAAGTACTTGCTACGAACGAAGTGGACAGAAAGTGTAAAATGAAATGGCTGATGTTCTTCAGGTAGTTTATTTAAATGCTCAGAAAGCATAAGGAAGACATTTCCTCATTCTCTTTCTCTCAATCTTTTTCTCATTCTTTTTTCTGTTGTCCATCCCAATGTCTAAGCCTGTGAGGTAGAGAATGCAGAGATGGTGGAGCTTCTCCTGAACTCTGGGGCTGATGTGAATAAAGGCTGTATCCAAGGCTGGACTCCCCTCCATGAAGCTGTGTGTAGGAACAATGTGGAGATTTGTGAGATGTTACTGAAGGCTGGGGCTAAAATCAGCACACCCAACACGTATGGCCTCACACCCATCTTTGTGGCAGCGCAAACTGGAAATGTAGAGGCATTAAGCCTCCTTATACAGTATGGTATGTAAATGAAAGTGTTCAAATGAAAATGGATAGAGCCAATTAAACCAAATACAGATGATGTACATCATTTGGAGTCTACTGAAATATTGTGGCTGTAACCAATCTTTAAACAATGTAGTGGTTTTGCATTCTTTATTCTGTCTGTTACTGAAAACTCAGGTGCAAATGTCAACAGCCAGGCAAGTGATGGTGCAACTGCCCTGTTTGAATCCTGTAAGAATGGCCATGAGAGGGCCGTGAGAGTTCTACTGAACCACGCTGACGCCAACCAACCAACCAAAGCTGGACTCCTCCCACTTCACACTGCTGCCCAACATGGCCATCTTGAGTAATATTATAAATCCTTATTATTTTATTTGTATATGTACAGCATGTAAAGATACCATGCTAGTGAAGCCTTTCAGTAGAACAGCTATACAGCTTCTAAATAAAATGCACTTTTTCTATCTGTAACATTCTGTCTAACCTTACACTTGACGTCAGCCCAAGCCTCAGTCTAAACAACTAAAGGCACAGCATGTACTGTGGACCATAACAATAAAATGTGCCCCAGTAGACTGTGCAGGTTGTGTGTATTTTATTCTACTGGTATTCAATTGTTCTGGGATGGGGCCACATGGCAGCAAATAACGCATCACTACTTGAAGATTAATATCAGCTGATCAGTTAATGTGTATTTTTGCTTATTTGGTATGAAAATCTGCAGCCACCAGAGATGAGACACCACTGTCTTAAGATTTGTGAAGTTCTTCTCTCACTCTCATTTCTCGCTGACTCAGGATTGTGGCCCTACTGATACCAGTCACAAACAGGGCAAATATACAACACAGTGGCATCAGTCCCCTCCACCTGGCTGCGGAGAACAATGAGGATGAAGTCCTGGAGCTGCTGATTCAGGCTGGCTTTGACGTGAATGTTCTGCTCTCTCCAGTACGTTCTAGCATGTATCAGGACCGGAGAACCACAGCACTCTACTTCGCAGTCAGTAACGGAAACACTGAAGCCGCTGCGATGCTTTTGAAGGCTGGCGCCAATCCCAACCTGGATTACTTCAGAGCCATCTTAGTTGCTTTAAGGCAGGGCTCCAGGCAGATGGTACAGCTGCTTGTGGACAACGGAGCAGATGTAAATGCCCACATCCCGAACAAGCTGACCACTTTCCCGGCAACTGTCGCACTCTGCATGTACTACCTGCCCTTGCTGAAGCTCCTCATGGACAATGGATGTGATGCTCTGTCTTGTTTCCAGTGCAAATGCAGCAGGGAATCATATTCCCCACAGAGGTTCTCTTTCAAGGATGGTTTTGGGATTGACAAAGATGAACAATGCATGCAGGTTTGTACAAGGAAGTAAAGTCAAGGATGTGGTTTTACAGATTAAATTTAAAATGCTGTTACATAAGAAATCTGCATCGATGAAGCAATTAAGTCTAAGACTAGGTTTAATCCTCATTAAGGTCACATCTCCCTTCAGTGTTATTTTATACGGCTAGTGATGTGCAATCCTCTTCACTTTCTAAGTTTGAATAATGAATTTGCTGACAGTTCTGTGAGATGATTTCCCATCCTATGGTGCGGGACCGCGCAGGACCCATCATCGACCTGCTACTGGATTATGTGGATCATGTCAAACTCTGTTCCAAACTCACTGAACAGCTGGACAGCAATAAGGAATGGGTCTACATCAAGGAGAGAACAAGTGAGTATGTTCTGTAGATGTGCTCTAGGTTCCTCTGCCTACATTTTCGTTACTTGTTATTAACTGAAAATCGTATTGCTGTTCATTTTGTAGTCTAATTTGCAACATTGTGTTATTGGAAAATAGCAAATTGAAAATATATATAATTTATTTTACTTTTCTTCCATGGCAAGTTTAGCAAAACTAGACATTAGGCATTAAAACAGTGCCTTGCTGTGGTTGGTAACTGCTGATCTAGAATCTTCATGCATCATTTAAAGCAGTATTATGAATATTCCAGCTGTCCTGTGTTTAAGTCATTCTAATTGAGCTCTTATACTTTCTTTTCTTTGCATTTCTTCTCTTAAAGGGGCTCCACATTCACTGACGCAGCTCTGCAGACTGAAAATCCACCAACATGTCGGGTTAGACAGGAAGAGCAAAGTCAACAAACTCCCTGTTCCAAAAAGACTAATTCAGTATCTGCTCTATAAGGAGTAAAGATGTCCTGGTTAACGTTTGCCATTTTCCTCAGAGAGCTTGTCTAATGCCATCTTCCAATGTTCTATTAGCTTAAGTGGTTTGCTGTACTTTCATGTTCAGAAAAAAGAAAAAAAGAAGTTTGCATGACTTGCTCATCAGCTCTTTGTGCCAACCTCACCTAGCCAATTGAAAAATGCACCAGTCACTGTCCATTCTTTCTGTTGCTTTGTGCGAGTTACCTTTTGTGCCATGTGGACATGATGCAGTGGTGAGACAAAATTAACAGGGTATGTTATCTTAGTGGAATATAGTAAAGATTGCTTTACATAGAAGATACCCTAAATGAACAAAAGGATTGGGACATCGGACCATTTCACCAATATGGACTTTAATGACATTGCATTCAAATACATAGACATAAATATGGAGTTGGTTGGGTTGAGGTCAGGGCTCTTTGTGGGCTAGTCAAGTTCTTCCACACCAACTCATCCACCATGTCTTTATGGAACTTGCTTGTGCACTGGGGCACAGTCAGACTGGAATAGATAAGGTTCTTCCCCAAACTGTGGCCTAGACCAAACCCTGAAAAAACAGGTGAGTCCCAGTAAATTTGTCCAAACAGTTTAAGAGGAGCCCAGCTAGCACATGGGATTAGATGTTTAAGGTTACGGCATTTATCAGACTCTAATCTGGAGCGACGTACATCAGTGACATAACTAAACTGCAGGCAGAATATGGACAAAAATACAAAACCAACTATTGAAATTTGTCCAGTGAGGCTCATTCATCTCAAAAGATTATAATAATCTACACTAATAATAAAAATAGGGATATTACACTATTACTTACACAATACAGCTTGGCCATATTATTTCGATATACAAAAAAACCACAAAAAATGTTAATATACGAATATTTTAAAAGAAGGAGTAACTTTAAGAAGTTCAGAAACTTTAAGCTCAGTAACTTTAAGAAAGTTTGTCAAAATTTGGAAAAAGGGTATTTGGGTTTTTTTGCAAAAGTTACAAAAGATATCTAGTAGAACTTGCCCGTGGCACAGAACGTCCTATACCCTTTTGTCTCCAGCTCTTTGAAGTCTTTTCAGCAGCTGCTTGGCCAGAGTCCGGTCCTGCAGAGGGTCACACGACCTACAGGATGAATGTTGGTAGCTCTGTCGGAAGTAGGCTTAAAAAGATATGGCACTCCACAGGACTAGCTATAAATACCTAAAGCCCAGCACCTGCTACAATGAAGCTTCACTTGCACTGCTATGCCAGCAGAGGGCAGAGCAGAGCTTATTTATCGCGGCAGAAATGATTTTTTTTTGGAAGCAAGATAAATCAAATACTAGGAGCCAAATATATGTGTTGTATTACAGAGTTACCAGCTTATGATACTGTATTTTTACATTTTCCTATGTTTTATAATGATCTCTTGTTTAGGAATATGACCCGTATGAGCAGTAATCGCATGAATATTCTGCACAGTGTGAAAATTCACTAAATAATGTAATTAACAAGTAATAAAATAATTCCAGTGTTTAATCTGTAATGTCCCTGTACAGCTCATGGTTCCTCCAGATTTCTACTTGTTATTAATTTATTAAGACTTTCTTGCTCGATCACCAACTGGATCTCCTGCTTTGTGCTCTTTGCAAGTATAAGAAATTGTGGCAGAGACTAGTATGTAGATATAATACACAGTAAATGTGCTCGGTCAGTCATGACTATCATAAATGACCATGCAATCGAGTGAAGACGCATTAAAGACCCTTTAAAATGTCAGATTTAATTGAACTTCTGATCAGGTCACTTGCAATTGATGTAAACATTAAGTGTGAACAGATTGAAACGAACACCTCAGAACATACAAAAGCATCACAATGATTCTTAAATATGGCCACATTCTCTTTATTCATTCATAAATTTCACAGACACAGTCCTGGCAGTCATTTCATCTTCAGGTGTGCATGCCAGAGACCTTTCAAAAAGGTCAGCCTGAAAGGCCTGTCTTTGGTTATTTGGATTAATGAGCTTGAAAGGATACAAGCATGAGGATCAGCCCTCAGCACTGAAATTTCACACAGAACAAGAAAACTGAGCTCAAACATTCACACACAGCATTATATGTAAAAGTAAATAAATAAATAAATAAATGGTAGATGTTCTGCTGGAAAATTCACAAAGTTAAACGGATACAAACCTGTTAGGAGAGTTAGCAGTTGTTGGCATAAATGGTAAATTAAATAACACCCTCAGTTTTTTTATGTTCATATTTTATGTTCTATGTGGAAAGTAACACATTCTCTACAGGGAACCCACTATAACATGGCATTTTATTCCATTTAGAGCATCATTACTATTTACTTGCTGGGTTAAACTAACTAGAAAACATAAAATAAGAAATATAAAATGTGCGTAAGTGATATTTGTGTCTCAGGTCACATTTCAATATCTCATTTTGAAAGTAAACACTGAAATGTGCAGAAACGTGTTTTCAGGTAAACCGGGGAGCCTAAACTTTCGCATATGCCTTAATTCTGCCTTAATGCGGTGTAAAACTGGTGCAGTGCATTAAAAGCGTTACTTACCGAAATCTCATTTTATTAGCGAATATGCCGTCTACAGCCACGCTGTGGCAGTACTGATCCACATGTGAGGAAAGGGCTCTTACTGAGAAACAATATGGTCTGAGACATGAGAACAGCTTCTCACGGAGAAAGCCAAAGTAATTTACTGAGAAGGCTGCAGATAAAACTGTTTTTCCTCTCCGACCTAGGGCGTTCATTACTCTGCTTGATGACTAGCCTGTAGGACTGTTCTGTGTCGGCTCCACAGCGTTGCTTTGAAGTGCATTTTGGTTTCCCCTCACTGTCTAAAAATGTACTTTTCCTCACAATGCATCACAGGCCTGAAACTATCCCCTGTCAATACATTCGGTGGGATGGGCCAAACCACAACAGTCTATTCTCCCTCTCCCTCATCTCTCATCCAGTCCAGCTCAGGCAGTCGTGTGGATAAATGGCTTTCGAGAGGCAGACAAAGAACATCCATTATACAGCAGCCTGTGGCCAGAGAGGGGAGGGTTTCATCACCATTTGTTTAGTGCAAAGTCTTGAGTGGACAAATAAAAAGTGCTGGCCAAAAGCAGCAGGAGCACTGCAGGGCTTTCGATCACACTCCTGCGCCGGATGACACTATAAAGCTGTTTTAGGGCGGCTTGGCCGGCAGCGCGAGCTCCGTCCTCCCGAGTGTGTGACTCTGCTCTTTCACTCAAAGCCTCTGCACTGTCATTTAAGGACAAACCAGAGTACTGTATTTTTCAACACAGCATGCGCTAAAAAAAACACAGCAAAAATGGTATCATGGCCATTAAAAGCAGCTTAAATCTAGTCAGTATCTCAAATTTATTTGTCTTGTTTTGCTTATTTTGCTAGAATACATCTCTCATACACTGCATTCATACCAACTCGGACTGTAGCCGTGGACTGCACAAACTGTTGTCTTGTCCTGTTGTTTTGTTGTTTTGTTTTATCTTGAACTCTCTTTCTCTTTGCTTTCTGTGTATTTTGTCCTGCACTTGTATAGTCTTGTGGCGTCTCTGTTTTTGTTCTTTGTGTGTCTGTTTTTGTTCTTGTGCTGCACAGAGGTCCTGGAGGAATGCTGCTTCGTATCACAGTGCACCGTATGTATGGTTGAAATGACAATAACTATACTTGTATTGACTTAATTTTTTTATTTGTGCATTGGATTAGAAGTGATGATCTAAAATATTGTTATTTATATCCATGCATTGTTCATTATGTTATCTGTTTCTAGATCAGTTAATATAGCAAACTGGCCTTATTTGAGTATAACATAATTTACTCAGTGTTTTAAAACTGCACTGCTGTGCGTGATACACGCTACCACACCACACACAATTTCAAGAACTCCAGCACCCAGAAGCATATCTGGACAGTGGTGATCCTAAAGTGGGTGCTTTCTGTTGATGGACAGCTTAGAAAGGGAGCTGATAAATTACGCATGAACAGTGTTTCTGAAAAAACAGGCTACTCAGTGTTTATGAAAGTGTACAATACAGAATTCGAATCATATGATATAGGATACTTCTCACACGAAAATGTTATATTGGCGAATGAAGCCACCTTAAACATGGACAGTATATCTACTATTTGGGATTATTGTAAGAATGTCATTGGAATTGAGCAATTTGAATGAATACAGTGATGAAGCAGAATTATAACAATTTCTAAATGAGAAATGTTGCATATAGTGTAGAAACATATACATATAAACAGTAAACAAACTTGGCCAGTAGAGCCTGATTCAGATTCTTATTCTGATTCTGATTGTCCCCCTCTTGCCTGGGTGTAGCATGCAGGTAGCCGTCGTTCAAACTTTGAGTGCACTTGAGGTTTCTCGCCGCACGACTGACTGCGCTTCACTTGCGACGGTGTGATGGTGCACTGCTGCAGTGTGCATAAAGCATGATGTTCATGTGTGTCAATCACAGTCGACCCCTCTGATCTCAGAGGGAAGCTCAAAATCATCAGCTCTGACGGACACCAGAAAGGAGCTCCTGCGTCTGGACTAAATAACATCCAAAGGATAAAATAAACTTAATTAAACCACAGCATGGAGCTGCAGAGGCCATGACGTGCTCACAGGTTTTTTTTCCTCCTGTTTGGAAATGTCAAATTCTTGCATACATAAGTAAGCAAAGGAACATTTGACTGGTCCAAACTGAGTCAGTACCTGCACCAGCGTTCATTAATTCATCCATATATTCATTTGTTATGGGAGAAAAGCTTGACTCAAAAGGCTAAATGTGAACTTCCAAGGCTTGTGAAAATTGCATGGTCAATCCTGTGCTTGTCTTATAAATACTTGTCTTATAAAAGCAAATTGCATATGCTTTAACTGCACAGACACACAGAGACAAAGAGACAAGAACATATACACTACAGTAGGTCAATATAAAAATCCAAATACTATATACATCATGTACTATATACACTAGGTACAGAAATGCTGTGGTCTGTAAGAGAAGTGAATATTAATACTAAAACTGCTGCTCAAGTATTTTATTAGTAACACAAACAGTGGCTTGGAGTTGTTCTATCTATTGTCCTCTTGTTGTTTATCATGCTGGTGACAATACTAAAAATAAACTGAGGATGAATGAGGTTGAATTAGAATAGAATAAGAGCACAGCAAAGACACCATGTCCCTCAGCTTAGCGGTACAACACTCAGGACAAGGACTGACCCACATCATCATATCACCAATATGCACAAAAGGCTGAATAAAATCTTTCTTTTTAGTTTTGTTCTAGTTTGTTCTTTAAACAGTTGCTAAACATCTTCTGAAGAGAAGCTGGGAATGTAACAACTGTACCATTCACCTTATTAGAAGCAGCTGCTTTGTACTCCATCTCACTTTAATAGAAACACCTACCTCGTACTTTCACTCACTCGCTGCTTTTTGAGTTCCACCTATTTTAATAGCTCCACTATATAGTAAAAGTAAACATTTACAGGCTATAGTCCATCAGCCCCACTTTAGCTTATTCATAGTTGGCCAGGACAGGACCACATGTCCACTGCCAGATATTGTATGGGTAGACCATTTGCAATGCATAAGTGGTGGCTTAGTGGTAGGATACTTGCCTCTGGACCAAGAGGTAATGGGTTCAAATCCTATCTTCAGCACACCATCGCTGGGTCCCTGAGCAAGACCCTTAACCCCAAGTTGCTCCAGGGAGACTGCCCCCTGTAGTTAAGGAATGGAGGTCGCTTTGGTTAAAAGCGTCTGATAAATGTCATAAATCTAACTGATATGGAGGTGGCTTGGTTTTGTGTGGCACTAGCACAAGCATATCAGAGAGTGTGGTAATTTGAGAGTGTTTCCCAAAAATATCCATCTGTTAGGTTAGCACAGTGATCAGAAACTAGCCTTTGATGAAGATCTTGAAGATCTTGAACACTGTCACGGGTCGGGCCGCGAAGCCCAGACCCGGAGCTTCCTCGGGGCATGGAGCAGCCCGAGACACAAAGATCCATGCGATATGTTTATTAAGGAACTCAAAAGAAAAACAAACAGGCACGATGGCCTCCAGGAGCATAAACAGGATCAAACAGGTAGGAAACAGGCAGGGGTAATGAGGCGATGGACACATGAGGGTTAACTAACAGTCACAGACTATATATACAGAACTAAATCACGAGACAAAACTCAAGGCAGGTGAAAACAAAGGACACGTGACACAAACATAAACCTGAATCCAAAATAAAAGTCCCAAAACATGAACAGAAAAGCAGTGGCCCTAATGGCCACTGACCGAACCGTGACAAACACGTAGGGGCTGGACTCTAATTGCACACCAGCAAGATGGAGATACAAATTAGAGATTAGAGAATGTGTATTAAAGTCTACAGTGTCTTGATTTCTGTTCCAGTCCATGAAAGCATTGTTTTTGACAACTATTTCTGTCTCTTGCTTGTGTCCATCATGCAATCAACAACCTCCCAGAGCTCAGCAGCTCATCCTCAGCCCCAGCCAACCAGCTCTCAAGAACCCAGAGGGGTCTCATGTAGTTGTTCAGTCCTGCCTTCAAAACATCTCAGGCTTGATGAAGACTGACACACTAAACCCAGGCTTGGGAAGCGCTCCACTGCAGTCGTAAAAAGGCTACTGTAGGTTTGGCTCACAAAGACACACACACCGCTATCTCTGTAGGTGGCAAAAGCCACAGGGACAGCAGCCAGATGCTAGCTTTGCTTTAGAGCCCTGACTCTGCACATTAGCCCAAGACTTATGTAATCTCCATCTTTCTCACAGTCTTTTGCTTTTCTCTGCAGAATAAAAAGGCAAAGAGTCGAGAGTAACAGGGTAAAGTGAGGCCAAATAGTTGGTTCAGTTATAAACATAATCTGTCACCACCCTACCACATTTTCTGACACATTCTTCACCCAGGCGAGTTTTATCGGTGAATGTTAATATGTATGTCTGGGGAGTTTTACAGCAAAAAGAGAGAAATGTTTAACAAATGTTTTGTTTGTTTGTTTGTTTGTTTTAATGGTTGTTTGTTTGTTCATCTGTGTTTATTTTTGTTTTTTCTATGCAGACAGGAACGAAGAGAAAAACACAAGAGCAACAAATCAACAGGACAACATTTACAATAGCCAGTAGCTACAGTGCTGGTCTGAATGAGTACAGTATATTGCCAGATACTGAATTCTTGCAGTGGAGAGTTATGTGTGGAAATATTTACAGTGGCAGTTGGTGTGTGAGTTGTTTGTTTAAGGCAGTAAAGATCAGTGTGTACATGCATTGTGTTAGGAGGAGCAGTTTAGTTCAGGGGCGTGTTGCTTGTGTGTGGGTCCTGGCCTTGTGGAGTGTGGAGTTTGTATGTTCTCCTTGTGGTGGCGTGGGTTTCCTCTAGGGTCTCCAGTTTCTCACACAGTCCAAAGGCATGTTTGGTGAACTAGAGTTTCTAAATTGAGTGTGTGAGCGAATGTTGTGTGTATGTGTGTGTGTGTGTGTGTGTAGGTGTGTGTGTCTGTGTGTGTGTGTGTGTCTGTGTGTGTGTGCAGCCTGTGATGGGCTGGCGCCCCACCCAGAGGTGAGTCCTTGCCTGGCTTACATAAACCCTAGAATAGGCTTTGGGTACCCGCAACCCTAATAAGTCAATCAGAAAATGACTGATTTTAAAATGTACAAAAATGCTTATGATTCAACAATTGGAAAATAATACTGAAAGTTCTTTAAAATTTGCACAGCCTTTCATTGAAAAATCCCTTATTTAGCATGCTGAAGTTAAGAACTAGGCATCTGGGCCCATTGCTTCTATTGAAGTAAAAAAGGAAGGGTTTATGTCAAAATATGTGTTGTTGCATGTCTCTTTCTCTGTGTGGCCTTTCTTATGAATTTTTAAATCTTTCACCTCCTAAATTCTTCATCACACCTAAAAGGAGCCCAACAAATGCCAGGAGCTTTCTTTAGCAGCTGACTCACCTGTCAGATGAAGCCTGTTAACCCTCTTAAGTCAAGAGCTGTTACTCTCATTCAGCCATACCACTCAAGTGTAATTATGTAATTGCATATTCTTCTACATGGTAAATTCTGCATAAAATCACTTCCAACGTTTTCTGTTTGTTTCAATATCAGGGTTAGTGTACTGCAGTGGAAAATACTGCTGTCGCTGTAGGCAGCAGACTGGGACTCTCTCTGGGGCAAGTACACCAGGTCCCTGGGCAAGAGACCCAGCTCTGGATTTTCCTACATCTATAACATGACAGTGACTCTGGAAAAGAGCATCTGGACATTTAGAACCAGAACACCAGTAATGGCAACTTTTAAGGGCTGAGAAATAATTGTGGCAACCTTAAATAGTCATGAACCCCTTTCATATTTAAAACTCACACATGCCAATAAGATTCTCAGCATAAGTAGCTACATTTTTGTCACCTCATGTGCAAAATATACTCAAAGTTTTTAATTGTAATTTTGCCGATATTAATTGGTAACACTTTACCATAAGGTTACCCTTATAAAAGGTTTAGAAATTATTAATGATCGGGTCAATAATTAGCTTATAGACAGTTTATACCACATTATTAAGCTTTTACAACTATTATAAGAGTAGTCATACATTGATGCAAGCCTACTATTTGGCAACATCTCAGGTCTTGATAGTTGCTGAGCTTTTCATGTTTCTGTCTCTGTTAAACTGTCAGCTTCATCAGGTGCTTGTTAACATGCTACGACCATTGAAAAAACAAGATAGTGGGCCTGCAGCAATGTCTGACAACTGTTATAACTTGTTTTATAACTGCTTATTAATGATGCATAAACTGTCCGTAACCTAATTAACAACCTGATTATAAATAATTTATAACCCCTTATAAGGCTAGTCTTATTGAAAGTGTTACCACATTATATACCATTTGTTCTGCTCATTAAATGGCAAAAATGAAGCCACTTATGCTGAGAGCATCACTTTCTGTTAACTGAATTTTAAAGGCATGTATGAGTACACTCCCACTATTGAAGGTTTCCCTATCTTGAACCTAATTAACAACCTGATTATCAATAACTGATAACGCCTTTATAAGGGTATTCTTATTGTAAAGAGCTACCAAAAAGGCAACATCGTGGTTATTTTGTTTAGCACTGAAAAAGCACTGAAAGCCCCAAGCCTTTAGCATGGTTGTCTGGATTTAGCTTGGTTAGGCTGGAATTTGGACTTACACTGTCTTTCTAGGGAACGCATCAGCTTCTTCACACATCAGCCTTTTTGGCGGTTTCCCAGAATTGTGGAGTGTGCGTGTGTGTATTTGTGTGTGTCGGGGGGATATTACTTGAACAGCATTTGCACCCCTAGGAGGATTCTGTGAACCGAAACCAACTGTCCTGCAGCATGATGCTAATCAGTAACACAATCCGACCTGCCAGACGCACCTGGCATCGGAACTGCACCCAGGCCTGCTTGCCTTTATCTCCCATCAGACAAAACATCCTCTCACACAGCTGCTGTGTCACCACAGTGTGCTCCTTTCAGGATTAGAAGTCAAACAAAATGAGACTAACTTACCAACAGGTTCTCTTCCATGGTCCTGGAGATCGCTCTCCGTTTTTTTGGTGTTCCCTCTGTTTCCAACAGACTTAATCCAACTAACCAATTAATTATCAAGTTCTCATTTTGCTGTCATGTCTAGGACAAGGAGTACTCCAGAACCTTGTATGATACTGGAACCATGCAGGCTGTTGATTAATATAGTCAATGATCAAACACAAGGCCATTAAGAAATCTGCATGATTATTCTAGGCTTGTTGGTTTTCCTGGAGCTCCAGCCCAAAACTAAGAAAGAAGCAAATTTCAGACTCCAATCATGTCTTGGCAAAAGAGGGAAATAGAGCAACTTTGATTTTTTACCAATCATTTTTGAAAGAAAGATTCAGTAGTTTAGCCAAAGTGATGCTTCCTCTTCAAAAAAATTTTTTCATCTTTTTTTCATCAAAATTCTAACTGTAGAATTTTTCCCTTTATCAACCTCCTACTTTGTTTGCTTGATATTTTATATTCATGTAAAGCACATTGAGTAACCTTCGTGTATGACAATGGGCTGTATGAATAAACTTGACTTGACAAAACCGCATTCGACTTTCTAACTTGTAAACTGAGAAAATACAAAAGGGCTGCAATAAACTGAAAACACTTGCTGATAAAATCTTCTTTTGCTTGTTTGTATTCAGAACTGCATGAAGCCATTGATGTTAGAGAGTAAGTGTGGCTCTGTGACCTCTTTTGGTCCGGGCACGTGGATCTGAAGGAAGGCCCTGTCAGCTTTGATGCAGCCCTGAGATGTTGCATGTCAGATTCATGGGCTGGTGGCTGGCTGTCTTACTCACTAACCTCAGCTGAAAGCTCTCAACATCCTTACTGCCTCTCACAGGAGACATAAACAAAGTCATAAATAGAACTGCTGTCCTGGGACACATTCAGAAAGTTTAATGTGTTGTAATGTCTTCTAATATGTTTTGAAGTGTCAAGTTGCTAAGATCTTGTTGTCTTCTTTGTGTTGTCTTCTTTATCTTTCTTGTACTACAAATAACACATCACATTAACACTATTGCTGTTGTTTGCGTGACCACCCATTACATGTCAAGTTTTCTTGGCAAAGTGCGTCTGACGGTAGGATGGCAGACGCTCTTGTGAGACTGAGTTTAGGCTGACAATACAAATCACCCTCTATTAGATAGTCCACACTGTGGCAGACTTACTAACATACAGGCCCGGCGTCATGGGCGGGCTTTAGGGTGCCGTGCCCGCCCTCGGACTCACTTGGGCCCGCCCTGATAATACGAGCCCGTCATCCCACCAAACGTTTTTGAAAAAATACTAATAATCGCAGGCTTTCCTAATAAAATATTTCACAATAACAAAGAAAAAATACTTCGCCTAAAAGGGGATCGTTTCGGTCTGTAGTTCATTTAAAATAATCCAGGTTGAACAGACATGGGCGGCTACTTTTACTGTAACAGTGAACACAGCCATCACAAACTAGCGATGAGGGAAACTACACCAAGCTAAAGAAAACGGATATACGAGGTTTCTTTAACAAACAAAATAGGTTTGAGGAGAATGTCATAGACGAGCTCACACAAGAGGTTGACCGATCTCCAGCTACGAGCGTGTGTTTATTTGAACGACACATAGCTTGATATACTGTACCTACAGTAGCCTATAAAATGTGTGCCCCCCCCCGCAAAGCAATGCAAGGCCCATCCGTGGCTGGCACCGGGTCTGCTAACATACCTCAGTGTAATAAATGCCATGCCAAGATCAAACTGTGCCTTTTTAGTAGTCAGTTTCAAAGCGGCTCTGCGCTGGTATCAGCAATGGTTGGGCTCATGGACCGTCCATCTCTTCAAAGACTTTCACCCTCACAACCTCACTCAAACAGCCTGCACATTAAAATATGTTGTTAAACATCTAAAAATAAAGGAACTTATTAATGTGGACAAAAGAGGTCCATGTGATAATTATAATCATAGGAGCTCTAATAATATATCAAACATGATCAAACCTACAGAAAATACTGCATCATTTTGTTGAGATGTTAATTTGCTCTTTTGATGTCTGTTGATCAGATTTAAAGGGAAAGCTTAAGGGGGGAAAGGGAAAGGGCTTTTGCTTTTCTGGTCAAATTACACTGAAGGACCATCGGTGTGCACAGTATGACGAACAAAGATCTCGTAAGTAAGGGTTTGCCAGGCAAACCTGGAGAAAACACAGAGGGAGATGTAGAGATTAGAAGAGTGAATGAAGAGCAAAGGCAAAGAATAAAAATATGTGAGAGTGTTGATAGTATTCACAGAGGCCTTTATTTGGTATGGTCTCAGTCCTTGAACCAGCACATTTTCCGTGACCATCACTATCCTAAAGTAATGTAAAAGGAATGCTGAACTTGAAAATGTAATTCATTTTTCAGCATCAGTTAAAAAATCAGAATTGTGATTTAGATTAAACAAAAATTTACACAAAATTTACATTTGTTTTTTTGTGTATTTATTTTGTCTTCTCTTTTTTGTGCAAAAAATAGTATTTTGTCTTCTCTACACTTCCATCCTTCCAGTTATAAATCCAAGCAGTTACGGTATTCCCAGCTAAAACTGTACTCAAAGCTTTCACTGACATTATGTTCCCCTTTAAAGAGACACTAAAATTCCACTCAAGCAACTACTCAAACACACCTCAGCTGCCTCACACTTTTCTTTATCATGTGCGTCTACAATGGCTAAAAAAGAGGTCACAGGTGTTTATGTCCGTCCTTAGACTCTGAAAAGACAACTCAGCACTGCAGATTTGAAAGGATGTGCCAAGAAGCCATTAGTGAGAGAAAAGAGACAAATGTACTTTAGAGCACCCAAACTGAACATCCAAGAGGGAGGGAGGTTTTATGGACTGATGAGTGTACATTTGTAATTGGGAATAACTTGGATGATGAACAGCAGAAAATGCAGCCAACTTCTAAGACTGAACTTTGGAGGAGTACTAAAGAATATTAAAGAATTTCCCTGCAGATTTCTGTAGAAAAAAATGAAAACAAGTTCAAAGAATGGAAGCTGCAATAAAGGCAAATGGTGGGCAAACACAATACTGAAACATTTAGCTATAGAGGTTCCTGCATAATAATTTGAAAGGAAATTACATCTAACATAGCATCTAACATTTACAGCATTTATCAGATGCTTTTACCCAAAGCGACTTCCATTCCCTTTCTACAGGGGACAGTCTCCCTGGAGCAATTTGGGGTTAAGGATCTTGTTTAGGAACCCAGTGGTGGAGCCCATGACCTCTGGGTCTAGAGGCAAGTATCCTACCCACTACGCCACCACCACCCCCTGTATTCATGTGAGTGCCCAGTCTTTTGTCGATAAATGACAATCCCATAATAGATACACTATATGGACAAACATTTTGGAACACACTTGTTTTTTTTTTATGATTTGAGCCTTAACACCTTTGGGTTGAACTGGATTGCTGCCAGGCCTTCTCATCCAACAACACTGTCTGATCTCATAAATGCTCTATAGAATGAATGGGCACAATTTCTCCAAACTCCAAAACCTCCAAAATCTTGTGGAAAACCTTCCAAGAAGAGTGGAAGCTGCTGGAGCTGCAAAGGAGGGGACCCACTCTATAGTAAAGTCTATGGATTTTAATGCAATGCCATTAAAGACCCTGTTGGTGTTTCTAGACTGTCTTTCTCTGCACCAAGATAATTTGTTAACACAACCCAACAAGTTCTAAAACAGGCATTCTAGCGAGTCACTGCATGGAATTTTGCTTTTGCTTTCTGGCTGGTTCCGTGAAAAAGAGAATACATCGACCCCCATGTTTATGACCTACCGCATATAAACACTGTTTGCGGTCACAGCTTTTGTTTAGCTCCAGAGATCTCCCTAATGTCAGCAGTTCAGTTAAGCATGCTGTTTTCTGGCCATGGGTGTTATCTTAGTGTGAGAAAAATAGCTCTTTAATAGGAATGTCAGTTTAACATTCTAAAGGAGCAAGAGCACTTCACTGCCATTAGTGGCCTATGGTTTATTCCTGCCTGCAACAGAAATAATCAACTAATGTGTTGACATAGGAAAGAGGTTGACTGTTGTTCGATGCCTAAGCCTTCTACAAGGAGAGGACACTTGTACTCGGCCATAGAGAAGGCTAAAGATAGACCTGTAGCAACGCAAACCTGTTGTAAAAAGACTGATGAGTGTGTTATGCTTCCTTATTATAAGGCTAAAAGCACTAGAAGTTCACTTATGCCCTGCCATCTGTGGAGTGGCGTCAACTGCTTCTCCCTGGAGCAGATGAAGGATGCTTTTGTCATGGCACTTGAAGCTATTCTCAGCTTGCATTTTTTTTAAAAGTGACCTTGAGGCTAAGAAGACTGGTGCGTAGGACACCATCATTGGAGCGCATCTGTAGAAGAGGTACACAGAGCCACTAATTACAGGGCTTATGCAGGGCGCTAATGCAGCTTAAAGATAATTAAGGTAATCAATATGCCTTATTTCTCTTTTAGCCAAGAGGGTTAAATTATATGGTTAAAGAGCGAATGACACACCAAATTAGTACATACTATCTCTCACAGGGTAAAACCAGAAGTGTTCATCAGTGAATTCCAGAGTTAAATTACCTGCTACAGAGTGTTACTAGGGGTGGGAATCACTTAAAGCCCCAGTCGTATCATGAAGCTTGAGCCACAGTAAAATTTACTCTAATTTTTAAAGATCTGCATTGAATCGTGATTTATTATTTTTATATCATGTCTCAAATTGCACATCATCATCACTCCAATAGTTCTCTAAAAGTTTCTCTATAGGTCTTCAGTTTAACCTAAAGTTCACCTTAAGTTTAGACAATAAATACCAATTTATGCTCAAAAGAAAAAACATGTTTCTAAGACAATGCCAATTTAAGCTAGTGCTTCCATGGGATTCTCTAAGTATTTTAGCACCAAATTAATGACATAGCAGATTTAACAGCTGAGACTTGTTGTTTATCTGCTGCTCGTATTCAGTCAGCATCTTCGACACCCCTGGAAACTAAGTCCACCAACTGGAAATCCAGATGTGATTAGTTGATTCCACTATCACTGATTAATTCTGTAGATCGTTCATCTAACGTTCTAACCAATGGGAGAGCTCACTTAGGCATATCTACCTAGATAACACAAAGAAAATAAAACGGATTGAATAATTTTCAGGTTTAACCTTTTAAGCTTACTGTTTGCAACCAAAACATATAATAATAAAATACGAATATTACCACAGAACTTGCAGTAATTCATATATAATTCAATATAGAGTTATACATATACAATTCTATTAATAAAAGAGTATAAAAAGGGAATAAATGCTTACACATCAAGAGAGATTAGTCATTTTAATACTCACTACTGTTAGTGTTGGTCAACACCAGGAATGACTCAAAAGCCACTGTGTGCTAAAGTGACCCAGATCAATAAACGGTTAATAATAAAATAACTGGGGATTTAAGTTTCTTGGAGGAACAGAAAACGCTTACAGTATCAGATCATTTTGTCATGTGGGACAATATATTGTCTCAGAAATGTAACAAGATCCATTTGCAGAAGTGCTTTGCTCCCAGAAAGCTGAGGGATACCTTGCTGGATTAGCATTGCGGCAACTGGGCCCCTTCCACCCAGGATCGATTTCCTGATGAGGCAAAGGCCTTAAATCACTGTGCCATGGCTGTGCTGACTCCACTTTACACCTCAACCTGGAGGGAAAAAAGCCAGCGAGAAACGAATGGCTGTCACAACACCATCTATCACCCGCCATCCAGCTTAGGACACAGCCTCCCCGCGCCGCCCTCGGACAACACAGGCCCCGCTCTTCAGCTGAGTTATATCCAGTGGCCCCGCACGCAGCATGACACACCATTACATCACTGAGTAATGGAAAGACCATGTCAGCTTAGAGAGATGTTTGACAATATCTTACTGGAGCTGACACTCAGTTATGCTTCTGTACATAATTCACTGACAGCTCAAAGACAGTTAGAGCAAATCGAAATGACACAACGAGACACATATTGCTTGTTTTGTCTTTAATTGTCTTTAGTGATTTATTTCCCCTCAAATGACAGAAAACATTTATAGAGCAAGTAATCTTCTTACAATCAATAAACCTGCTACATGGCTACAAAATGATAATAAAAGTGATATTTTCAAATCAACAGATCCTTTCTTTCTTTCTGTCTATCTATATATCTATCTGTCTGTCTGTCTGTCTGTCTGTCTGTCTGTCTGTCTGTCTGTCTGTCTGTCTGTCTTTCTTTCTTTTTTTCTTTGTCATTTCAATGAGGTGTGTGTGTGAAAGATTGCTGGTCTAAGTGAAAGAGATGTCTGCAATGTACTAATTTTTTATCACCGGCTATCTTCTGGCATGCTATTAAATTTGTTCATTTTTCACTGCAAACCGACAATAGAAATGGCTCGGTAGCAGTCTTTCACAGATGACCAATTCAAATCAGAGATGCAAACGATTGCAAATGTAATTATTTTGCCATTTGTGTAGCTTTGCAAAGGAGTCTCCATTTCCCCTGCTCATCAGGAAATGAATGGGGTAACATCTTTTCTTCAAATTGAATGGCAAATGAATATTTTTTATCTTCTGTGACACCAAAGGCTTTGAGCCTTTCTGTTATTTCAAGTCAGCGAAATGAAAAAAAACTGGTGACTTCAACACAATATAATCTTACTCTGTCCATCACCAGCTGATCATCCACAATGCAATGGGACTTAGAAGCCGAAAAAGTTGTTGCAATTCAAAAACGCAAGACAAGAAACAGCGGAGCGCAGTCCATCTATGACTTTGAAAGGTGGAGACAAACCCTGTCAGATGCACTGAGGTGGCGTTTTAAGACCCTAACTTGCTAGACATTATGTCACATTACACCGTGGAGTCAGCAATAGGACAGGGCCGATTGGGATCAGCTGTGGTGCCTCATGTTTTAGAGCAGCAGAGCACTGTGGAGTGCACAGCGTTCCTCCCCTGACACTAAAGATGTGGAAAGATAATGCCTATTAAAGTCATTCCACATAACTCACAGAGCCCTCTTCTGTTTCCCTTGGAACAACATCAGTGACATCATGTTCGCAGAGGAGACGCCAAGTCTACATTTATGTTTTTTTTACTGCCGCAAAACTGGCGCTAACTTCAGCAGCAGCAGATCTGTCAAGCAAAGGGGTTCAGAGTTCCCCATAACACTGCGAAAAATAAAACTGCTGCAGTCCGTCTGAGTCACAATTCACTTCAGGTTAGCATAAATTAATAAATAAATAGACGAACAGGCCTAGTTGAGAGGAACTGATAAAGAGTTTCATGAGGCAGAGAGATAAGGCAAAGTCTAAAGGAAATAAAGACACTCAGCGAGAGCTGATCTTGATTGAACAGAAGCCTAATGGGCCAGGTTCTATCGGACGAATGATCCGACTGGTCTACCTTAATGTACACAGAGTTATCCATCGCTTTCCTTAACTAGATTAGAGCGCTCTTTAAGGTCAGTCAGCAGGCTGGGAGAACATCACCATGCAGACCATGCAGGACTTCCTGGCATCAAACAGCTGGATCAGCTCTTGTCAGAATACACCCCTCCTTGCCCCCTCTCTCCCCACCTCCACCATCACTCTGCCCATTTCTAATCTACTCTGCGGTGTCCCAAGTCTCAGCTAATGAAATGGTATCGACTTGGCCTCCTGCCTGTCGTAAAACGGAGCTCCTTCGTTTGATTCCCATTGGCTATGAATTATGTCCTGCTTAGTAAATTACAACTTCAGTAGCAGAAAACCTTTCAGAATTTCTTACTTTCTTAAGGAAAAAAGGCTGACAAAATGTATCTAATGCAATAATATCTATATGAACAATATGGCATCAGAAACTATATATTAGCTGCAGCACCTTACTCTTTGAGTGACCTGGTTCAGAATCAGAATCAGAAAACTTAGGTAAATTGCTTATGTTACAAACGCACCCACAGAAACACAGAGACAAGGGCAGTCTGAATAAATCCAATAGGAACTGCAGAAAATATTCTATACAAAAATACTCTATGCTACATACACAAATGCCAGTATGGCTACAACAGATAAGTAACACAGCGAATTAGTAGTTGAGGTCAAAGACTTACACTGGTGGGACTGTTTCTGTGTTGTTAGTGACAGTGGACCACAGCAAGTAATAAATTATTCTTCTATTGCACTTAATTCAAGGAAACTGTTTAGCTCTGCTAGGCCTCAGGGAGCTGGAAAAGCTCTGCCTTAGCCGGCAAAAAGCTGCCCTGATTAATGATGGAGAAACAGGCCCCCTACAGGAGACCTTGGAGAATCACTCGTTGGTGAACATGGCTGAACCGTAGTCAACACTTCATTGATGATGACCTTTCATGTTTGGCTGGAGGACAGAAGTTTAGTAAGATAGACTAATGCCAGGCATGTCACCGAGTCACAGAAACTGTTGGCCATTGTGACACACAAAGCAAAGACAGCAGAGATGACACTGAGCTTTCACTCCAGTCTGGATGCCCATTGTGTGGCTGCTGTGTCAGTAAGAGGGAAAGTGCACTCTGGAAACTGCGGTGTTGTGTGAATAAAATAAATCCCACACATATGTGTCTGCTTGCCAGACCTGCGTACAGCCATAGAGGAGAAAGCAAAGTCAAAGTCCCAAAGCTGGATTCATCACATCCATGGGACTGGCAAAGAGTCCATGCAGACTTTGCTTGACCACTGGAGAACCACATCTTTTTAATAGTAGCAGACGCTCACACACTTGATGTTGATGTTGGCCTGATGTTACTATAATGAACCTTGTACCTTCTCAGAGAGGACCATCAAAGAAACAAAGATGTTTTTTTCTGCCATTTCATTCTAACACAACAGCTCATTAGTAATAACTGATTAGTGTCTAAGTGTTCAAGACATTTAAGTCTGTGCCATATCATCCAGATACAAATAGGCTCATTTCATAAAGGCCATGAAGCTGTTAAGACTTCTAAAGGTACACAGTCCTCCACTTGAACCGTACTGGGGCAGCTGGGGCAGCTGATGGGTTTGAATGCCTAGGATTGCTAGTAGCACCACTGAGGTACCCTTGAGCAAATTACCACCCCCACACACTACTCCCCGGGTGCTGCGTCACTTGGTGAATGGGTTAAATCCAGAGAACAAATTTCACACTGTGTTCTCTGCTGTGTTCACACATGACAAATAGGGCTTACCTATTGTTATACCAAAACACGCCTCCTGCTACAACAAATGTGTCCCTCTGCTAGAGAGACATCCCTGCACTTCATCTCCTGAAACATCAAAAGACAGAGCACCCAAGTGGAGAACTGTACCAATGAGAAAAAGTGGATACCAGTGAAAGAAAACAGGTTCTGTGTCAATAGAAACCAGCAATCATCTCATCTGGAGAAGACACATCGATCACCTGCTCCAAATTTCTGGTTCCCATGATGACTCAGCCATCATTCCTTGTTCAAGAACTGAAGGTTCTATCAGGAACATCTTCCATTACCCTAGAGGAGAAAGGGTAGACTGTCTATGCAGTCTAACCCATGACATTAAGGCAGAATAATCCACAGAATGATCTTTCTTTACCAAACGCTAGTGATGCGCAGGTCAGGCGTGTCCTACAATGTTAGTAATGTCAGTTTTTTGCAAGTAAGTTGGTACTCCACACCCGCAATATTTTCTTATAAGCTGACCCAAATTCACCCAACTTGTGGGTTACGGGTTGCACAAGTTGGGTGATTATAACCATTCTTACCCAACGCTATGTCAAGCTTCCTGTTGTCTTTCATGATCCCTTGGTTGCTTATCGGTGAGCCCATCAATGGGTTCTTGATTCTTAACAATCAATCATAACAGATGTTTTGGCTGCACTCAAGTTATACATGTCGAGAAATGTAAAGCAGGCCATCATGAGGATTCAGAACAAATCTTTGGTTTGTTCTGGATCCTCATGATGGCCTGCTTTACATTTCTCGACATGTATAACTTGAGAAAAAACAGACACAGGATGTAAATATAATCACACTCCTAATCAGCTCTGTACCGTCTGTTAGCCGTCTCGAATGATGCAAGAAAGCCCGGCTGATCAATAAACAAGACTGTTCTATTTATGGTCTGTGTTTTATTTGCAGTTAACATCGTATAAATGACCTGACATTTTGACTTCATGCACATACGAGTCCTTGTTCATTTATTTGCGTTCACACCATATTGAAACTTGTGAAATCGGATAATCCAACGAGACCTTGAGGGTAGCTTAGCTCCCCAAAGGTTAAATATATCAAAAGTTAATAAACTCCAAGTGATTAGTGTTTTAGCCAAAAATCTGATTTGGTCTTAAGGCTCAAATGAATGATTGCAGTGTTCATCCCCTGAGTAAATTAAATTCTCCCCCAGACGGTTGTAAAAATCAGTCTCCGAGTGATCACTGGAACTGAGGGAACCAAATCCCAGAGACACAGCCAGGTGTTGGCAGCTGCACTCTTAGTACATAAAACAAGCTCTATAAATTAAGATTCAATTTATTTGTGGGAGAATTGATGGCTGCGGTGATCTAATGGAGTGACCTCATCCAGGATTATCACATCAGAGAGCACTTCTGTCTAATTAAATTAAAATAAGGAGTGGATTTTGCACAAGGCAGTAAAACTTGAGCCGTCACCATAAGCCACAGGCTGGCAGAGAAAGAGACGGAAAGTCTGAGCTCCGTGATGGATCTTTCCAGGCAGACCAGAACCATGAATTTTATTATGGAGTGGAAGAAGAAGTAACAGCAGTAATGAACCTCCATCCAGCACTGCTACAATACCACTAAACCCTTTACAGGCATGAAGGAAACAATCATGCAATGTTATAATGATTTTATTTTGTTGTCAAATACTTACAGGAGGACAAACCGTTATATACACAGTAAAGTCCTGGCATTCTCAGGGGTTGAGCGCCAAGAACACTTGCAAATGGTGAAAAAAAATTGTGATGTGGTAAAAAAAAATCCCTAAAAATGCCCATTTTTAAAGTCTAAACCCTAAGTATGTCCCAATTATGCTTCAGTTTCATTTTAAACTCAGCTTAATGCATTACCCTTACAGAAGAGCTAAACCTGTATACAGTGTACACTGAACTGCTGTCTCCCACAGAGCTAGAATGTAAAATACCCATGTTACCTCTATATATACAGTATATACTGCACTGCAATTCATGCAAACGTGTTTGTGCTGTCGTCTTCTTTGGTATAAGCAGGGTAAATACAGTAATAAACTAAAATACAGGGTTTAAAGAAGAACAAAACATGAGAGTATTTTGTATAGTGTGCAGTTTTTTATCTTTACTCTTATATTGCACAGATTTTATTCTATTGATTATGCTGATGCTTCTTCTTTCTTCTTTTGTACTGTGGAATAATGGGACTAAATAAGGGGTTCTCTTATCTCTTAAACGGATGATTTTAACATTACTTTGGAGCATATACACCCATCAGCTATAAAACCACCTGCCTAATAATGTGTAGGTTCCTAAAACAGCTTAGACCCAATACAACCTCTGAAGGTGTACTGTGGTATCTGGAACCAAGACATTGGGGTGATGGTGGCGTAGTGGGTAGGATACTTGCCTCTAGACCAAGAGGTCATGGGTTCGAATCCTACCTTCAGCACACCACCACTGGGTTCCTGAGCAAGACCCTTAACCCCAAGTTGCTCCAGACTGTCCCCTGTAGTTGTTAGGGAATGGAAGTCGCTTTGGATAAAAGCGTCTGATAAATGCCGTAAATGTAAATTAACAGCAGCTCCTTTAAGTCCTAAAGTAAATTGTTAGATGGATCCACCATGTATCCGCCTAGTCTAGCACATCCCAAAGATGCTCAATCAAATTGAAATCTGAGAAATTTAGAGGCGAAGTCAACATGAAGTCAATCTTTTTCCTGTTCCTCAAACCATTCCTGAACAATTTTTGCAGTCTGGCAGGGAAGAGGCCACTGCCATTAGAGAGCACCATGAAGAGGTGTACTTGGTCTGCAACAATGTTTAAGTAGGTGGCCCATGTCAAAGTAATATGAAGTATAAACCATTAGTTCAGGCCACCTTCTTCCATTGCTCCATTGTTCTTTTGGAAGGTACTAGCCATTATATACTGCAAGTTGCTCAGATTCTTGCTCATGTTTCTTGCTTATCCTTGCACATCAACCTCAAGAACTCATTGTTCACTTGCTGCTGGATATATCCCACCCCTAGGTGACATAATCAATGTTAGTCACTGCTCCTGCCATTAATGTTCTGGCATATCAAGTGTTACTATGACACTGAATAGTGTTAAAGAATCTGTGCTGTGTGCAATGTTACTGTTTATTAATAACACTTTGGGACCATTAACACTTCTGAGCACTCCAACACTGACAACAGAAGCCCCCCAACACTATTACAGTTGGACTATTAATTCAACTTTACTGGTGAACATAACATCTGACACGGCATTCTTAAAAAAAGATCCCTGCCGGCACATATAAAGATTCTACGATATTATTGTTATTGCCAAAAATATTCTACGAGTACCAGCCTATTTTAGACACTTAAAATATATTTAAAGATTAATATGAAGGGACTGTTTTGTAAATCGAGCAAAATGATCTGCAGTAAGATTGATGAGATCAGTTAACACAAGGGAAAACGCGAAATGAGATATATGAACTATAGTTACAATACAGCTACATAGCTATATAGCTAGGCAT
>JBBPDB010000153.1:3935861-3973678 GCA_037974465.1 Brachypetersius altus
ATCTTGTTTAATATTATAGGTATACAAATAGTCTATATATACGCATTTAGAATCATAGAAGCTTACTGAACCCATTCCTAGATATTTCACTGATATATTATAACTGAATTGCATTACTAGCACTGGGAGGTGTGTGCTGTTATTACACTCAACCCCCCCGCCCTGCTCCCCTCATGTGCTCCAACTCTCTCCTGTTCCACTCTGCACGTTCAACTCTCTGAACAGAAAAAAGAAAAACCCTAAGGCAGCAGGAACCTCAACCAGGCAGCTGGAGAAGAGTCTACCATCGACCCTTCGGTGGTCCAGACGTTCTCTTTAGCCCTCCCCGAGGAGAGAGCCTCGGTTCTGTCCGGGAGGAGGTGGGACAGCCACACGGGGAGACAGGAGAACAGCTTCGATCGCGCAAATGGCATCATCCGCGTGTCTGCGCGTGTCCTCTCAGCTCAGGTGCTACTCCAGAAGTGTCGAGGAGGGGGAAGCTCCAGCCTGCAGCTCAGGGTAGAACCTTCATCTGCATCAGTCCTGCCACAGCATCGCAGGGTAACTTTTTTTCCTTTTTTTGCGTCGCGCCACTGACATCGTCCAGTCCCACATGCTCCTGCCAGGAGATGAAGTCTGATCGCGGGTCCAGGACTGATCCTGGGTCTCGTGGGCTGGAGAAGTTCAGCCTGCGAGAGCAGCAGCATCTCCAACTTTAAGCCCCCCAGCACGCGGAGCTCTCCTCTCCGGATCCCACTCTGCTCTGGGCTCTTCATGCCACCCACCAATGAGATAACTGGGCAGGAATGTTCAGAGGACCACGCTTCTCCCTTCAGAGCCTGGATTACTGAGCCCACCCAGAGCAGAGAGTTCCGTGCCCTCGACAGGTGGACTGTGAAGAGACAGGAGGAATGTTTGTCCCAAATTTGTCGTCGACCACCTTGGGGGCTTTGCCTTTTTTGTTTGGCCACTGCGTTATCGTGCTCCTCCTGCCACTGTTACAGGTACGTGGGTCGAGGGGTGATACCACAACAGGGAAGTGCGTGAGGTTTGGGCTTTAATATGAAGAGTTGCATGGCTGTTCTGCTTTTCAGTTGCTACCACAATACAATGATGCTGTGGCAGCTGTCCTTTGAGTTGAACTGGTGAAGCTTATTCTTATGCTCAGATATTCACAATTGTATTTTTAACTGCCAAATCTAATAACTAGAAAGAGAATAACTAACATGATTTAAAAAGTCCAAAGTGAAGTGATCATTCCCACCCATAGTGGGAAAAATGATTCACTCTTCCAAAAGTCAAGGGTTGTTTAGAGCAGCACCAGTAACTTCCTTGAGTTTTTTAAGAAAGATTCTTTAGGGAGATTCTTTTATGGTCTTACTTTAAAGAGTCTATTTGTTTAGGGCTATAACTTCATGTCTCGGGCTTGAGCTTGCCAGGCTGTTTCTTGCTTAAATGTCACTGAACCTACACCTTGCTACGTGCGATACAGGACATACGCATCTCCGCAGTAATAGTATGTGCGAAGACAAGACTGTGCATCCTCAGCCACTGTTGCCTGCGGCGGCGAAGCTTACAGGACGTTAGAGAAAGGGTTCCCTGTTTGGCCTGTCAGAGAGAGGGAAAGTCAGGCTTTGCTCCACATGACTCCCACACCTCTGTGGAGCTGAGGGGTCAGGGTGTGTGTGTGGGAGCGCTCATTGAAAGACCTTAGCCTCCACACACCCTTCGTTCTCCCTCCTAGTGGGAGGGAGCTCCGATTAAGCTAGAGTGTGGAAAGAGCAGGCGTGATGAAGATGAAGTGTGCTGTGTTGCTCTGTGATATTTACAGCAATGCTAGTAAGTGGGGAACCCCTTCATTCAATATCTCACAGTTATTCACCGACTGATTTTCAAAGCCTTAATTGATGCACAATGAAGACTAGTGAATAGGATAGCTCCTTAAACTACAGGGTGTATTATTTACTAATTCATCTTTAGGCTAATTATATGGTAAGGCAACACACATGTTAGTGACAAATGAACTGAAAACAACTGAAATGGTTGCCAAGTGGGTAACATCGCTGCCATTTAAACATGTTAGAGGGGTTTGATGCCTACCCTGGGGGCAGGGGGTGGCCAGGGATCTTCGAATTCCAGGACTGCCAGTGGCACCTTGAGCAAGGTACCATCCCCACACACTGCTCCCCAGGCGCTGTGTTCCTGGCTGCCCGCTGCTTCAATTGGTGAATGGGTTAAATGCCAAGAACAATTTTGTGCCGTTCACAGTGTGAGCTGTGCTGTGGTGTGTTCACAAATTACAGATGGACACTTTATACACACCACACTACACCAATGAGTCCTTGGGCAAGACTCCAAATGCTGTGCTCACCTATATCTATAATACACAAAGGCTGTAAGTCACTTTGGATAAAAGTGTCTGCCAAATTCTGTAAGTGCATGAATGAATGAAGAGATGTTCCAGTGCAGGTGTTTCCAAGCTGATCTTGATTTTGGTGAAGGTGACAAGAGGAAAAGTCTTAAGTGACTTAAATGAAAGAGGACAGGGATGGGGAACATGGGCAGGGATGAGCTTCAGTCAGAAAGTACCACCCAACTGGCTTTCAGGAGGAACAGTGGTAACAATGCATTTGCATTTATATGTGTGGGAAAGGCATCAGTTAACAAGGTTATATTATTGCCAAAGCATCAGCTTGAGTGGAAAAAAGAAGAGCACATAATCAGACTGTTGACAGGCATATTACAGTTGGGCTTCAGTGCATAAATCCCTCATTGAAAACACACATAACCACTACAGAGACGTGGGGAAAAGAGTGGTGTAGTTAAACCAGTCATCCTTTACCATATTCTCCATAGGTGGGCACATGCGTGTGTGGTGTATGACAAGAAAGCCATACAGGCCTGAATGTGTGACCCCTACAGTGAGAGGGTCCCGAGACTGTTGTGCTCTATTTTGCTGGTGTGTTTTGGGTCCAGCCCTGTTAGAGAGAATGATCTGTGCATATAAAGACAGTGATTTAGTTTCAGGAGTGGCTTCTTTCAAGATGAAATTGTCCCCTTCCACTGAATGGTTTAATGGGTCAAAACATAAGATTATCAAAACACGAGTTTTGTGGTTTTAAATCCATTCAGTACAGTCCCAGAAACTGATGCATTGAAGCTTTTCTGACGACTTACTTGCTCTGAAACCTTTCTTGGATTTGTCACCTGTATGTACATCATTTCTTACTAATGTACGCACTTTATCACATCAGTACCTTGGATGATGTTATTAAATTGGAATAAATTGGACTTTCCATTGGAAATGAAAAGTTCACATACTGTAAAGTGAACGTGGTGTTGAAGCTGTGAATTATGTGACCTGAGACATGTCAGTGCATTGACAGTGCGAGTTCATGTAAAAAAGAAATGGCCGAACAAAATAAAGACTGTTTCTGTTCACCCTGTCTGTATATGCTGTTCTGTGCTTGTAGGGCTGTAGTGCTGGTGGAGTGCTGGCTTAGTTTAGGAGAAACTGATAAAATTGCAGTGGAAAGGGAATATTGGGGACTTGAGAGTTATGTTGACGAATCCTGACACTGTGCCCGTCTCTGGTCCCCAGCACGCCCAGGGAGAGCTCCAGAAGTCATGCTCTCGGAGCCCAGCGGCACCAGTGGAAGGGATCTGCCAGCTGCCATGCCAGTGCAGACGTTACCCACCCTTACCTCCCCCACCCCCTCCACCACCGCCGCCCAGACTGCTCACTCCCACTGGTAAGAGCCCACAGACTCCATATCAGTTCAGCTCTGTGTTGATTTCTATCCTTTGGTGTTGTTTTCATATTTCACTCATTTTGTCGGTGCACTAGTTTAATGAACAAATGTTTTGTTTTTTCTTGAATAGTCTCAGGAATGCCAATGAGAATTCTGGAAACAACAAATTAGTTGCAGGATTACTCGATTACGAGTACATTGGCAGCCCCAGACTGTGGATGTCAATTCAGCACTGCATCAACACTTTATATAAGCTGGAATTTTAGGGATTAACACTATTTATGTTAATTCAACAGTGTTAACACAATACGTGGGTGGAGGTAGCTCAGTGGGTAGGATACTTACCTCCGGACCAAAAGGTCATGGGTTCAGCAAAACCACCACTGGGTGGTGACGCTTAACCCTAAGTTGCTCCAGGGAGACTGCCCCCTGTAGTTAGGGAATGGGAGTCTCTTTGGATAAAAGCGTCTGATAAATGTAAATGTAAATACAAGAATAAGAACTGTACGTGTTTACACTGTAGGTGTTAATCCCCCTGTGTCAGCATTGTACAGAATTCAGAATTGTAGGCATTAACACTATCATTTTAACACTGTGTCGACACTAGATGAAAATAAGAACTGTAGGTGTTAACACCAGGTTGTAATTCACCACTGTGTCAAAACTGTACTTAATTCAGACAGAATGTTATAATGTATCTCTGTATGCACTGTAGGTATAAACACTGCGCTCAGCATGGTAGGTGTTGATTGAACACTGTATATGTAAAATTAATGCTGTAGGTGTTAGTTGGGCACTGTATATGTTAAATAAACACTGTGGTGTTAATTCAGCATTGTAGGTGTAGATTAATTACTGTATATGGTAAATAAACAGTGTGGGTGTCCATTCAGTGCTGTATGCGTTAATACAGCTTGGGAGAATTTTGCTGTGTATTAGTGTCTCAGACCGAGAAGACTCTGCTCTACACTAAAATTAAAAGTCAGCATCTGCTGGTCCAACATCTGCTCTTCTGCAGTCCCTGAGTGTTTCCCCCCTGGGGTGATTTCCTTAAGCAGCGTCTCCGACCCCATTCAGTTGAAGCCGTGTATTCGGCTACAGTGTGTGAAAAAACATTTAAATTATCAGACCATTTTGTCTTCAAGCAGAAAACAATACAGCATGATTATAAAAGAACTGCACTGGTGCAACTGCACAGCATAAAACGAGGAGAGCACAAAACACGAAACAGTTATCAAGTTCAGTGTTTGCTTGTAGTGTTCATTTATTCAGGCTTGCATGCTGTTGTGCTGAAGGCTGATCACAAGCTGGTCTGACAGATTGTCCCAGCCGTGCGCTGCTTCTTCCAGAGCAGTAAAGGCCACTGAGCCCAATCAGTTTATTACAGGAGGTGGATATTTTAAGTCATCAGAGGGTGCCTGTCAGGCGCAGGATCAATACGGCCTGGGCACGGAAAAGGGCTATAATCAATCTCCCTTCCGACAGTTTTAGGTCTTCAGTAAACATGAGTGATTGACCCGCAGAAACAAAAACAAGCTTGAGTGAGGACGTCTGCGATTTATAGCAGCTTGTAATATTAATGTGCGTTTGAGAGATGACAAGTCTTTAATCCCCTCCTTCTCTCTCTCCTTCACCGCCTTAACTCTCTCCCATCTCTCACAGCCAACATGACAAAGCTTGTTTTCACTTTCTTCTTTTAAAAGGGATCTTTTTCACAGTGGTGCAAAGCTTAACTAGACAAGAAACACATGTCCTGTAGCAAACTTAAGATTAAATATATGTAACAATTCACAAAACATTGTTTTTAACAATACAATTTTGGCTCTGTGGCTAAAATTGTGGCTTACAAATGATCAGTTTATTAAAGCTTTAAACAATAAAGCTGTTTATAGTCTTCCATATACTAATGTTACTCCCGAGCCAAGATGTTCTCCACAAGCCAACAATGCTAGTCATGATACAGCAGTGCCAGACCATACACTAAAACAATGTGATTGTAATGTCATAGAATACTATGTGCTGTTTTATACAACAGTTCCTACAGCATTTCCTGTTTAGCTGAGAGGCGTTCTACTTTTTTAATATTTAGCGTATCATTCTGCTGAGCACAGGTTGCTGAGTAGTGACTTGCATTCTATTACGCTAGCTTACAAAACAGTAATACTTCGTTTATAAGATACTATTTTTAATCACAGCCCATTTGGGTAGATTCTGAAGAAAAGTGCAATAGCCAGTCTGCATCATATTCTGATCCTATTGTTGTAGAAAATGAACAAATTACAAAAACGACAAACAAAGATGGGCTGTGAAATGCTTTACAGACTGACTAGCACCAAATTCAGGTAAATTTATCAGTACTGAAAAAAACCTTGACATTGTGACACTTCTACGGCTCTATTTAAAAGGATAACACATTATTTGAAGGAATGTGATTATTAATGTTCATTTGACGCAAATTTTGGAGTTAAATACTTTACTTATTCCTATATTTTGTATAACTCTTACAAAAGCCATAAAGCACTTGTGTTTGTGCACTATTTCCAAGAACATCATGGTTGGGATGGTCCACTTGCCTTTGGCTTGTGTCTGTGACCAAATTGCGGTTATGATGTTATTTATCATAATGCACTCCCTCTAATGCTATATTGCTGAAATATTAAATGATAACTGTTATAAAGTTACATTTTTCAACATTGTGCTGCACTAATTCCAATTAAACAGACTGACTTTGTAATCAAACATGCAAATGTTCTTTAAGTACTAATGATAACCACGAAACAGTCAGAAAAGCATACTGTGTTTGCCACAACACAAGTTTAGATTTATAGCCCAGTACTGAAACGTGTTTGGCCCCTTGGATCTTTAGCTTGCCATTTTTATGCATCACCTTATACATTTAAGCCTTTTGATAAGGCGGTAAGATTTGCTTTTTGAGCTGAAATGGCTTTAGAATGACCTCCTTCAAAATATTCATGAAGAAGATGTGCTTAATGAAGACTCCTACACCTTTTATTACTGAGGGCGCGATAAAAGGTTTAAATTGAGAAAAACCCAGCCAGCCAAAGGGGGGAGGGGGTCTTGGGGGTGTGGATGGGGGGGTTACTCTGTACGTGAAAAAGCGTTTAACTGCAGCGAGCAAGACAATAAGAATTAGCACTGCTGCACTATAAAAAAGTGGGATTAAAAGTGGCCAAAGTTGTATTTTGGCTGCCCTTAGTTTGAAGTGATGTGTGGTATAGATGGGTGAGCAGAGAGAATGTGCTTTGTGTGTGTGTGTGTGTGTGTGTGTGTGTGGGTGTGTCCTTGCTGTGGACTGAAACTCTCTCACAAACCCCGTCTCCATCCCCAGTGACGAATCTCGCAAAGCTGAGATGCAGCAGGGTATCAGTGTATAAAACCATGAAGAAATGTATAAAGGCCACAGGTTCCATTGGGCCGTAATCACTTATCTCCACCCATCGTGGCCACGGAAGCCGAATTAGACGACGTTTTGGAAGCCAACACCAACACATCATCGTTTACACTGGCGATTTTTCATGAATCACGTCTAAACATTCACGTGGAGCCGATTAAGTCCTGAATATCACTAAAGTGCTTGCATATTTTATCGCGAGATTAGCCTGCCTATTTTTAGCGGGACGGCTGAGGATGTAGATGAGGGGAAGTAGATTAGGCGGAATTGCTCCCAGGCTCTTGGGGAAGAACACGTTCCTTTAAGCCCAAAAAAGGGCATGCGTCGCAGGCTGCACACATGGCTAACTCCGCTAATTCAATAGAGGTGCTCTCAATGTTTGTGGCTCAGGACAGCTGACCTTACTCTGTGTAATTTTAAATCCAGGAGGTGTCCTGGAGGTGCTGAAATCCTTGGCTAAGGCCTTCCTCTTTCAGATCAGAGTGAATTTATGATATTTACACATTTCCCTGATGTGTAAAACTTTAAAGGGCCCATATCCTGCCATGTCATTTTGTGTTTAATTTTCCCCCCTGGAACAGTGCATTACTATTTGATTTGCATGGCTTGTACCTTTAAAAAAAAAAAATGGTTTTCATGGTAGGAGCTTTTTAAGGCCAAAAGGGATGACAGGCATCCTTTCAGTTCCTGCATTCTTTTGGATTATTTGTACTTAGAGGATAACTAACCATAAATAGAGAAGAATATATTTAGATCTCTTCATTTGCTTAGATTAAGGCCATGTGCCCAGATCAAAGATTTGTTTCATCTGTCTGTTCAGAAGTTTCTCTAAAACAGCTCGTTTCATACTGTTTATTACCCCCAGATGAAAATAGTAACAGCCTATCATTGTTTCTCTAATGTTATTGCATTCTTTTAATGTTTAATGTTTCTAATGTTTATCAGTATTTATTTATATGTATGATCTGCCAAATGACAATCCGTTCTTTGATACGATCACTGCACCCCTTTTCCTGTCACCCTCTGTCCCCTGGAGGGCTGTCGGCTCGACTCCCCCTCCTGTCAGTCAAGACCACCTCCCCACTTCCAAAAATCCAGAGGGCTACTGCAAGTGTATCAGCCCGTTTATGCTAATTCGAAGCATGTCAACATTAATTAAGGGCTTCTGCATCGCGGCGAGTAATTATCCGTGGCCAATGCGAAAACACGTCGTGACAAGCTAACAAAGTACACCATATTTGTGTCCAGCCTCGCCATCTCATCTTGCCGGTAGTCAGGTGATGCTGCCGTTTGATCCAAAAATACATTTCTGGGTTAGGCGTGAGCCTTTCAGATGCGATCTCTGCCACAGCCGTGACTAATTGAAGATAATTCCTGCCCATATCTCACGTTTAGTCTATCCTGTTATTCATACAGATACCTGATCACCAGGAAAACTCCCATAACACGTGAAACACATCTCGCAGAACGCATGCAAACAGACCTGGTTCTGAGAAGTACATTACTGCGTTATGTAACACCATAAGTGACAGAACACTTGTAGTCAAGGATCTGGAAGTGAAAGAACAGGCATACATTACTCACCATAGCAAAACTGCAAAACCATCTGTTTTTATATCTTCTGGATGTCAATGTAACGCTTTTGTGCTTTATTATATTTTATATTGTGTTCCTGAGCAGGTGAGGATGAGTATTTTAGCAGTGCTTAAAATGTTTTTTATGCAGAGCACAGTAAATAGCATATAATGATAGTGTGATGCATTGTAGAACATAATATAAAACAGGGCTGGGCATTATAATAATACATTATTGTGATACATTTTCCCTCAATATGAGCTAATTGTGGAGGGAAACACTGCCTGTAAACAACAACAACAAACAGCAATAAACCCTTTATCCCAATCCCTTCCTTACTCTTTTCTGACTTTTCTTTGACAGGTGTTGTTTAGGTTTACCTAGCATGCAGCAACTTGGTTGAAAAGTGGACGTTGATTTAAGTTTAAGAAACAGATGTGGACTAATTGTGCTCTGGATAATAGCGTCAGCTAAATGCCATATATGTGAATACATGGTAATTAAATAGTACTGCATAGTAACATCTAGATAATTGGATATCAGCCCATTTTGTCATTATTACATTTTTTTATTAACATTTCAACACCAGACAGGGCATTAGACCAGACGGGGCGGGTTCTCTTTTTCGGAAATAATAAAAAATGTTTTTAAAAATGGCACTAGTGTTGCTGATGTTTTCTGTTCATTCCAACTGTTTTTCTCAAACCTCAGAAAAATTCATCCTTTGTGTATTGTGATAATGTCTTCAAATATCATGATGTCATGTTTTTTTGACTGTATCACTAATCCTTAATACTATATACAGCAGCAGAAAAAAACAAGAGACCACTGTAAACATTTTCAGTTTCTTCAGTTTTATCTTTTATTGGTGCAAGTAATGATCTGAAAAGCTTTGCCTTCGTTTTTACAAACTGCTGACAATATTTCTCCAAATAAAAATATCTAAAGCATTATTTTAAAGGAAATGACAATGCATCAGAATCAGAGAAATGATGCAGTGTTTACAGAACTTGAACAATTCAAAGAAAACAAATCTCTTGTTCGCTCTTAAACAAAATGGCAGTAATTACCTTTGATGAACTTCTAGTAGTGTTTTTCATCCGGCTGGTCTCATTGTGAGAGGAGAGAGTTGATTACAGCAGTGTTTTTATACTTTTCCTCATTAAATAAGATTTGATTCAGGTGATCACTAATCGGTACTAGTGATGGGCCGATCCACATTTATCCATGTTCTGATCCGATTCCGATAAATGGCTGTCAATACCATTACAGATTCCAATATAATGCATCTTTTTACTTCAAAATGAGCATTATTTTTGTTGAAACTGTGCTGTTTGTTAGTAAGGCTACATCGCAGAATAAATTAACTACTAAGAACGTATTAGTAGAGCAAAGAATATACATAACTACATTGAATTTAAAGGCTTTCCAAAGGAATTTATTTATGTCACACTTCACAAAAAGGGAGCAGCAACCGCTGTAAGATTTTGTAAAAATCAGAAACACAACAATTTTGGCTGAATCATTTAAATAGCTCAAGTATTATGTCCATTTTAGTAGCAACATCTGTGTAAAAAATGAAGTGCAAAACAAATACATCTGAATTCAGAGACATGACATGGGCAGTGTAACCAGTTACGAGATGCCCAACTTTAGCCTCGTTGTGTTAGAGAGAGGGGGAGAGGGCAAAAACAGCCAAGAAAACACACAAAATATCCCCTGCAAGAACCCCAAAGAGGTCTTGAGGGAGAGTTAAGAGTCTTCTCTGATATTCCTTTCCCTTTTGGGTTGAACTGTTAAGTTCGTTGCGTTTTAGGAGAATGTAAGCGAGCGTCTGCTGCCTGGTGTCGTTTTCCCTGTTTGCTAGCATACACTCCTGCTACTCTTTGTCATGAAATCTCTGCTGGTGCTTGATTAAATTTGTTGTGTTGTATGACGCAACCGTACTTCCATCCCTCGGCATGCTGGCTTTACACAAACTGCAAGTAGCCGTCTTGCTTTTCACCGTTTCCAAACTAAAGTACCTCAGAACGAGCAACAACTTTTTCAAAACAATGGCTAATGTTATTCGCTCGCTAACTCTGAAGTTGCCACAGGTTCATGGTATGGAATAAGGAGCGGAGACGCATCTTTTATTACACAGCGCCGAGTTTAAGGTCCAGCGCAAGCTGTGTACTGGAATATATAGATCGGGCCTGTCCCACTGTTATCCAGTGACAGACTTATGGCTATATCGGACTCAATACCGATATCATATCGGATTTCTAATCAGTAACTTATAAAGCAGAATGAGGTACTTGTGTAGGAATTTAACAGACACTGGCATGGAATGGTTGTCATACTGATTTAAAAAATAAATTTAACTGTACTCTTTTTTTTCCACAGCTGTAGATCAATAAAGCAATGGTCTGTGGCAGACAAGTTGTAAGGCTTGTAAATTGGTCATGTAGCAGTAAAAGATGCTTCTGACAGCATATGCTGTATAGCAGTGTATGCAGTTCAGCTTAGGATGTCCATCTATTGTAGGTCAGTTTTCTAATGTTCCCTCAGCACCTCTTTCCAGACCACAGGATGTAGCAGATTCTGCTCCGAGTTATTGCTCAGGCTGTTACTGTAGTTGTTTGGAGTTTTATCTGATCCAGAAGTAGGTCTGATCTTGCGATTTTTTTTGCTTTGTGATTTTATCATCTCTGAATTGACATGGTTATTATGCTTTGCTGTGGAGTAATAAATAGAGAGAGAGAGAGTCCACTTCCTACTGCCTGAGGCAGCTGTCCTAAATGCACCACTCCTCAGGACCAGTGCAATATAACCCTCTACATTCACCATTCACCTGTTCTCACCATGAAGCATATTGAAGATTTGTTTGTCCCCAAACTGAAAGCAATCAGCCTCTGTGGCTACTAACATTTATCTGCCAAAATATAAGTCTGATAAAGTCAGATAACCCATATAAATGATAGAAGAGGATATTGATAAAAGAGGAATGTACCTTGTGTACCACTTTACAAGGAGACTTCTCTTCTTCTTGATGCATAACTTAAAATAAGTCAATTAATGGTAATTAATTAGGATAAGAACGCCTTTAAAACTCATTATCAAGATGTAAATTCACAGTGAGATGATCTAAGCTAACAGGTATAATTTTTCACAGAGAAATCAGACCTGTAACCAGCAACATCAGAGAATTAACCTTCATGTATGTATTGTAACTGTTTATTAATGTTTTCAAAGTGTTTGTGTTTTTATTAATAGTACTTATTCCTACATGTAGCATAATAGTGTTTTTTATACCACATGAGCTGGCCAGAATTATTTTTATTGAGTATTTGTTTATTGCATTGTTATTTGTTTCCCTAGCCTTAGGAAGCCTTAGCCATTTTTAGCTGCACTATGTCATCTTACCTCTCAGAAGTGCAATCTGCATTGCTTCACACAGGCATTGAAGCTAAAAGAGCAGCGATGCACACACTCATATTTCAGCACTTTATCAACTGATAAGAAACATGCTCAGTCCAAATTGAGCAATAAGAGGCAGGTATATGATGAAGGCAGAACCAGTTTGATGAATCATCACAAATATGTAATTGCAGAAATCGGTATTACTTGGTCCTCCACGCATCCAGTCCACACTGCCTCCAACTAAAGAAGAAGTACAGTCTCCTTGTAAAGTGGTATACGAGGTGCATTCCTCTTTTGTCAATATCCTCTTCTATCATTTATACGAGTTATCTGACTTTATCAGACTCTTATTTTTTCCTCCTTCTCTTTTCTAATTAAACAGAGTGCAGCAGGTTTTAGATTTGGCATCACAAACAGCCGATTTGCATATTCCAGTGCAATCGCAATTACAACTTTTCACTGGTGTGTTAGAGCAGAGACTCCTCCACAGGCTTGCATTAGTACTGCGAAGGACATGTTCTATTATTACCACACCTACAAGATCATCACATTTTAATAAAATGTGGTCATAACCATAGCTTAGGACACTATGGAAAGTGAAAGTATGGATCTCTATGAAGTTTTAACGGATGTAAGATGCATGTCTCCGACAGATGACTAAAAACATATCTTGTTTTTAAGGGTGATTAAATGTTAGAGTGAACATTTTTAAATTGCTTTGAGTACTGGAAGCCTGTAAAATGCTGCTTGAGCCAACTCTGCTGTCAGCAGCTAATGAATGAACTGTGTGAATGCAGTGTGGCAAATCTGTTCATAACATGCCTGCTTTTATTAGGTTCGGGTTGTTAAACATGATTTAGTTACTTCTGTTGATATTCTGCAGTTATGGCATCATGTGCAGAGCGGGGTGGCTCCAGGAGCGGAGTTGGGTCTTGAATACAGTTTCTGGTGCTAGAGGTTGGTAATTAAGCTGAGGGAGCCTATTGGCCACCCAGCATCATGTGATTCCTAAAATCCAGAAACTATAATCAGGGTCCAGAGCTGAAACCCTCTGTCGTATTTAGTTCCCTAAAGAACCTTTTAATTTAGTTTGACAAAATCAAAAGTAGTTATTTTATGGCATGGCTCCAGTGAAGCCCTTTTGAAACACTTAAGACTGTATTCATCTGATTGTTTCTGGAACTGCATGAGACATGTGGATTTCATGGATCGCGGGCCTGTAACCCCTACATAAATACTCCAGACACACTCACCTTCCCTCTGCCAATTTATTGTCCAGCTGATATCCCACAGATCGATCCCCTGTGCTCCAGTCTGGCTTATCTGAGAGGACATTAGTAATAGAGGAGCATTAGCAGATTGACAGTTATTGGCTCAGAGCCATGCAATTGCTCAGGGCAGTGTGAGGCAGGTTAAGCTGACAGAGCGAATGAGTCCAAAACCTCAAACAGACCAAATGTTCTTGGCTAAAGGAGAGTCTCCATAAAACCGTTCATTATGTTCTGCTGATTAATGCTTTTTACTTTTGGGTTGATTACAGATTGCTGACTCTCGTATTTCTTATAATGCCATGCACTGAATGAACTATTCTCTGGGTATGAAACTGTTGATGAAACACATGGGTGCCACAAAACTAACTCTGAGGTTCAGTTAACATGTTTTGTGAATCACTGATAGAAGTCGGGCAGTTTAAATATGGTTTTAGGATGTACAAAAGTAATCCTATTTTACTTTTCTATAATCAGTTTCTATAATCAGTTTTCAGCATCCTGAATGAGCCCTGCTTTAAAGCCATGGTCGTGCGTGCTAAATGAATAAAGTGCTGCAACACGATCTGTAGTGAAACAGGAACGGCGCCTTAAAAGATTCAGAGGTTATCAAGTTGACAAAACCAAAAAAGACTTACGATCCAGGGTGGTGCAGTGGGTAGCGGTGTTGCCTCACACTTCCAGGGCTGGAGGTTTGATCTGGGTGCTGGCATTGTGTGTGGAGTTTGCAGGTTCTCCTCGTGGTGGCAGGTTTCTGTGTTCTCCCACAGTCTGTGTTCTGCCACATGCGCGTCAGGTAAATTGGGAATTCTAAACTGGCCGTGTGTGAGAGTGAATGGTGCGTGTGCCCTGCAGTGGGCTGGTGCCCCACCCTACCTTGCACTCATAGGCTCTGGTTATCCACAACTACTAAGGAATAAGTGGTTACAGAAAATGACTGAATGAATAAAAAGTCTGCTATTATAATTATTCATAGTAAAACAATAATAAAAATAATAATACTCAACCACGGTAACAGTAGCTTTTGATATACAGCATATGTAAGCCATAACCATGTATTTATTTTAACAAGCAGGTAGTAAATGATTTAGATCACAAGTTTCTGACTCCTTTAAGCCAAGTTCTATGTGGTATTAACAAACGAACCTACCCGCCGTGCTGAAACAGGTGCTGTTTATATCGAATTAAAAGGATCCTCTCAGTCAGACAGTGGTGTGCTGATGGCACAAGAAGGCAGATCTTTGTGGGTTAAATGCAGAGAAAGAATTTCACATTGTTTACATTGTGCTGTGGTGTGTTCATGCGTGACAATAAGGGTTATAAATTAAATAAAAAAATTTTGTTTCACTTTCTGTCTAACTTTTCCCAAACTTTGCATTTGTGTTCATGTGCGTTTATTGAAGACATTCATTGTTTTGGAAATATTGTCAGAAAGTCTACATCTACCTGTAATACACAGCCTGGGAACAGCGCAATGTTTCAAAAGCATATCCAGACTTGATGTTGCTTCAATGTATTGCATGGTTTTGGGCATTTTGGATGATTTGATGGACCAGTTCAAGTCCACTTTGAACAGACTTCTCCTAGAGATTTAAACTCAAAGCTTGATGTGGTTTGGCTCAGGTCTTGTTTGGAAAGAATCTTGGTCAGATTCGGGCAAAGTTATCGGGCTCTATTTGGGCCTGTCACTTCAATTCTATACAGAAACATTTTTGTAAAGATGTATGAAAAGCTCTACTTATTGATTCAGTTCCCGGTTTATGAGTACTTGGGTTTTTTTTTTTTTAGAATTAAGTGTTTTTAGGCCTAAACATCTGGTTCCGGGGCACCAAGCTCTGGTCCTGTAAGGCTGGTGTGCAGAATGGCTTGATTTCACTACTCAAGCACACCTGGTTCCACTAAACCAGTTTTCTAGGTTTAGTGAGTGTGGTGTTTTAAATGTAGATGAATTGATATTCTACTCTACATCACTCACAGTACAGGGATTTGCCAACAAAACATTCCTCATTGTACTTGCCCTATATAACAGCATCACGGCAAAACCAGAAGGCGTGACAGTATTGTCTCGAGTGACTTGATGAAAGTCCTGGAAAAAGACAAAGAGAAGACGTAGTTGCCAGAGTTTATGAATCACTGCTGTGCATGTGTTTATATTTTAGTGTATTAAAGATACTTTAGTGCATTTTTCAAGCTCAGGGTATGGCCTTTCTTTCTTTTTACCTTTGCATAACCCATCTCTGTCACACCATTAAGTGATACTCACTTTTTTATTAATGTTTATTCAGCTCTACATGGATTTTTACTATTGGGCTTTAATTAATGAGGGCTTAAGGAAGCGAGCCAGGGACTTCAGTCACCCTCACTATGGTGACGAGCTCCAAACACCTCCGCTGCCTTTGGAATAATCTAAGTGGTGCCTTGCTCTCTTCGCTACAGTATGATGGAGTGATGGGATGGAGTGGTTTTCTGCTTCAGTATGACTAACTGTAGTAGGCTGGGGGAGGCTGCAGTGCCTGCAGGCTCTGCGCTGCCCTTTGCTCCGCTGCACACTGTCGTGAGCGTGGATGAGCCACCCACGGGGATGGGAGCCCACAAGCACTCCCTTCATCTGTCAACACGGTCCCTCACTCTGCAGCCAGGCAGGGAAAGACACTCTCTTACCTGTGTTTCTGATCCAGTGCCGGCAGTCTGGAGCTCACATAGTAACTGATGTTGCCAAAGGAGGGGTGGCAAGGTGAGTGAGTGAGTGAGTGAGTGTGTGAGTGAGGGAGGGAGTGAGAGAGTGTGTGAGTGAGGGTGGGAGTGAGAGAGTGAGTGAGTGAGTGTGTGAGTGAGGAAGGGAGTGAGAGAGTGAGTGAGTGAGCGAGCAAGTCCTTGGTGCACTATGATTTAGAAGCTGAAGCAGAAAGCAGAGCATATAGGATAAGCATTCGGGCCAATTTTACTACAACGTTTGGTTCAGTCATTAATATAACATTAAAATGACATGGAAAATGACAGTCCAAGGTCACGTGGCCTCAAACACAAAATTTATTCTTTAACTTAATCAGAATGAGAAACATTTACTGATCCCAGAGGAAACTCCTTCCGTTATGACTGCACAGAGACACAAAGACCAGACAAATGTATTAAATAAAGTCTAATAAATCCAATAAAAACTATATGCTAGGCAAAATATACACAAATGCTGGGTATAAATACTACATTTAAGTAATCTAAATAAAAGTGTATCACTAATCAAACAAATGGTGGTTAAGAGTACGTTATTGCATGTAGCAAAGATAGTAGTATATAAGTAATATTGACATAAATAGCAATATTTCATGTAGAAAGTAAAAAGTGATATTTTGTGGCTGCTTTATTGTACAAAAATCCCTTTTAATGGAATACAAAATCAAAGGACTTGAATGTTGTCAAAATACATTGTATTATTAATCATTGAAATTATATATTTTTTCAGTGTATTAGCATAGTAAATGGTAGGGGTGAACAATTTGATAACATAGCTATTCTGACCAATGTGATTATTTTCTGTAAATTAAGCTCCCGTTTCGCCCAAGAAGGTCAAAATATTAACTTTTGAATGGTATAAAAGCTGAATGCAGTGGCAGTTCACTACTAATTTATGACCTCTCTGCTATTAGATCACATTTTCCCAATTGAAACTTAAGATGATGAAAAATAATGTAAAATTTGATTAAAACTGCAGTTCTTACAATTATATTAGTGTAAACAGTATTTCCCAGCACAGATCTGTTCTACTCATGTTATAAAGTTTAAGCAGAAACATTTCTTTCTAGTTAGCCAAGTTGAAACTGAAAGTGAACTGACTGACTGGTCATGGTAAATCCTCAATCAGATATTTATCTCTAAAAACAACCAGCAAAAAAAATAAACTTCGTCAATATAAAAACATGGCCTACATGCATTGTTTTTCATATATTTAATAATTTTTGCCAAAATGTCTTAAAGCTTGTTTGATCTCATAGTTGTACTTGTATTTCAAAGACATAATTTGTGGGTGGAGCAAGAATACAAAGAAAGTGAATTAAACAAGTGGTTTAACCAGCAAAATGAAACTATGATTTTCAGTGGCAGTTGAATGTGTTGTTGTAACGTTCCCAGCAGGTGGCCGCTAGAGACAGGACTTGTGGGGACTTTGGTTTTAACACTGGGTGTGGTCTCTTCCCTGGTCATCTTTAGGTGTAAGGGTTTTCAGCTGGCCAGGGATTAAGGGATTTTCATAGATCTTTGGTGTATATATATATAGTCTGTCTGTGTTAGTCTAAGATGTCTGTTCTCCCTCATCGTATTCTCAGCTGTGTTCTGTTCAGGTTCTACCCTTTGTTTGAGCTTTGGCCCTCGTACCTTCTTTGCTTTGTATTTAAATAAAAACCAAATAATGGAAATCTGCGCCTGCGCCTACTTCCTGAATGGGCATGTTGGTGATAGTTGTATACAAATTAAATCAGTTTATTTTTTTCCCAAAGAGCCTTTCAATGAAAGATAAATAAATTGTACTGAAATGTCTATAGACTCTATTTGACTGAATGGAAATGTGTATTAAGTTTTTGGGTGTACGTCAGTTGAATCAGTCATAGATTGGCTGCTTTTAAATGCTGTGCTAGGACATAAATTCTGTTTGTGCTGTGTGCCAAAGTGCTGAGAGCCACTGAGTGTCTTATAGCATCTGCAGTCAGTTGAGTAATTTTCTCTAATGAGATTTTTAGGGAAAGAACCATGACAGTAGCAAAATTCAAAAAGGAAAATTCATAAATACACAGCTACGCTGGGGCAAAGCCAGTAGCTCCTAAGGGTAGCGGGGGCAGATAAGTGTTTACACTGAGCTCAGTGGGCTGCATAATGCACGTAAGCCACGGAGGCCCTCAAGAGCAGTCAGGCACTTACTAATAGACTAATTAATCTTACTAATACATCACTCTTGTCAACAGAAACATGATGATGTACCGCTGGTCCGTTGTACACATAACTAATAGCTTTTACTAATGTAACATTGTGATTTAATTTAGGGATATACAATGAAACATATAATTATTTTTTCATGTATATACAGTACTGTGTCTTAGGCACCTGTGCAAATAGTTTGAAGTCATTTATATCAGCAGTGGCTTTCTTTCTGCCTTAGAAAACACTGAATATTAGAATAAATGCAAACAAGATTCATATCAAGATTTCTTATTTCTAAACAGTAGTCAGTATTTTGTGAGCTGATTAGAAGAACACAGGTTTGGATCCAGGTTTCTGCTCAGTGCCTCCAGTTATTGGGTGAAAGAATAAAATACCATTTAATCTACTGTAGTAAAAAGAACCAAATCAGGTATTTGATGGAGCTGCAAGTGAAACTGGGCTTCCATGAGGAAAGAGGTCTGGAAATGGTTAAGCAAACACTTTGTCACACATAAAACCACCATTTACTGGATTAATGTTGTTTGTATTTGCTGTTTTTAACACTAACTTAACACCACTGCCCAGCAGTAAACAGCTTTTAAGCATAATTATCTCAGGTGCCTAAGGCTTCTGCACAGTACTGTAGTGCACAGTTTTGTACATTAAATTGTTATACTGTATATTTTTTTATGCTTTAGATATTATATGCGTATTATACTTTCTTCTTTTATTCTTCTATATTTAGTCTTACATACAGTTTACAGTAGATTTTTTAAATATTTTTTAGACTCTACATTTGAACATTTTATTTTATACTGTATTGTGACATAATATTTTATTAAAATCTGTTGTTTCTCTTAATTTTTGCTGCTCTTTGTACTGTCCACTTCCTGTTGTGACCAAGCAAATTTCCCACTTGCGGGACTAATTAAGGTTTATCTTATCTTAGCTTAGCTTATCTTATCACAGCTATGAAAATCTTACAGAGTTGCAAAACATGTGCGCATCCATTTCATGGTATGGAAGTATTTTGATTTCTGATGTGTTGATTTTAAAGCTCTAATGCAGATGGAAAGCTACAGGCCACTGATTCCTTTAAAATTCTCTCTGTTACCACACATATATCAGTGCATCTGCAGGACTCCTGTACCACTGCTGTTTCCACCAAACACAAGTGAAGGGCTTAGGGCATTCGGTTAAAATATAAACATTTGTCGGGAAACTTGGAGTTGCTTAGCTAGCGTTCCAACCTCTTAGAGATTTTTTTTCATTGGATGAAGTAGTCTGAGCGCTGGCCTACTGTTTATTTTGATACCTGGCAGCCTGTCAGTCCTCTCATTTTGAAATCAGTTTTGGCCTGGCAATCCAGAGCAATATAACTCCATTAAACTGGAGAGCAGGTATAAAAATAGCCTAATCTAATAGGCCTGGCTCTACAGCTGCCATCATGGTATCTCTGATACGACTGCTGTTCCTTAATCACGGAAAGAGGACTTCGCTTTAAATCTCCTTCCGCCTTGTAGTTTACACGAATTCTAGATAACTTATTAAGCACACTGTTTTGAAAGGTAAGGTCAATAGTGTTTTTTGTTTCTAAATCACTGCATTTATTTATAGAATGCTATAACTTAGGGGTTGCATAGATTAGTTGAATGAAATATAAAGGTCCACTAGTTGGGACTGTGGGCAGTAGAACACCAGTTGAGGACAGTGCCTGAAGTATAGCAGCAACATACAGTAGTGTACAAGCAGGAGGCATTATGAAAATTTCACTCAGTATATAAAATGGACAGTTCAGGTCCTAAAATCTGACTGACTGCAAATCCAAGCCATTTTAAAATACTTGATATACTGTACACACACACACACACACTCACACACACATCTTTTACTAACAATAACCAAATTATGTACTAATGAAAACACATTTAAAAACACATTTGAAATGAAAAAACACCTTTGAAATGAAAATTGACTATTATTCTGCTCACATGGACCACCGAGCAGGTAAAGTAAGGAGGAATGACAACTTGGACTAGACTAATGACCAAGGCAGTTGGCTTAGAGATGGCTAACAAGCTAATTGGCTTCTCCATTCATTTCATAGACTTTGACTAAATGTATTTGCTACAACATTTACTGCAAAACTGCAATAAAAGAAAATAAAGAGTATGTCGTTTGATTGTCAAACACTTCAAACGTCTGTTTTAGTCTGTGTCAGTGTCACCTCCATGTAATCTCTGTATAGTGTAATAAATAAGAATTTTGCGTTTTTTAGTTTTTTGGCTAATAATATTAGTAAATCAGTGTGTCTGAACAGTGACAGTATACCTAGTCTAACTGATGTATAAAGTTTAGCAGATTTATTTCAGTCCCTAAAGCACTGCTTCACAAAGCCTATATGCAGTTTAACTTTGGACTGTATCTGTCACTAACATTACTGATTATTAGATATTGTAGCTTCTGAAAATTGGTATTGGTGACAATTTATATCTGTCTGGGCCTAACACATACAGCACACATTTTCAGTATGGAATGGAAAATGTTTTAAAATATACAGAAATAATCCTTTAGTGCTTGACTTCAAGGAATACTTGAATTCAGGGAGTTTCAGTGTACATTTTACACCATTCTCATTCCTTTCTGGCAGTGAAGTGATGAGATGTTGAAGCATAAGTGGTCATGAAACGTCTCTCCTGTTTCCTTACTCACACGTTTTCCCCTCTCTAGAGATACACGAGGGCCCAATTACCGAGTTCACTCGAGCCAGACGCTTCTTGGTCCCAGAGGGCATCTTCAGAAGCAGCCATGTTGTGTGTGTGTTTTTTGGTGGCAGCAGAGTGTATGTTGGCCCGACTGAGGCTGAGGAGTCTTGTGAGGACAGCCCTCCTCTCCCAGGCTGCCGCCACACTCGTTACCAAACATCATCCATTTTACTCCCCTCTCTGGGTCAGCGGTCAGAGATAACAGACACACGAGTCAGCCCCCATAAACCTACAGCCAGTGAGAGGCAGACACTCAGATTCTGTTCCTGGCTCTAAAGTTTCACTTATAATGCTGCGGAGAGGCTGAGGATGAGCTAGAGATGAGATGATAGATGACAAAGTAGTCCGCTCTGATAATCTGTTAAAGCTGTAGTCCTCAAATCACACCCAGAAACAGACACATTATTTCTGTCTTAGCTGGTCGTCAAAATATGAGATTGGTTCTAGTTTTTTTACTTCAGTTGCTGGAAAAATGACCAAATAGTATCATTATTGAAATGTATTTGTTATAGACTACTTGTTTTATTGCAAAGAGAGCATAGGTTGTCTTTTTTACTTTGATTCTGTGCGGGTATGTGATGAAAATGACTGTACCCAGAATTTTGAACCAGCAGTTTTTGAACCAGCACATTTAGTCCATATGCAAATATTGCAATAAAATATCAAAGTATGGTGATATAATGTGGTTTCCATATTGACTTCAGTGTCAATGCCGATACCAGATCTGGTGGTGTGAAGACTAGAGTTGAAACAATCAGGCATTTTGACAGTAAAAAATATTTCTGTTTTCCAAGAGCAAATACATTTTGTAATGAATGAGGACCGGAGCAAGCATGATATTTACAAATGCTAAATACAAAAAAACAAAAAAAGACAACTGAATATTGTAGTCAGTATGTGTGTCTGAGTTTTCCCCGCTACGAAGTTGACTTTTAGCAAACATCTCATGGTCGTGGGTCTGAGCCACCTGTGAATCAAACGCAAGCAAGACAGCAGCAGTCCTGGTGCAGCTACCACCCTTTGCTGCACATTTTCGTGTTTTTTCAGCTCTGATACACCCACTTCAAAGCATTAAGTCCTGCTAATTAGCTGACTAGTTAGATCAGGCATTTTAGGGCATGGAAAACATCAGCATATGCAGGGCAGGGACTCTCCGGGAGCATGAGGCAGAGCCCGTGCCCCCAGAGTCTTCAAACTCCTTCTCAGCCGACATGCCAAACTGACGGTAGCATCTATTAAACCTGAGCGGTTTCTGTTTGTCTTCTCATTCGCTTAAGCACGGATTCGAAAACCTCTGATCAATAGAAGAGCCAGTTAATTTTCTCGTGCGTTTGTTTGTGTTGGCTCCGATCAGCATTAACAGCGAGATTTGTAAATATCGATCAGGATGATAAATGGTGGTGCTAAGTGTATACATTTGCTGATGTGCAAAAGAAGACTACCTCCGTGATTAATACCCCTTTACTGTGGCATAATGTCTCGGGAATACTCCCAGAATGTGGGTTAATCACTGTCAAAGCTAAAAACAGCATGCGCAGCTTGTGCTTGTTTTCACACTACAGTTTCTGTGCCATTTGGGACACTCTGACCTGCTTCTGGGTGAAGCGCTGTTGGAATTCCCCGACCTTTAAAAGCAGAGGTTTGTTTACTTCCATCTCATTTCAACAAATCCAGCAATGACAGTAATCGCTTGATGAAGTTTATGATTTTAACAAACAACAAAAGGTCAACAGATTATACAACTAGCTGCTTGGGATTGTAATGAGGAACAGGCCAGGAAACACACATGACCAAAGAATACTGGAGTCAGCGGCAAACAAAGGCAGACCAGGAAAGAAGCTCATGAAGGCGACAGCAGCACTGCATGGTAAAGAAACTCCAGGGTATAATTAATACAGAACACTGATGAGACCCGCCTGGAGGTTATAATTAGGAGGGGTTATAAACAAAGTGCAGGTGAGTAGGACGCCAAGAGGATGGAACAAGGAGGACAAGATGGAGAGCACATGCAAAAGGGCAAAGCGTGATTAAGGAACCCATGAGAATTGCGAAGTGAATGTAGCCGAGGCTGCAGTCCAGGTGGGCTGCAGTACTGCACCCAAGGCCGTCCCTATCAGAAAGATCCTTTGAAAGCAGCTGAGAAATGCAGTTTACAATATGACCATTATGAAGGACACTGGCAGATTATCCTTCACAGCCTTCTGCAAATCCAGCAGGTCCTTTTTGCATCAGACAGCAACTTGTACAGTAAAATGTGCACTTTCTTTTATCTGTTATCTGTTTAAGATGTAAATGAAATGCATTGTGTGAAATGAACCTGCTTTCAGTGAGTTAAACAGGCATTTGACTACAACCAAATATTTTGGCCTGTGGCATTACATCATTCTTATCAGTGTTTGAACTGAGTTTACCAAAAGCATTTTCTTCATTGAATTTTGCTCTGTGTTTTTTTTAGATGACAGAACATGGCCTGCTACGTCATTAAAAGAAGTAACACCAAAGAAGAGCCTTAATAGGCCAAGGCTACCAAGAATATACCTTTCCTGGCTGCGCTTGTTATAGTTTGTTGCAGCTGTCATTTACATTTACAGCATTTATCCAAAGCGACTTTCATTCCTTAACTACAGGGGACAGTCTCCCTGGAGCAACTTGGGGTTAAGGGTCTTGCTCAGGAACCCAGTGGTGGTGCTGAAGGTAGGATTTGACACATGACCTCTTAGTCCAGGGGCAAGTATCCTCCAGCCCCACGACCAGCCCTGATGCTGCTTCAGTGCTGATCTGATAGTTGTGGGCTGTCAACACTGTTATTTATAGCAGTTGATTAATACACCACCACTGTTCTTTTTGGCAAATAATCATTTATTAGCATTACTGTAGTCTGTTATATGATGTCATCATTATGCAACTTTAAGCAACACTTTTGTGATCATTTTAGGCAAAGTTTTAGGATGTTGTCCACCAAGAAAATGTTGAAATTTTTAACCCTGGACCTTTGGACACCATATAATTAAGGTAGAGCAGGACTAGGACTGAACCATCTTTTGTCATTAGCCTAAAGTAAAGGAAGGTTTATGCTGCACTGTTTATACTTTTTAAAATACTTTGACTACAAAAAAATGATGGATCTCCTCAAACTCACTTTGGGAAAATGCATCTGCCAAATGAATGTAATGTAATGTAATGGATCTCTTATTTCTGATCTGCTTGACAGGCTCAGTGTTGGTACCAGTAGAGATCCAGTATATTGGATCAGTGCATCACCAGTAAATTATAGAAATGGCAGCTCACCGGCATTGACTCTTGATTAAGCTCGGGCGTTTTCGAAATGAAATGGTATGAAATGAGGGTCGGCCCTTTTAGTTGCACTGCCAGTGGGGAGATAACAAATCCTGTCAGTCCACAGTAGTAGCAGCTTTTCTCTGACTTTAATGGACTATTCCATATCTGCATGCTGTATGCTGATGAGGCAGAGAAAATGCTGAATCCAGAGCTTGGCACGGAGAAAGAGAGCGTAGAGACGGCACTTGTGTGTGATTGTGAGGACGACGGGGGCTGTTAATTCGCCTTCTCCTGTGCCTTTTTTATAAGTGCCATTAAAATCCATCCTCAATAAAGCACGGCAGTTTCGCCACTCCCCCAGCCAGAGAAAAACTCATCCAAACTTTAAAGTGGCACAGGAGGTATGGTGGAGGGCCCTGAAGTGCTAATACGTTTCTGGGCGGGGTGGCTGCGTAATGGGCCGAATGAAGCACCTCTCAGATAGGAGATGATTAATGGAGTGGTGCAATGCACTGCGGCCCTGTCACAGGGCCCCGGAGCTTTACAGGTGAAAGAGAATATACGGCCACAGCGGGAGCCTCTGTCCATTCTGTGCCCTTTTCATTTCTCACTTTCCCTTTCTCTCTCTCTCTCTCTCTGTAGTGGCTCCGTCTACTGTTCCGCCTATGAAGCCCTGGGGAAGGGAGGTTGAGATTTTGGTGCTGGGCACAGTCAGCTGTGCTTCAGTAGTCTTCCTTCTCCTTACTGTCATCATCTGCTACAAGGCTATTAAGAGGTAAGGCATACTTTAGCTCTATTTATTTCCAAAGTTACAATGTCCATAAACGTCCACAGGGCCTGTCTCTGCTGATTGCAGAAATAAAACATTTATAGCCTCAAACCTGTAAGTTCTTGGAACATACTGCAATTTATACCCACTGACTGCCAGAGACAATTGTCAAGCATTTAAAACACAGAATCGCTTTTCACCCCAACACTGATGCCAGTACAGAAACGAGAAGTATCTGCTGATACTGATCCGTCAATTATTACGTTTTAAAATGAGCTATTTTTGACTCAAGCACTACACTTAAGATGGGCCTCAGTTTTTGTTGATTAGTAACTTATACAGAAACATAATCTCCTGTTTAAACATATGCAAAAGCATGCTGTTGTTATTCTGCATCAGAAGTTCTGTGAAGTCCTTCCTCCGGTCTTTTGTCCTTAAAGTGGTCAGAAACAACCCACTAGCCCTAACCACAGCTTTGATAATTGCTTCAGATTTGATTAATATGTACAACTGGAGACTCAGGCCATTTGCAATCATTTAACAATTGTAAATCACCTGGAAAATTATATGAATTCCATTTTGCACTTTCATTTAGAGATGGCTAACATTTGTTGAACACGAAGTGAGATCACACAGATCACGTTTGGTTGCACATGTATCTGAGGGCAAATTTCATCTCCTCAAATATTAGGAATGTTAAACTGATTGGAGTGTATGGAGGATTCCTTATCTTCCCTTTTCTGCAATGTGTGTTGCAGCTGTGGTCGATGTAAAAACAATCTCATCATTCCAATCCATCATAAACGACTGCACCATGGGATGCTTTTGCCCACATTAACATAATAAATTCTAAACTTTTCATTTTTTGTGGACATTTTAGACATAGCAAGCCATAGTAAATGTGCTGTACATATAATAGGAATGCAGTATAAATAGAATATAATTTTAATGTCAATTATTGGCACTTCATTATGGCCAGTTATATTTATTGTAATGCTCACATTTTTTATGTATTTAGGTTTGAGAGCTGATGTGGTTGCAACAACATATAGCTCTGGGGAAAAAAAGAGACCACTACAAAAATATTTCTTCTAATTTTCCAAATAAAATATTGTTCATTAAAGCATCATCTTAAAGAAAATGATACATCAAAATAAGAGAAATGATGCAGTTGTTACAAAACGTAAGTAATTCAAAGAAAACACATCTTTTGTTTACTCTTAAACAAAATGGCAATAATTACCTTTGATGAACTTCTAGTTCTAGTAGTGTTTTGCATTCTAACTGGTCTCATTGCGAGAGGAGAGTGTTGATTACAGCAGTGTTTTTATACTGTACCTCATTAAATAAGATGTGAAGTGAATTGAAAGTGACAATCTGGCCATACGTGAACACACCGCAGCACACAGTGTGAACTGCATGAAATACTTCCTCTGCATTTAACCCATTCACCAAGTGAAGCAGGGGGCAGCTACGAACACAGCGCCGGGGAGCAGTGTGTGGACGGTACCTTGCTCAGGGTACCTCAGAGATGCCTAGCGGTCTTGGGAATTGAACCCAGACATTCTGATCACAGGGCGAATGCCCTAACCACTAGGCCACCAACTGTGATTCAGGTGATCACTAATCAGTACCTCACACAGCAGAATGACACTGGCAGACACTGGCATTGTTGGGATTGTTGTATTCAAGATGCTGATTTAAAAATCAATTGCAGTGGTCTCCTACATTTTCCGGAGCTGTAGAATTTGCAACACATGGATTGTTTATAGTATCTGCCTCCTAGCCTTTTGGGGCGGTGGCCGTTCCCCCGGCCGCCTGTCTCAACTTTTCATTTTAATTGTTAGAGATGTGTATGTTGTTTGAATAGAAAATATCCCAAATACTAAACAAAAAATGCAAAATGTGACAGCATCTCAGAAGGCTTTTTATGCTATGAAGTGGTTGGACATTTTTTTTTCTTGTCGAATTGAAAAGTTGTGTTTCCTGAAACGATGTAAACTATAGCATGCTAAGGCTTAAGTGCTGATGGAGGCTGTTTGGAGGAGACAGACCTCCTTTTAAGTCATGCATTGTCGCTGGAGTTGCTTTGTATTGCTGCTGGTGCTCTTTGAGGTGAAATGGAAGGCAGCGGCAACGCTGCATGGCGTGTCAGCCCTGTGCTGCTCTTGAGCTTTGGTAGCAGTGACGCGCTGTCAGGGAACAGCTGAGATGCCTGTCAAATCAGCAGCAGGCAGGGAAATAGCCTCAGACAGTTCGCATCACTCACACAAGCAACTAAAAAGCGGGAAGGCTCATGGGTCTACACCCCAGACTCCATTATCACTTGGATTAGGCTGAAGGACTGATGAGTTTATTGTGAAATGCTACGGTTTTCTCAAGGATCATGACTCACAGTCTGTCTGGAAGACAGCCAGCTGAAGCGCTACAGGGCTACACACAAGAAAAGGCTTTTAATCTGTGGTAATGCACTGTGTAGTCTCACAAGCCAGACTTCTGAAGAAAACTGGTGGTGGGTTTTGTCGCTCAGCGCAGCCAAGAACTGCGTACTTTGAATGGAAGGAGATATCTGACTGACATACACAAAGACCAGCCACAGGCTACCATTCTCCTAGCAACTGCTAAAACAGTGCTTAAACAAAAACTGTCCTGTGTAAAACAAATGGATCTGGATCAGCAAACATGCAATGGTTCTAATTTACTTCTACACAGTTTCAGTTATTGAAGAGGATTTGTTGGAAACAGGACAAGTAAAAGGATCTGAGTGAGGATTGGGATGACTAGACAACTGAGACAGAGCATCTCCACCATTGGCCTATCAGGTCTGATCCCAGAAAAAGCTAATGCTGAAAAAGCTAATGCCTAAAGGTGATGAAACTCACAGTGTATCATAGCTAGTGGTGTATGAAGCTGCACAGTCGCAGACCAGTCAGAGTGCCCATGTTGGCCCCTGTCTACAGCCAAAAGCAACAACAATAGGTTTGTGATCATCAGAGCTGGATTTGCAGCAATGGCAGATGCTGGCCTTGTCTGATTAATTTTCCTAATTGTAATTTACATAATGTGAATGACTGCATGCATGTGCATCACTTACCCAGGGATTAGCATCAGGATATACTATGAGAAGAAGGCAGAGCTGGCAATGTGATGGTCTGTACAGTGTTCTACTGGGAAACCTTGGGTCCCAGCATTTATGTGGATGTTACTTCAAAACACATCACTTACCTGACCATTGTCACGGACCAAGTACACCCCTTCATGGCAACAGTATTACGGAATAGCAGTGCCTTGTTGTTCAAGGATGGTTTAAGGAACACGATAAAGAGTTGAAAGTGTTGACCTGACCTCTTTATTCCCCAAAACTTAAATCGATGGAGCATCTGTGGAATGTGCTGGACCAACTTGGAGGCCCCACCTTGCAACTTCTAACATCTTGGTGCTAGATACCACAGTATCCCAGATGGGCCTTTAGTAAAACACCAATCACTGTATGGGCAAGGAACCAACTTGTACTAAACAGTTTATGGAAATAACACAATATAACACAAACTTTTTTAATGAAAGTGACTATTTTGTCGCATGTGAACACACTACAGCACAAAATTCTTCACCAAGAATTCTTCAGCAACGGGCAGCCAGGAGCACAGCGCCTGGGGAGCAGTGTGTGGGGATGGTACCGCGTTCAGGGTAATCAGAGGTGCTTAGCAGTCTTGGGAATCAAACCTACAACTTCTTGATCGTAGGCTGAATGCACTAGGATACTAGATATATTACTTAATCCGCCAATAATCTTCTGTTTGTAAAGGCTCGTGGTTTTCCTGGTGTGCAAAGATGGCAACTGATTGCTACTTTTTGCTTTAGCAAGTAAATGCATGCATATCGATGTGAGTGTGGCCAGTGAAAACGTACAATTTTTGGAATAATTGTGGCCATTACAGTGTAGAAAAGACATAATCCATGTACTGCTGGGTGGGTGGGACTTTTGAGGCTGAGACCATATGCTTACAATCTTCATCCCTCACCTGAAAAATACAGCGGACCACATTGAACCTTGGAACAGTCTAAGCGCTAGGTGAGTAAAACGGATATCAAAACTGTGCTGTATGTCTGTCATCAAGTCATGTTTAGTTGATGTAGGCGGCAGATGGAACACCACTCACATCATTTGTATTTGCAAAGTGTGAAGTGTTTAGATGAAACGGAAAGGAGCCAGAATCTGTTATCTGAAATCCGACTGCAAACTGTGCTCTTTCTGGTGGAAATGAAAAATGAAGTGTGCTTCTTTTTGCATTTCATGTGGTCGTGCGACCGTCCTTTGCCTTGGCTAACTCTCAAACACATTAAAGTGAAACTGTACAGATGTTATAGGAAAACTAGATGGGATTCAAGCTAATGTTTACACACGCATGTCTTTGTGAAATTAATTATTTATTTTCACAAGCTGTCGAGAGTCTCCTCTTGGCTCCTAAACAGGCACATGTTATTACCTCTGCACGTCGGAGTCATTGGAAACAGGCCGGCCGAGTTCATTCGTCATGTGTTGCCGCTCTGCCCAAGAACTTGGTAAAAGGAAATCGACTCCCGATGGGGAACCCAGCTGGCAGCTATTTCCTCGCTAATGAGCTTGCCCAGTCTGCTAAAATGAAGAGAGAAACATGTTTAATGTTTGCCTTTATTTGCATGCAAACTCATCACTTAGCCATGGCCAATGACCGATGCACTGCAAATGGTGCTTCGTCAAATAGTACCCGAATCGTCCCACTGAAGGCCTGGATTATTACCCCAATCAGCGCTTTATGGCTTCTGTGCTTTGGAGCCTGGTGTGGATCTCTTATTGTAATGAGTTTAATGGAATTAAAGGCACTGGAGGGGAAAGCGGAAGTTTTTTTTCCTGTTGAGCAGTTTAGTAGAAAGGCCAAGGACAGTGGAGAATTGGGTTTAAAGGAAAGTCTAGTGCCCTATGATTTCTGTGCTCACTGATAATTCAACTCACTGCCATTGAGGTTTAGGATGGCTCTCGTGTTTAGGGTTGGGTTTTTTTCTGTCACAGAATCACTTTTGTGTTCTGCATGTTGTTGGTGATGTAAGATGGATATCGTGCTCTTTTTGCCTCCCCCTCACTTCATGCTGAATATGCGGTGCTATTAGACACTGTTATGCGCTACTATACCCTGGTCTAAAATAAAGGGGTGAACTACATACAAATTTAAATGCAAACTAGGCTCAGCATATTTTTAGTGTCAATGTTGTGGCTATTGTGACTTTCGACAGGATGTTATTGTTACTGTGATCATAATGATTTCTGCAAAACATCACAGCACTCAGATTTTTTTTAAAACCACCCTGTTCTGTACTATTTTATTCTTAAATATGGGCGTCTTCCTGCCTGTGAACTCTGCAGCACTATGATAGATCTTTCACTCTCTCCGGTGTAGACAGTGTAAGAAGAAAGCCCTACCCCCAGGGACAGCAGGGGCACTTCCCTCTGTGTAAATCTTTTCCTCTTGTGAATAAATATGGCAAATGGGTGGATCCTGGAGACAGTTTCATTTTCTGTCTCCGCTATAATTGGATGCCTGTATGCACTCTGACAATAACAAAGAGCAAAAGGTTGCGGAGTGGAAAGGCCGGGGTTATATATAGCTCTGCAGCAACTCGGATATGGGCTTTCCCAATGAAAATAAGTCAGGCTATTACCAAGCAGTCTGGGGTGGAAGCCTGGGGTGGGTGGTAGTGGCTTTCTGCTGGGACGGGGCTTTTTGTGGCTCTTCTTGCGCAGTTGTAGAGATTCTGATATCAAATATTTGATTAACCAAGTACACATTACTAATCTACACATTATTTCAGATTATTTTTACATTATTTGTACTGTTTTCGCAATCAGTCAAGTAATCACAGGACTTATAATTAGAATTTAACTGTCACTCACAAAAATAGAGGTGTAATTCTCAAAATGATTATTTGTAGTATAAACTTATTTCCATTATGATGCACATTTCAATATGGTCAACATAAGCAGAAAGGAAACATCATTGGTATAGAATGTTTTTATTTTATTTACATTTTAAGTAAAGTAATTCATGCATTTGTTTAATTAACACCATTGGTTCATTTTGAGTTTATATTCATTAGGAGAATGTAAAATATGCAATAATAAGTCATGCAAATCATTGTCAGTTTATTGAGAATATCAGCCGTTTGATTGACACACAATCTCCCCATCATTTGAAATTTGTGTGCAGTGTTTATTTATTGGTGTTCATTGACACAGTACAAGAAAAACTCAACTAAACAACTTAACAAAAGTATAAATAGGTTTAACTAGTTAATTTGCTCGTCTACAGTTACTCAATCTAGGTTACAAATGTACGTAGCTCAGTGACACTTTGCATTTTAACTCACACCTGAAGATCTGAAGCTTTGCCGTGTTGTTCAGACAGCTGTAAACAAACCAGTCACACTGATTGGTCCTGACCTTTATCTAAAGGAATTAGGAATTTTCCTCACCAAAGACCACACTAAGGGTACTCAGACGAAGCTCGCCGCATCCCTTTTCAAGGATAAAATCAGACAAGCGACATGATGGAGGTCTTCCTATCTGGACCATTAATCTAGATTCCATTCCTGTATTTTCGAGTCACAAGTCAAAGTCAGACAGGCAGGTCAGGTCTCAAGGATAGGAAGTTGGATTTAAGGTTTGGATTAGAAGAATCTGAACTTTTATTGTGGGAGTTATTGTGGGAATGGGTATATGAGGGCTAGAGGATCATAGCTTTCACCAGCTGAGGTAGGGGGTTTAGTCTGACCAAGGAAAATTGTGAACTGTTGTTAGATGTACAAGAAGCAATCATTGTTTTTACCCTGTTGTGTTTTATGTTATTCAATGTGTTGTTTAGTTATGTAGTGCTTTTCTTCTTTGTAAAATGTGCACTTGGTCACTCTAAAACTGACCATAATGGAAAGCCTATAGGGATCCTAGTGTTGCTTTCAACTTTCAACCCAGAAACAGCAATCTCAGCTGGATCCCTGCTGGTTTCGCAGCAGGGTGAATACACTCTGGTGTACATTCCAAAGAGCCTGTGTATGAAATATTAATCTCGGCCTATGATGTTTTGTGTAGCCACCTGCCATGTGTGTACTACACGGCCTGTATTATTGATGGCTCAGAGCCCCGTTTGGAGGTGAGGCTGTGGCTGTTTTAGGCTCTCCTCTGATATTCTGGGCTTCTTCTCAATGAGAAAGGCCTTTCTGCATCACAGAGCCCTGATTCAGTCTCATATGAGTGTGCTCAAAATACAGACAGCTGAGCTGAAGTCTGCTGCAGGCTTTACCAGTTTGATTTAGGACAGCATGTTTTTAATTCTTCAAATATAATATAAAAGATGAGTTTATATTGTTCGAACATTCTTCTATAGCATGCATTTTTAGTTTTAAGTATTATTTATTTTCCATTTTATCTTTTATTTTATTTCTGGAGTGGAATGTTCAAATTGATTTTCAATTTTATTTTTGAAAAGTTAAGCCATATGCATGACTTGATATGTGTTTTTGTGCACAGCTCCTCAATTATCTTTAAACTTCCTAGAACAATTCATGCTGTTTGATTCATCAAAGAGTATTTCACCATCAGACATGGTGGACTGAAAGCTGAAGCTATATTGGTTGAATTTCAGTGTGATTTTGGGCTTCTTTTCAATGAGAAAGGCTTTTATGCATCACAGAGCCCTGATTCAGTCTCATATGAGTGTGCTCAAAATACAGACATGCTAATGGTAGCACATGCATGCATTCTCTGATGTGCTGGTTCCTCAGCATTGTGGGGAACCAGCAACTCCTCAAATGTCTTCAAATTTCTTAAAAAATCATAGAGCATTTCATGCATAAAGCAATTCATGCAAAACTGCTTGATCATAACTGTGACATTAATGATTAGAAGTGAAAAAAGCTCAAGAGATGGATATATATTTACATCTTTCATTGATAGTAAATGCATTCAAATGTAATGAAATTCTTAAGAACGAATCATAGAATCTGTCTAAACACAGATTACATTGTACATAGTACATTCTTCACATATGACTAAAAGCACCAAATGTGTGTGAAGGATGTGTGAAAGCACCATTTTGCCAACTAAAAAATGTAAACTGATATCTACTAAGGGGAAAGAGAGATTTCATTTGCATTCAGTCCAAACCATTTCACATTTGCATTCTCTAAAGTAGGATATGTTGACATTTGTTGCATGCATAAGGACATGTGTACGTATACATTTCTTGCATTTGGATAGTTTTTCTACCATCTCACTGGTGATACATTCAAAGCTTGACCCAGTGTGAACGCTACGCACTGAGCTGGTAATGTAGCTGTATCTAACTTAAGTTTTATTTTGATGTAGTTTCTTAAATCTGCCTTTGTGAATTCATGATGTAACAGTGGACATAGCTTGTCAGAATTGACATATAAATTCGATATCAAACACATCAGTGTAGAATACAAAGTTATATGCAGACTCATGTAATTATTTTACTAATTGTATGTTAACTTGAGAATTTTTGTTGAATAATTATTAAATATCTAATTTAGCTACTACTTGGTCCCCAGGTCACTTATGTCTGAGACCCCTGACGATAAAGCAGTGCTGCAACCACTTAAACACAGCATTTTTTTTAAGCCAGATTAGGAAGCGTGTGTCAGATTTTGTCCTGGAAACTAAAGTAAAGTGTTCAGCAATTTTAGCGCGGAAGTTCCAGGGTGGTCCGTCTCAAGGGTAAGGATATTTATTCCATGCATGTTTGTCTCACTGTAGGCTTTATCAGTGTTTACACAGGAGGAGGCCAGCACTTTTGGAGTGAGAGCTACTCTTACAAACACGGCCCCCTGTTCAGCAATATTATCAGCTCTCTCGAATCAGCATCTTTTTGGTTTGGGAGGCATCCTGCCCATATTGCTCTGGTGGATTGGTGCACTGACCTTTAGGAAAAGGTTACATGGTGGACTAAACTGGCCAGGGGAGAGGCCTGTGGGCCAGAGACCTCTCAGGTGTTGTTGTGGGTCAGTAAGAATAGCTGACACTGAAATGGGCTGGAGGACAGTGCGAGTGAGCGCAGTGTGAGTGTGCTGCTGATTCAGGGGGTTGTGGATACAGGGGCAGGGAGCCGGCTCCCCGTCCGGCTGCATTACGTAAGCCGAGAGCTCCACAGAGAGAGAGAGGGGCCGCCTGGCTCGGCGTCTGCACATGGAGTCTGGTGCAGCGCAGCCACCATGACACACAGCGAAACAAGAGCTCAGAGAGAGCCACTGGTGTTCCTGAGCTTCTACACGGCTGGCAGATGATACAAACAATCTCTCAGGACATTACTCATGAGATGGGTTATTATTCTGTGAAAAAAAAATTAAGTTAATATTAAATAACGTGTATAAACAAAGGTAATGGGGGGCATAGTTGTGAGACTGAGAAATTGAAGTGAGGGCTCAATACAGAACCTTGTAGTTAAATACTCTGACTTCTACAAAACGTAACAGTTCCTCTATGCCAGTGCTGGGGGACATTAATAAAATCAATGTCAGAGTATTTTCCAAACATATTACAGTGTCAGGTATTTAGCATAGCATTAGTAATTAGTAAATTAGTAGTATTAGTAATGAGCCCATGCTACCATCTGTGCTAAAATAATGTCTTACACACCTGATATATATTGTTGTATTTGGACTTTTTTGCTCTCTTTTACACATAACACACCATTGTTAATAGTGACTGGGCAGAAACTGCATTTCTAAAAAGGAAAACATGATATTTTTTCTAAATATTTGTTATGTGGTTTTATGTATAAAGGTTCTGTTACTTGAGAAATCTGCACATTAAGAAAACAGATGTTTTACAACTGCATGGTGCCATAGATTATATGTGTGGGTGTATCAGTTAAAGTAATACGGTTATGTTGCAAATACTGGTACTTTTGAATGAAGTAATTGCTAAAAGTAGCAATCCACTCAATTCCCTCGTGTCATCAGATTCACCGGTCTCTCACTAAATGTATGGAGTTCAGCCCTGAGGAACTGCCTCCGGGCAGCACAAATAACTCAGCACCTGCCTACACACACACAAGTCAGCCCCAACATTAAAACCGCTGACAGGTAAAGTATCATCGCTTATGTCATTACAATGGCACCTGTCAAGGTGTAGGACAGTTCAGGCAGCAAGTGATTATGTGGTAGCAGGACAGTCAATTGTATACGTCTGAGCAACTTTGATAAGAGTCAAATAGTGAAAGGTCTTCTGGGGTCCCCTCTATGCAGTGGTTAGTATCTAACACAGTATCTAACACATGTGTGATGCACGGGGGCAGCAAAGGCTAGCCCATGTGGTCTGATCCCACAGAAGAGCTACTATAGCACAAATGGCTGTAAAGGTTCATGCTGGCTGTGATAGAAAGGTACAGAAACACACAGTGCATCACAGCTTGAGATGTATGAAGCCACATAGCTGCAGACCGATCAGAGTGCCCATGCTGGTCCCCCTGTCCTCTCCTGATGGCTCCTACAGGGGGCCCGGGAGCATCTGAACTGGACCATGGAGCAATGTAAGAAGGTGGCTTGGTCTAATGAAGAACATTTTCTGCAACAACGTTTGGGAAGAAGGGAAGCCGATGGAGGAAGTGCTTTTCTCTGAGAAACATTCTGCTGGGAATTCCTGAGTCCTGCATTCCTGTGGATGTTACTTTGACATGTACCACCTACCTGAACATTGTTGCAGAACAAGAACACCCCTTCATGACAGCAGTATTCCTTAATGGCCATGGCTTCTTTCAGCAGGATAATGCACCCTGGAATATTAGATTGCAAAGAGTTCAAGGTATTGACCTGACCTCCAAATTTCCCAAAACCTAATTTGATTGAGCATCTGTGGGGTGTGCTGGTGAAACTCGTCCAATCAATTGAGGTCCCACCTCACATCTTACAAGACTTAAAGGACACCTTCAGAGGTCTTGTGGCTCAGAGCTGTTTTAGCAGCCTGAGTGAGACTTATACGATATTTGGCAGGTGGTTTTAAAATAATGATCGATTGGTACACAGTGATATTTTTTATGATCTATAAAATATAAATATTAATCACCTTGAAATACCAGCTAATACATAATATACCCTCCTAAAAGTTTTTAAACTCTTTTAAGAGCGACTTGAAGAACAAATCAATAAGTTAATCAATAAGAGCCTCTGAATATGACATTTGCTGTTTTTTTCCTGAATGCCTGGTAGAGGGATTGGAGAAATGCAGCTTAGCTGTGTCAGAAACTATTTCTGCAGAGTTTTTATTTCATTTTATTTAGACTTTATATTGTTCTTGTAATTCCCTCTGAGATCAGTAAAGTTTTCTGATTCTGATTCCTCTGGCCAAACTGCTTTATGCGTTATATTAGCAGTTTCAATGCAGTTTAAGCTTACGTGATCTATTGTCACCATTATAAGGATTGATCATCCTTCAGTCACAGATGCACTATATTTTGTTGGAAAGGGACATATCGCTATGTTTTGAAGCCAGGTCTAGTTTTACAGAGCATTGCGTTAATATTCTAGGTTATTTTTCAAAATGAACTTTGTTAGTCTTGTCTCCTTCTGTTTTCCACCCATCATCCACCTCCTCCCCTGAGAAATCAGATGAGGCAGGATTTTTCCCCAGTGTAAATCAGGCGAGATGGCGGGGGGTGGGGGTCTTTGTAGGAAAACTCTGCAGCCCCAGGGCTGCTCCCACTGTTCCTCATGACAGATGTCCCCCGCAGAGCAACTGGATTGTCTCATCAGTCCTGCCCGAGGGACACAGATTGTGTTTGTCACGACGGGCTAGTACAAGCTACTCTTAAACATTTAATCAATCTCTGTAAAGTTAGCACTGCAGAATGTCTAACTGCTGCACTGTGAAAAAGCTGAGGTGTTAGAGACGCTGAGAAAGACCACATGTCCATGTTGAAGTCAGATGTTTGGCTGTTCTCTAATAGCCAAACGTGTGGCATCAAGTCAGAGCTTTTGACTTTTTCAGCAGTGTGATGAAGACTGACCTTTCCTTCCTTCACACCTTCCTTCACAAGTGAGAGTATGGCCATATCTAATCATGCTAACCTCCCCTCCCATTTTTCTGAGCTGCTTATCCTAACCAGGTTTGTGGGGGAAATGGTGCCCACCTCAGCATTTAAAAGTTGAAAATGAAAAACACAATTGACAGGGCACAAAAACACACTCACTCACACACACACACACATTCACACCTAGTGGCTTAGCATCTACAGCTCACCTGACATAGTACATGTTATTGGACTTTGGAAGGAAACCAGAACTCCATGCAGTCACTAGCAGGAAAAACAAACTTCACACAGAAAGACCCCTGCCAGCCCCAGCCAAGAATCAAAGCCAGGATCTTCTCAGTGCGAGGTGACAGTACTAACCACTGCAACGCATTGCCACCCTAAACAGAAACAATTCTTAGCAATATTAGGAGATGCATCTGGAACAAAACTATTGTTAAAACTAGAGCCCGACCGATATATCGGCAAGCCGATATAGTCATTTTCCAAACTATTGGTATCGGCATTTATAATTTTCAAAAATAAAATAAAAACGGACGAAACACCGTTCAACAATGTCATGAGTGTTGGCGTTGTATAGTTTGTCCACCAGAGGGCACTCTACACCGTCCCTGTTGGCAACACTCGTGTA
>JBBPDB010000153.1:4003809-4013932 GCA_037974465.1 Brachypetersius altus
CTCTCTCGCTCTCTCTCTCTCTCTCTCTCTCTCTCTCTCTCTCTCTCTCTCTCTCTCTCTCTCTCTCATGAATGGCTGATAATGCTCCAGTTTCAGCTCCTCTGCACCGTCCTGAATGAGTGAAGCTGTAAGCGAGTCCGTGCATTCTCACTGGAGCGGAATGATTTAGCAGGGTGGCACCAGCAGTGCATGCCAATAGGAGGAGGAGGAGGAAGAAGGGGAAGAGGATGGGTGTTAATGCCTCCAGCTATCCTCACTCGTGTTCCCCTCGCTTCGGGGGACATTCACAGACCCAGCAGACCCTCATAGGTAAACTGGATCACTCCTCTTTCTTCTGCTCCATCTTGTGAAGTCGAATCACACTTTTGTGTACTTTGCATGTTTGACATTGTAGTGATTTAACAGAAGTTTTTTTTTTCTTCTACTGTTAGGTTTTTTAGACTTCTGTTATATTTGTCATAGAAATATGCAGATTACTCAAGGACACAGTTGGCTATTCTAAGGTCTAGTCCAAATAGTGCATCTCAGAGTCAGGGACAAAATAGACAGAAAATCTACATTTCTGGCCTGTAAACTGCTGCAGTTTTAGTTGTGTTCAAGTATGCATGTATTTATTATATTTTGCAACAACAGAAGTGCCTTAAGATGAGCAAATTGTCAAGAATGCATTGCTTAGTATGTGACTAGGCTCTAACAGGCCTTAGCTTAAACAAAAATCTATATAAACTGTTGCCAGACAGGATGCACACCTACGTTTTACCTTTCGGCTAATCGATAGTAGCAACAAACTATTCCTAACGGTGTGTTGTAATGATGCACTTCAATCAGTTTAATTCACAATACTGGATTCTCGACTTGATACTCTCAGAATATTTTGATACATTTGCATAAAGAAAAATGTTTGAATTCAGCAATTATATAATTTACTAATGAGTCTAGAGCTGGAAGAAATGTGGCACATGAAATAAACTTGCTGTAGAGAGAGCTACAATAGACTATCTATATTGTAATTGCAAAACACAGTAAAGTACAGTGCAACAAGGAAATATTTGCAACTCTGTAAACATTGGTACAAAATCTATCAAACAAATAAAGAATGTGAGAATCAAGTGGACAATGTATCATCTGTAGAAGAATAGACCAGTATTTAAGTAGAATAAGTAAATAAGTGACTAAGAACAAACAGCATGGATGTGATAAATAAATAGATAAATAATTAGACACTAGCTATTTGCCAATATTTGCAAATATGGAAAGCACAATGCAACTGTACCACATCATGACAGAATGTCCACTATCCTTGTGTTGTCACAAAGAACATTATGGGTTGGGTGCATATAAATCCTATCATTTATAAAATTCCTTTTTAAATATTATATTAATCACTAAGATTCTTGAGCATGCAAGCTTTAACTAACAGCATTTCCTGGTAATTATATTTAATGTGTTAATATCACTGTTGGTCATGACACAGTACTAAAGTGACATTTTGCAGTAAGCCTTTTTCCCTACTGTTTGTCTCAAGTGTGTAATAATTGTATGTTGCTGTCATGATGCCTGTCACATGTCCAAGAACTGTGAAGTGTGCAGAATTCTAGTCAGCACAGATTTGCCAGTTATGTGTGGTAGCATAATGTTATGTCAGTACTATACTGAGCCAAGTTTCTGCTCAGCTAATTTACTCAGTGTTTTCACAACAACCCAGACAATAAAAGGAATAAAGAATATTACAATAGAACAATATATTATCGGTCTCTGTTTGTGTTATCTTAGCTGCCACATTTGAGCAAAAATTGTTGTCTTCTAGTTAATGAAATGTTAAATATGTGTTTAGAGTGAAAGTTGAAATATATACCAGGCTATAACTTGTGTATGAGGAATCGCACTCACTCCCATTAATCATCTTCAGCTGGGTGTGCACACATATATCTGCACATGCTTTTTGGTATTGATACAACACTAGTATTATTATGACGCAATAAACTAAAACCCTGTTGTGGAACCACATAATGAGGAAAAAGCAACCTTTTGTTTAACTTCATGAGTCTTCACCTTTTCCCACTTCGACTGTAGTATTATCTCATTAGCTAATAGCTAATAAAACATGTTTTAAATGTACGTCTTTGTGAGCTGCCAAATGTTCCAGCTACTGAATTTTAAGCAGATGCAGCACATAAAGGAACTTGTAGATTGTCAGACAATAAGGCATTTATTCCTGACAATTATCCAAATATCCTTTAATTAACTTAAGGATTCTTGAATATCAACATTTTGTAAATCATTTGTGGAGTTTTGGTTGATGCTTCTTTTTCTATTTAGATCTTAATTTGTTGTTACTTCTGGAAAACTGAACCAAAAACATACTCTTGTGGTTGATGTATTGGGTCTTATACCCATCAAGGACCTTAAAATGCCCTGAAAATAGCACATATTAATCACTGACAAGTGGAGGCTTTTTAATGTTTAGTCCTGCTGAACTCACTAAATGCAGAATCCTAAAAATTATTAATTAGTCCTTTTTCCCAAGGACACACTTCTGAAACGCCAGTTGTTGTTTGCAGGCCACATTTTAACTAAGAAGAGCGGGGTTTTTAGTTCACACAGCATTCCGAGGTCACATTGACCTTTCCTCCAAATCCTCTGAGGTGCTGCACAAAAAGTTAAAAAGCTACAAGATTTTGTTAAAACAAAACAATGAACATTGCTGTCAGCTTATTATTTTTTTATTGAAATTGCAAAAAAGGAAATATGTATTAATACGTTTTTTTGGGATTCCTGTAAAGTTTTGAAAAATCTTCAGGAGACTATTTGATTGGAAAGTGTTCATTTGGAGCTCAAACCAAATCAACTAAATGTGCTTCAGCAAGTCTTCTAACTAAAGATTTGTTTTCACATATGTGTAAGGCTTCTGTTGTCCACATCTTGAAAAACTGACATGGACCTGAATTTTTCCGTCAGAGGTTGGCTTTTATTTCACATTTTCATGTTTTTATATCCTTAATGTCTGTAGACCAATAAAGTAATGATGCTTTCAAAATTATAAGCCGTGCATGACAGCTGGCCTTCGAGAAGAAATGGAACATTGGGCAGAGGCATTAACTAAGTGTCGTTTGGGAGACATCATCAGTTTGTGTATGAAACGGCCTCACATAGAAGGACATTAGATGATCTCATAGTTTCCCCTATAAAGCAGGTGAAGACTTTGAAGTTAAAAGTGCTCGTATTTTATTTGTGGTTCTGGACGTGTTCTATCCTCTTCTGAACTGGAGTTCCCCTCGTCTATGCCTGTTTCAGGGGAACTCTTTCTACATGATCAGCATTCTCTGCTAAATTTGGAAACCATGTGCAGTTTATTGAATCTCTTTACAATATACCCTGATGTTTTAAGTGTCTGTCCTTTTCTCCTTACAGCTAGCAAATGATTTTGAAGGAGGAATGAATCTTGATATTGTCATAATTTAACAGTAAAAGTTGGAGTTCTTCATATTTTCAGATCCTATTCTTCCATTATATCCTGCTTGAATTTCTGACAGTATAACTAGATGTAACATTTATTGAACTAAATGGCAGATTAATTATTCTATGCTTGACATAAAAGTAACAATACAGGTGCTTATATTATTTTTCATCCACTCTCTTTCGAATCAGAATATGTTATAGCAAATGCCACTAGGTCAGTTTTTTTCCTAGATATAATATCTGTAGGACTGTCCTATATAATCTGAATTTCCGGGTATTTGTATGTTACAGTGGTGTTTACACTGGTTTAGTTCAGGCATCCACAGAAGAGTGGAGGTGCCTGAAATGACACAGCTTTTAATTATCGCATGTTAAAAACACTTAGTTCAGAATTTCTGAAAAAGGGTTCATATGAAGGTGCAACAAGTTTGATTTGCTAATGTGTGTTGCTAGTAGAATTTAAATGGGCATTTAAGAGATCACTGTGAATTGCTTTATGGACTGTGCTACTATTTGCTTAGTCTTTATTGCACTGTAACAGTTTTGTGAACTTTGTTTCTTCTGTTATAGGTTTTTGCACAGTTCTAACTTCAGTTATTTAACTTCGATAGATTTATATTTAGTTTTGTGTTTTTCTGTTGTAATTGTTTGGTTTTTTCTTCTGTCCCTATGCAAATGTTTACTCAAGCTTTGCTGCAATTTCAATAGACACTCTTCCCGAACACAAAACATGATTTTTTAAATTAAATAATAAAATGTATTTTTTTCATTTTATCTCTCAATGCAGGGACGTCCTATGCACCCTCACAGGGTTATGGTGGTGAGTCTAAGCTCTACAGTCTAGAACATGGCGTTGAAAAACCTCAGGATAAGAAGAAGAAGACCTCGAGCCTGGCAACCCTCAAAAGAAGGTTCATCAAGCGCCGCAAGTCCAGCCGCTCAGCCGACCATGCACGGCAGATGCGGGAGCTGCTCTCCGGCTGGGATGTGCGTGATGTTAATGCCCTGGTGGAGGAGTATGAAGGCACGGCTGCTCTGAAGGAGCTCAGTGCGCAGGCCGGCTTAGCCCGGCCTGAGGCGAGAACCTTACAGCAGGACCTGGCTGCCCTGTACCAGCACAAATACTGCACGGATGTGGACTTGATCTTCCAGGATGCATGCTTCCCAGCCCATCGCGCCGTCCTTGCTACTCGCTGTCCCTTTTTCAAGACGCTTCTGTCCTCGTCTCCAGGCTACGGCGCTGAGGTGTTGCTGGATGTTGGTACAGCAGGTATGGATGCAGCCATGTTCTCCTCACTGTTGCATTATCTGTATACTGGCGAGTTGGGCGTGGAGGACACACGGCTACAGAACGTAGATGTCCTAGTGAGGCTAAGCGAGGAATTCGGAACACCCAACTCTTTGGAAGAGGACATGCGTAACCTGTGTGAACACATGTGCTACTACGACTCTCTGCTCAGCTTCTCGTCCGAGTCAGAGCTGATAGATCCTTTCGGAGCCAGTGGCCCTTCTCCCAGCAGCACCAGCGCGACCCACAGTGCTCTAGAAGAGGAGCTGAGGGCCCACAAGGCCGTGCTCTCAGCCCGCTCACCATTCTTTCGCAACCTGCTGCAGCGGCGCATCCGCACGGGTGAGGAAATCACAGAGCGAACGCTGCAGACACCCACTCGCATCATCCTGGACGAGTCGATCATCCCCAAGAAGTATGCCTGTGTCATCCTGCACTGCATGTACACCGATGCGGTGGACTTGTCATTGGTGCTGCGCGGGAGTCCGTCAGTAGGGAGTCTGGGGGAGGTGCAGGCTTTGGTGGCAGGTCGAGGCAGCATGAGTCGAACTGAAGAGGCCATGGAGCTCTACCATATTGCTCTGTTTCTGGAGTTCAGCATGCTGGCTCAGGGTGGGTATTGATTTCTCTTCTACAGAATTATGTTAATTATTGGTATTTTCTTCTCTCTATAGACCCCCCCCCCCATCTCAGAATAAGTTATCTAGCACATGATCTGGATATTTCAAGTTTAGTAAAGTACAATTTAGTTTTGCACATTTCCACCCTGTTTTTTTCTCGAAGTTCTCTCTCTTTCCCCCTTACACTCTGTCTAACTTCCTCTCTGTGGTCTCACGCCTACACTTGAGGCTTTGTTTACTGCCTAATTAATTCACAAGCTGTCAGAAGGGAAGGTTTGAGGAGGGTGGAGCGGTTGCAGGGTATTTGCCTCATATTGTGATTAATGCTGGTGAGGTATTCCCATATGTGCCCCAACACTCTGTAACCACTCATCTCTCTTCTTTCCGTTGCTTATTTATCGTTTCTGGATTTGAATATTTCTATTTTAAAAGATGAAAGTGCTATTACACCAGCCTCCTACAATCAGATAAGTAATACGGTTATGCAATCTATGGGTTTTTGGAGTGGGTTCTAGAGAAGCCCGCCAGATTTTATACGTCTTAGTGTTTCCAGCAGAGCTTCACATTGACAACACTGAAGTTCTCTCATTGAAATGTCATAGGTGTTATGGAACCACCTTTGAAGGATTAATCAGAGCTCTCAAATTGCTATTGAATCTCTTGGTTCATTCTTTGCTTTCCACTGCTATTGATTGTTCCTTGGTAAAGGGATTGATTCACCGTCCCAGATCAGTGATTTCACAAAATGGACTATCGACAGAGAAGTAATTCCTTTCAGAGGTAACTGGAGAAGATATATACAATGTGGACATCTATATATATATAGTGACATTGATGTTTAAAGCACATACTATTCCCAAATGTATTGTTTGATTCTGAGTCTTAAATAAATAGGGTGTTTACAGTTTAATGCAGTTTTAGTCATTTTATGACTGGGAAAATTTCCTAGAGCTAAAAATTTACATTTACATTTACGGCATTTATCAGACGCTTTTTATCCAAAGCGACTTCCAATCCCTAATTACAGGGGACAGTCTCCCTGGAGCAACTTGAGGTTAAGGGTCTTGCTCAGGAACCCATTGGTGGTGTGCTGGGGGTAGGATTTGAACCCATTACCTCTTGGTCTAGAGGCAAGTATCCTACCAACTGCGCCGCCACCACCACCACTAGTGTTGTGAGAGTGCACAGCCTAGTGAAAGTACAAATTAAATGTAATTGTAATGAATTTAATTTAATTCAAAGTTAAAAACAGAAAAATATTTACTGAAGTAGTTCAGTTAAGATGATGTGAAGGGAGGAATTTCTACAGAAAATTCTAAACGGACGTGGAAGGAACTGAGATTTGTGTGTGTTCATGCATTTGGTGACTTTTATGAGTCTCAACCTTTTAAAAACTTATTTCTTTCTGAGCTTAGGACTGTAGTGTCTTGATGATTCCATCAACACTGTGTGTGTGTGTGTGTGTGTGTGTGTGTGTGTGTGAGAGAGAGAGAGAGAGAGAGAGAGAGAGAGAGAGAGAGAGAGACAGAGACAGAAGAGCAAGCATGTGTTTCAGTGGAGCTCATGCCGTCTGCCTTGACCACATTGTACACAATAAACAGGTGGTCGCCTCTGTTGATGCCACTAAGTAATTGAAACTGACCCCTCATGTTTTCCTATTATACTGTGATGCACAGCTGTGATGGTGGAAGTGTGTGTCACTTGTGGAAGGGGCTATTTGTCTTAGACCATGTTATATATGTTAGACTCAAAGATTTCTGAATCTTTAAAGTGCCCTTTTCTTACATGTTTTGGATTTTAGTTCCCTGGTCATTAGTTTATAACATAATTCAGTTTTATATGATTCATTTACAGTCAAACAAAGTGGTCAGTGTCCCTTTATGACTCATATATGTAAATGTATTCTGATTGGAACATCAGTGTGAATGGGCATGGCAAAACTGCTATAGACCTAATAGACAGATTTGTGGAAATGTGCCGTTTTTGTTACAACACAAATGCAAAGAATGTAATAAAACTTTTGTCTTTAAATATGATATGATTGATAAAAAAAAGAATAGTGGAGAAACAAACTGTCCCAACCTGTCCTGCATGGTAGGTATGTGCTTTATCATCCAAGCTGTACTCCTGGTATCTTTTTATTTAGCTCTGAAGTGACTGTTTGGGGTAATTAAAGGTCTTGTAAATTTGATTAAAATTCAGTAAAATATTCTACAGCTTCACTTTAAAAAATACATACATTCGCGTATACACATTTCAGATATCTTTTGGAGTATTTCTTTAAAAAGAACTCATTGTTATGCATTTTGAAAACATACACATCCACTATTGCTTGATTACTGTCGACACCAGAGTGTCCACTTAGAAATCCTCTCTAAGCTGTTAACATTCAGAATCGAAAATCTCTGAAAAGAAATGATACCTCCCATTTAAATGGTATGTTTGAAAAAGTCTTATTTAACAATGTTCCTTTTTCATACTGGCATGTTCAATAGCTTATGTGTATTCAATAAAATGCAAATCAATACAATGTCCTTAGAACCGTTCACCCATGCTACAGGTGGGGGTCTTTTACAAAGCAGACTCTTTTGCCAGATAACTTAAGCCGTAGTCATCCAGCCAGTAGGAAAAGAGCTGAGGGACTTTCATACTGAACAGTTGTTAACTTTGAGCTTAAATTATCTGAGTAACTGAGATATCCCGCTTTATGAAATACCATCCCAAGAGGTTAAGGCAGGGATGGCCCAACTTACTGTCTGGCAATGTAAAAATTAACTTTGCAAAGAACTTTTTCTAAATAATTTTGGATCATTTCCACCATAAAAAAATAAAAACAAGAATTTGAGAAACAATGTTTTGGTCTGACAGTGATGATCTCATTGTGTGAGAAGTTTTGCTTGGGAGGCCTTGGCCCAGAGGTGTGGGGTACATGGGATTCAGGCCATGACACTGTGACCACGCAGCACTGAGATTAGGCCTAGCTTATATCATTGTGTTTTTCATTGAGCATAAGTGGGAAATTGGTTGTTAAAATACTTGCGTGGGCAGAGTTTGTTTTTTCGTCGGCAGGTGATGCAGTGTGTTGTTTCAGGGCATGAGCGTGAGGCAGGGGGAATCTGACAGAGCTACTGCTGGTGTGTGTGTGTGTGTGTGTGTGTGTGTGTGGGGTGGGGGTGTGTGTGTGTTTGTGTGTGTGTGTGTGTTTGTGTGTGTGTGAGCTTCCAAACTATCTGCCAGTCAGCAGCGTAGGGGAATGTGAGAGTGACAGGTGCAGCCACTCAAAATAGAAAAGGTGGGGGGCAAGGGAGAGAGAGGAGGGGGCTAGCAGGAGGAGGTAGTGTGAAGACTTTGGTTAAAAATTACATAATTATCTAATATTAAGCTATTTGTTTTGGTGTCTGGTAACAGGAAGACGTCTGTAAAAGTAAAGGTGTTTGGGGTAAATGAGAAAAGAAACAGAGCGAAATAGAAAGCCTACACGTTGCTGTCATTAGGGGATTGCAAGTTCTATCCATAACACCAGGGTCTATTTTCTCTGTTTCTCTTTACTCAGCACACACAGTCTCGGCTCGTAATTACTCCTGCGCTTCTTATTCTCTCCACACACATGCTCACGGACACACATGCACACTACATACTGCTTTTTCTAGTGTTCTCCAGGTCACATTTATTTATACTTTAACACTAAATGTGGATCGGAACTATGAAGCTAATATAGACTTGGTTTATGGTTTATATCAAGTTGATGCAAATTAGTACTGTGCAAATTGCAGTTACCAAAATAAATAACAGGAAGACAGCAGACAGAATTAAGATTTCTAGATGGACATTTCTCTTCTGTGCAACATTTTTCTCTGTGGGCTATATTTTGGTACAACATGACTTTTTCTGGTGCAGCATGAGCAGTTTTAAGGGGTAAAATTTTACCCCCATTTTTTGGGCAGTTTGTGTAATTTTTGCTACACTGTTACTTTTATCATACCTAATATATTTCCAGTGGCCATATATATATATATATACACTATGTACATATACACCTACATATATACGGCGTCCGAGTTCTATTTTCATTCTATTTTCATTGAGAACAGTCTGTCATAATCATAAACCTTTCGTTGCAACTAGCCTCAACCTACTTAAATTGATAAAGGTGTCAGTTTTGTATGCGTCACATGGCCACTGAACACCGGTCTTCAGTGAAGTGCTCCTGAGAATAGTTAACACAGATTCAAGGCTAGTGTGTGATGATTCAGTCGTGCTGTTTGCTATTCTGTAGTTATAGGACTAAATCATCTTCAGCATCTCATGTCCTGTCTGCTCTTGATGTTCTGTAGTTTGGGAACCACTGTCATAGTGATGTGTGTCATTAGGACAGTTGAAGGCGCGATGCAGCTGTTAGACCATCTGCTGTCTTGTTATGCAGTGCCATGAAAAATGTTTGCTCTACACTTTTTTGTTTTGTTTCAGGTCTTCAAACAAATGTCTCATAAGACAAAGATAACCTAAATAAGCATACAGTTTTAAATGATGGTTTCATTTATTGAAGTTATCTGGAAATCAAGAAGGGTCAAAAACTTTTTCACAGCATCATGTGTGTTATTTTGAGATTACATTATACCATATGAGTGATTACAGTTACCTAATTTATTGAGATTATAGAGTTGTTCAGTGTCTGTCATGGTGGCGGGGGCTAAGCCCCCGAGACCGAGAGCTAACATGGGAAGAACGGGCAGGATTCCAGAACTCCATGAAGTGA
>JBBPDB010000153.1:4014032-4025727 GCA_037974465.1 Brachypetersius altus
AACCCATTGGTGGTGTGCTGGGGGTAGGATTCGAACCCATGACCTCTTGGTTTAGAGGCAAGTATCCTACCCACTGCGCCACCACCACCACAGAATATGGCTATTCTGACAGCCATATCAGCCAACAAAATTTAATTTGGCCAAAAATCAAATCGACCCCAATAGTTAGGGCCACCTTATTGATCAATGATATTAGTTATTTTTATAAAGAGACCTTTGGGATGGGCATTAATGTTTTTCTATGCTGGCATTGTTTTGGGTGTAGATGTTCTAAATTTCATGTACGATATTCTGTTCTGAGATGCTTAAACTGGAAGAAATCCAGTCCTTGCTGTTTCAGCAAAAAAGCTTTGTTTTGAAATAGTTACTGTTAGTCATCCTTTGGGAAATTATAGGACACCCATGGGAATCAAAAAACTGCTGGCTTTTCTGTGGCCAGATTGATCTGTGATTGTTACAGATCCGCTCATTTGGGTTCATCGGTTAATTTCTTAAAACAGAATTTGCCCAATCAGAATTTCTTTCTCTGTGGTAGATGTAGCCAAACAAGCGTTCACTTAGGTCAGGCCTTGCCAAGATGGATTGAAGGCCATAAGCATTAGATTAACCACCAGAGAAATGAACAATAGTAATAAAGGCATAAACCACCCTAATTTTGCTTCCAGAGATCAACTCCAGGCATTCTAGAAGATATACTTACTGTGAATATGACAGAACCATTTTATTTCTGTCAGCAGCAGCTTTATGTTGGTAAAAGTGCTACTTATGAGGTCAAATACAAATCAATGTCTGTTCCAAGCTGAGAAAATATACTGATCGTCATTAAATGTCACCTTATCCCTAAAATATTGCTAGAATCCCATAGATTTTCCAGCTGAAATTTGCGTAATCATAGGAGTGGGATTTTATTTCTTCATTTTTTTTTTTTTACATTTCTGGTCCAAACTGCAGAATTTGGAAATCCCATTCCAGATTGTCTTTGCTTGGAGAGAATAGTATGGTGATGGCATTGCAGGATCCAGCTGAACACATTGTTCTCCACACCTCATAAAATTAAGGGTGCCCTCTTTCTGATGCTGCTTTTAAATCTTTGCGTGCTGTAGTTTGGTTGAATGATTTAAGACTTCTTTAGGATGCTTGTCATGAACTATTTCATACAACTGAATAAAGGATGAAGTCTCACCAGCCCCGCTGCCATGCTGAGTACGTGAAGCAGCACAGTCATGCGAAGTGATGCAATGATATAAAATTAGGATATATATTTTTTGAGGATGTAGTCATTTAACCAAATGATTCACAAAATGCTGTGACGCTGTACTTACTTTTAACACAGCCAGACATCCTTGATGTTCCAAATTTCTGAAATATTTTCATCCATTTGACAAACTGGCAAGATCATTTGAAGTGCACAGAGGAAAGCAGGGGACAGACTACAATGAAAACTAGTCTCTAAGTGACTGTGTTTCTTATATACATGTCAAGTAAAAGGGGAATTTCGGAGATTCTTTTGAAAATATGCACTGGTCTGTGATTGAGATTTATCCAAATTTGTGTTTGTCTGAAGTTGAACTCAATCCATTTTGGGGATCTCACAGTAAGCCCCACTTTTAACCTTTTAGCCTACATTTCCCCTGCTGTTGGTTTTTCTCCTTACATACTTATTTCTCACTTCTTTGATTTAAACCAGTATTTGTATTCTAAAACCCGACTCTCATTCATGTCCAACAGCCCCACTCTGAGAAACTTGAGAAATAAGCAGAAAATTGTATTCAGTACAGAATAGTGCGTATAAAATGGCATTTTGTATCTAGTGTGTAAAGAAATAAAACTTAAAACATGTGAAGGCTTTATTTGGTCTTAAATTATTGTGATGTTGTTTTAGAATGTTTTTTTCATTTATTTGTTCTATTGAAATGGCTGCTGTTGTCAGTGCACAGTAACCAGAGCTGTCATGTCCATTTATAATGAGGTCGGTTTGGATCAGTTTTGGACAGAATTTTGTTGGTTTCATTTCAGATTTGGCCTTAAATCCTGCAGTTTGGGTTTCGTTGTGACTGGACAGAATTATGTCAAATTTGCTGCTGTGCGTAAATTTCAGGCCAGGTTAAAACTCGTTGAGTTTTACAGACTCAGAATTTCATGCAGTGATGGTGATAGAAACCAGGTGTGGTGATGTCTGCAGCAAAAACATAAAGCGTGAGTAGCAACCAAGTTATTTATGACCTGAAACAACCAGTGAACCTACACTTTGAGTTTTTAAGTGAAATGCTGATAATGATTGAAGAAAAAATAAATAAATAAATCTGGGGTGAGAAAAAAAAAATCGTTGGCTACTGTTTGGTCTCACAATGTCCTGGATGTACCTCTCCACCATGGATATATTTAAAATGTTATGTTTTTGTCCAAACTTCCTTGAAGAACTGGTGACATTGCCTCAGAGATAAGGCAATATACTCATATAGTAACTGTCAGTGGTAGCTTTTAGAGGTATTAAATGTTCCCATTACCACCACTGGGCACACAGTTAAACTGTTTCAATTCAAATTTATTTGATGCGAAGGGTTAGAAATGTACATGTATTTTCTGACTAAAGTGTTTGCTGAATTGAAACAGACAAATCAGCTATTCTGGGATGATCTATTGAAAGTGCAAATCAGTCAGCAATACATGGGTTTGTCTGTAAAGCATTTTTTCTGTAGCCTGTTTCATTGGCCATAGAGGTTATTTGAGAAAAAAGTGTGTATGAAACTATGAATGAGACTGTAGTCCCTCATGAGTTTCTTTGATTCAGAGTCTTTCTCCTCCTCCTTCTATCATTGCCATTGTGTCTGTGTATTTGCTCCCAAAGCAAACAAGATTAGGTCCCTTAATGCCCTTAGCCTGTCTTTAATCTTTTCTTTTGTTGTTGCTGTTTTATCAATGTGCCTCTCTGCATCCTTGTAGTGCACATTCTTCTCTTTTTCCTTCACTCCCTTCTCTTCATTTCACATTTTTCTTCACTTTTTTGCTCATCAACTGCTGTTCTGCATGACCTTATGAGAGTAGCTTTATTTCTTGCATTAGACAATGTTATTGACAAAACAAAATTCCTGGTTCAGACCAATTGTTCCCTGTGGACCTTCAGCCGAAGCTTTGGATTTCTAATGGTGTAATTTTTCAGCAAGTTCTTTCTTCATGCATTTTAATGTGATTATATCTGTACTCCTTGCAGTTCTCTTAGCATGGAGCAAAATGCACTTATTTCTGTTCTGTTCTTAGTTCAGCCGTGTTGTTCATACTCAGCTGAGCCGAGGCTCATCTGTTGGCCACTCGCGCGTTTTTTCATCGGGCCACTCTAGCTAGCTGCAACTTGGTGACAAAATCTAAAGCGAAGTCTCTCGGGCCTCGGCTCAACCCACTAATGAGAACTGTGTCTCCTGACCACAGAGGAAAATCTGCTGCGTGACATCAGCCTAATGATCACAAAGTAGGAGAGAGCACTTCCCAAGCTGCTTTCTGACTTTTTCCTGAATCATGATCGTTTCTCAGAAGAATTGTACTCTCCCAGCTTGTGCTTTGTTAGGGAACAAGTAACTTTGTAGAGTAACTTTATTTTCATAATGTGGTTGGTCTAAATTTAAGACTATTCAGGAAATTCTGGGAGAGCAATTTGGTGATGTGTTACTGTTAGCTTGGAGGTGGAGCAAACAGGGGAGCAGGATTCCTGAGGGTGCAATAATTTAGTTTTTTCAGAGCATATGTGAGGGTTTATATAGGTCTAATAAAGTGAAAATCATGAGAGAGAACGAGGACAGCTGTGAAGGAACACAAAACAATACAAGTGGCAGAAGGATGTTTGGCTGTACTGGCAGATACGCAGGTGGGCTTTGGGGAGGCCAGGGAGTTCAGTTGATAAAAAGTAGCCACATAGTTTGCAGAGCAGTGCACCTTGCATATTTTTTTTGCCAAATCTCACATTATGCTTTTCTGAGTTCATCATGAGTATCTTCATCTGGAACACTGAATGAAATATAAGAAAGACAGAACACAACAAAAACAGGGTATGGGAACTACATAAAAAGTAAATCCAAAAGTCACTGATGGACCAGTTTATTTATCTTTTTTCCCGATGGTTTACTTGGGTTTTTCTAGTCTTTTATAGAAGCATTTCTTCCATTCCACCTCAGTTACTGTGTGAATATTGCTGTTTGTTGAGTCTGCTTTTCAGCAATGACATTGACGGACTCTTTCTAGGTTTCACTGCACCACTGACTGTTTATGAACATAGCAGGGATGCCAAAAATGACAGATAGATAAGAGAAGGAAATGTGTGTTAGGAGAATCCACTAAATGGCCCTGACATGTTGATGATATCTCCTCCAAAGTGGCCCCGGAGTGATTAGCATCACATTTTATTCTGGGCTGGGCATCCACATGCCCTTGCCTGAGGTTTTGTTTGTACTTAGTGTGCCTGTGTTGTGTGTATGAGCATCTAGGGTCAGGTTTGAAGTGTGAAAACAAGACTGGGGACTGTTTACAGTTTCACCAGGTTCTTACATATTGCTTTGCACTCTTGTGGGTAGTGTGTCACTGCTGTTGGATGGTAAAAGTATCAGCAGTCACGCTTTCCCTCCCTGTAAGAAGACGGGAGCCAGCCGTCCTCAGGTGCCCTAGCACCCTGTCACTGAAGTGACATTTTCATTAGTTCCCAGCCATCAGAGCTCTGCTTTAGCTCTTTTTATTTGGCAGCAGACCTCTCCTGCTTAGAGTTCCTCCTTGAGACAGGAAGGTTGCCATTACTGCTTATTTTACGCCCCCCCACCCTCTTTTAAATGAGGCCTTGTGCTTTGAAGTCATACACTGCATGAGACCTGAGCACATTTGTACGTGTGAGAGTAAGAAAGAGGGACTTTTATTCCCAATTCAAGGTCTGTTATTCTACGAAAAGCTGACACATCCCTTCCATCAACTACCCCCTCCATTGGCACTACCAGGAAGGCTCCTCAGAGCTTTGGCAGCAAGAGATAGCAAGCTATCTGAACTGTCCAAGTTCCGAATGACCCTCATAAAAGACGCTTGTTAGTGCTTCATTTTGAACAGTCCTTGTAAGAAACCTTGACACTTTATGAACTGTTTTATCTCTCCTTTTTATCATCTTAAAAAAAAATCCGTTTCTAATTTCATAATTGTTTTTGTAATTGAATTGGAACATTGCTTATGCAACGACTGTACTTTACATAAGCATGCTATGTTTTTTATATTGTTCAAAGACGAGAACAACATTCTTCAATAAGAAAATACTTGTTTACTAGTATTTAGTAGTTAGCTTGCAGAGCAGTAGTATTCATATAGCAGTTTTTTTACATGAATACTATTACTTTGTGAAAAATAATTATTATTGATGCATATAGCTCTGAGAACTGAGGTTTTAACTCTTTTAACATGTTTGTGCAGGCTGTGAGGACATCGTGGTTGAGAGCATCTCTCTGGACTCCGTGGTGGCCATCCTGAAGTGGAGCTCGCAGCCCTACGGGTCCAAATGGGTCTACAGGCAGGCCATGCACTTTCTTTGCGAGGAGTTCAGCCAGATCATGACTTCAGATGTCCTCTACGACCTGAGTAAAGAACATCTGCTTGCCGCCATCCAGTCTGATTATCTACAGGTGAGCAATTTACTACGTATTAGAGAGCAGTGTGGTGCACTGGCAAATGAGAAATATGAAAGGCAGATCCTAATTCAGATGCTGTCTCTCATTGCAGTTTATAAATGATTATGGCTCATTTTAGTGAACCCCTTTCCTTCAGGTCCAGTAGAATACAATTATAGATTTTGCTCACTCGCTAAATTGAATTTTGCTGTGTATTGACATCATAATAATTTTTTTTAATTTCACCTCAGCCTTTAAAACTGAATTCCAGCCAATCTAGCAGGATTGCGGTTCAGCATAATTCGCACTGTTCTCCTTTGCTGCTATAACCTTGACCTTGTTCCATCTACAAACCTTCCTAGGCCTCTGCAGCTCCTTCTATTCGGGGCAGCAGTGTGTCAGTGTCAGGTTGTTTTCCTGCCTCTGCTGAATCAGGACTCTTGCCCTCAGAGTCTGCATTTTTTTTCCCCCTTGCAGGCACAAATGAGTCAGCTGTATCAGATGGCCTCTTAACGTTTCTCAGTCAGCTTTGCTGGGCCGTGTTTTCTTCAGCAGAAGGAGTAGAGGCCTTAACTCTGACACTGATGTAGTCATCTAGTCCCACTGGTGACTGAGAGAAAATATAAGCAAGAGTGGACAGCTTGATGGGTCTGCTAGCCATAGCAGCAGACACACTGTTGACTGTTTGCTTCACTGTCTTGATACTGTGGAGGATTTTAACACCTTTAAATAACAAGAAATGAGAGAGAATATGCTTGTAGCAAAAAACTGCTAGAATTATTAGCAAATTACCTGTTTTCTATGGCACAATGTGGAGAAAATGGGTGTTCGACAGCCTTTATTACCTGCTTTGATTATAAAGACAAGATGAAATGCTGCAGAAAAGTGACCTGTTTTTGTGTGTTTAGTCATGAATATCCTGGCGTGCTGGACAAACTGTAGCTGGCACTGACTGCCCGCAGCAATACAGACAGCCAAAATGAAATTCGGTGTCAACTAAATCTGTCTGCTCTTCTCTGCCTCCCACAGGCCAGCGAGCAGGACATCCTCAAGTACGTGGTGAAGTGGGGAGAACACCAGCTCATTAAAAGGATGGCTGATCGGGGTATGAGCAGAGCATTTTCATGCCAACTTGGTTTTAGAGATGCACTGAACTGCTGGACTGAAAACAGTAACCAAATATTTACATTTTGGTTTAATTGTGTTTAACCAGTTATTTGAGGTTCAACCTATAACGTTTTTTTTTTTTTTGTTTTTTTTTTATGACTTATTAAAACTAAAAAGGCCCAAACAGCATTTTACACTTCAGATACCTGAATTGTTTTGTCAGATGAATGAATATGGATTTTTGCTTAAAAAAAGCTGCAGTGTTACAAAACTAAGCTCAAGACATGAACAGAAAATAAATTATTTGTTTAGTGACCTTACCATCATCTTGCTTGAATTTTCTCTAGTAGGGCTTCATTTAAGGCAGAACAAAAATAATCACATTTTTTTTTTTTTTACAGATTTGGTGATTAGTCTCTCAGCTTTGAAATGTCTAAAAAGTGATCTGAGCTCAATTCCTTCAGTCAAGCGTTCAGTGTTTGTCAAATTTAGCAACAAAATAGTCAACTGAATTAATCTGTTTGCCTCATTTATTACAAAACGAACTTTAGTCTTTTAGAGAGAAAAAAATTTAAATCATATAAGGGAGGTTTGCTTGTGTTTAGGCTTTAGCTATTGCTTCCTGGTTATGACATGACATTTCCTAACATCATGTCCTTCAAGTAAATGCATTTTCTCCAGGTTTTCTTGTAAAATGTTTAATTTTAAAAGCAGGATATTTATTTTAAAAGTGACTACTGATATTATGAAGCTTTGAATTGTAATCAAAAAATGGATACAACTTTTAAATGCAGTTTCCCCCCCCCATAGAGGCCTTACATGCAAGGAGATTGTTCTATACTTGTTCTATGTGACTATAAAGAAGTAAAAAAAAAAAGACAACCATTTAATAGAGAGTGCCTCTACTTTTCTGGGAACAGTTTTCACTAGATGTTGAAACATTGCAAAGAGCATTTTATTGCCTTCAGCCACAAGTGAGGTCACATACTTATGTCATTAGTTCTGGATCACAAACACCATTCCACCTGATCCCAAAGGTACTGGATGTAACACAGTTCCACATATTCAAGTCCTAAACCTTATACATCTCTTACTGATGATTGACATTGGCCATGGTGACCTCAGGCTCTTGTAAGACTTCTCCAAAGCATCCTATTATACTGGCAATGCTAGTCTATGGAGACTATACAAGCAGTTAAAGTGCAATTAAACAGCTGTGTCAGCAAAGAGGACACCTTTAAATAGCTGATGTCACTCTTAAGAAATATACTTTTAAACACAGTGTATCAGTTAAGAGCAAACATATGGTAAGTGCTGGGTTTTATGCTGGTGTTTTTATGGTAGCACTACACATGATAAAGGAATTGTGAGTTATGTGAGACCAGATACATGCAATAAATGAGTAAATCCTATGGTTACATAAATGAACCAGGCAAAAAAAAACTTTATCTGATTTGAGCGGCACTACTCAAATGTATATAAAACACTCAGATGGCCCCAAACTGCAGACAGATCTGCAGGCGCACAGATTAAAGGAGCGTGAGAGATTGGTTTCAGAGTGCGAATCCAGCCAGAGAGCAGTGCTCCTGAAGCAGCTGGAAGTGAAGTGCCTTGCTCAAGGGCACAAAAGCGGCAGATAGAGCAGGATATTGATACCAGTAATCTTCTGGAACCCGTCACTCTCCACCCCCATTCTCCAGCCTGCACTGTTGGTTTAGAAAGTTGAGAATTGGGAGGCACTTTTGTTTCTGTGAACTATTCACAGTTCATTCTAATCTATGTGTGTGTGTGTGTGTGGTTTTCAGAGCCCAACTTGCTGAGTGGCACAGCACACAGCGTGAATAAGCGTGGAGTAAAGAGGAGGGACCTGGACCAGGAGGAACTGAAGGAGATTCTTTCCCTTCTGTTGCCCTGCGTCCGCACCGAACACATTCTGCCCACCAACAGCGAGGTCCTCTCTGACACTGTTAGTGGCTTTACTGGAAAAATCCGTGGCATGTTTATCATGCACTGCCTATCAAAGGTTTAGTGATACCTAGCTGTTTAGATGTCATTGTCTGCGAATGAGTATATTCTCTTGGAAAGTTTTTTTAAATAGTGTCTCCTTTATTTGTAAATCAGGAAATTTGAAGCCACAGAATGTATTTCTTTGTTTTAATGTCTGCACTCAAATTGTTCAGGTGTTTTAGTCACCTTGGAGCTCAAATATATTTTAATGCGTCCCTTTACCAGTATCTTCTCAAATTACTATTTTAAGCAGACATATGCAAAATCACTTTAAAAAAGAAGTTTAATAGGTTTATGGTCTATACAAAACATGTGCATTAAGTTCTTTGCACAAAATTACTCTCTCACAAAAAGATTTCACCGGCTTTATTCTTGTCCATTTCAGTCCCTTTCAAAATGAGCCGTTTAAGGACTTTTATGCAAATAAGCTGTTGCTGGCCGTGCACCACCCATCCCATGCTTCTGAAATGAAATGTACAAGCTAGTTCCTACTTAACTGTGATAGAAACACAAAGTCATTATTCGAAAGTACTTAATCTGCCTCATTTGCTGACTTGCCATGGACAGTAGGTACTGATTCCCCCACAATGCTGAAGATAGCTCTTTCTTCATAGCTCCTAATTAAAATGTGCATTATTTAAGGTGGAACGAAGCCGATTGTTGCTGGGACATGGCCATTGAAAATGAAATGGAGCCACACAGTTCTTTGGTTTTCTTTGTCTGGGAGAAAGTGTAGGGATTTGTGCTGTTCTTTGCAGCCAACAACACAAAACTTGTAACTTGCCTTTGCCTGAAGCCATAGAGCTCGGCTTATCTGTGCTCATAAAACTAGCAGACAAAATGACGGATCTTCGCCTAATCTAGTGGGTGGGGTCTTGACAGATGAGGGGCAGTTCTATGCAAATTGACCCAGTATTACATCATAAAGAGATCTCACCAGGTTTATTCTTCACAGTTTCAGGCCCTTTCAAAAAAAGCCATTTGGACAAAGAACTTCATGAACATGTTTTGTTTAGCCCATAGACCTATTATAAATAAAGTTAGTTATGTATAATCTGTCCCCTTGTAAGGAAAAAGCAAGACATAAACAAAACAAAAAAAAAGATTTTCCAAGCTATTTAACAGACTTTGTTTTATGACAAACATATCAAAGGATGGGAGACTCATCTCTTTAATCGTGTGACTAACCTTGTCTTCTCATGCTCTGTTGAAAGCTGAAGCGAGGTCTGATCAGCACGCCTCCTTCAGACATGCTGCCCACAGCTGAGGGAGGTAAAGGCAATGCTTGGCTCAGACAGAAGAGTGCAGGAATCTACGTGCGCCCTCGCCTCTTTTCTCCGTATGTGGAGGAGGCCAAGGTATGCTTCTGTGCCTGCCCACCTTTATATGCACACAATCATAATTATACCTTATATCACTCAAAGAAAGAAATTAGGGGAATGTATATAACCATTTTACCTGTAGTCTTAAAGTGTGTGTGTGTGTGTGTGTGTGTGTGTGTGTGTGTGTGTGTGTGTGTGTGTGTGTGTGTTAGGCGGTTCTGGATGAAATGATGGTGGAACAGACAGATCTGGTGAGGCTGCGCATGGTGCGCATGTCCAATGTGCCGGACACACTCTACATGGTCAATAATGCCGTACCTCAGTGCTGTCATATGATAAACCACCAGCAGCTGGCTGGCAGCCAAACAGCCCCACCATCCGTGGTGGCCAATGAGATACCAGGTGAGTGAAACTTTAATTTTAATGATTCCAATGATTGGTTTTCCAGTGTTGACTGGCTTTCAGCTTGCGTACTATTGTGGTTCGTGCTTCAATGACGGCAAAGCATTTCTAAAATGTCTATGTCCAGAGCTGTTATTCCTGACAGTCTTCTATTCCATTATTCAGTCACTGATGTTATTAACATCCTTATCTTGCCGCCCCTGTAATGGAGCAGAAGACTGAAGCTGCTACAAACACTTGCTAAAGTGGTTTTTAAGGGAGGATACACAAGCGTAGAATATCCGGGATGTCAAGATTTGCATTCACCCATTAGATGCACTACTTGGAGGAATGCAACTATACTTTAAATTCCACTGTCACATTTCCCCAGTTACTGCTCACTCTCTTACTGGTACTGTCCTTCCCTTGGTCCCTCCATGGTATTGCAGGGCAGGAGAGGAGCAGTAGGAACGGTTTCTGAACACAATATTGCTGTTCTGACAGTTTACTTTGAAATGAAATAGAAAAGAACAGAAAAGCAACAGCAAACAGAGTAGACCTATAGCAAAAATAATCTCATAAACCAGTTCTTTAGAGCACCTCCCTGAGTCGGACCAGCACTTTCTCCGAGTACATGTAATGGACCCCAAAACACTGTAACATGTTTTTTACATGTTTATTTTTGTGAACAGCCCATCAACTTTTGTTTTTGAGGTTCAGAGAATGCAGAGTTGACTAGACACCCCAGAGATTCCCTGTATTTTGTACCTTGAGGAGTCTACTCTTGCTAAATTGTATGAATAATTCCGCTGTGGTGCACCTTCAGTGCTGTCCATCGCCTCAGTTAGTTTTCAATTGTTGTTTTCCTATTAAACAGGAAATTTGCTGTGAAAGGCTTTTTAAAATTCAGGCTTTTTATAGATGTTTTGTGGGCCTGGCATGTGGGTGAGAACAATGGCCTTGGTAGCTGGCAAGCTTTGCAGTGGTGGTAGGTGGTAAATCTCCATTTCAGCATCAAACTAAAACATATTCTTTCAGGAAAAAAAAATACTTCTCTGTCTATTTGGTAGTCAGCACACCTCGCTCTTTTCTGCTACATTTGCATTTACCCAATAGTGCATTTTCATTAAGTCAGTAATAACATTCGACTGTTATCTAAAGCAACTTGCAAATCCCTGAATGTCTGTGAAAGTCTATTCTGTTTCAAGGTGGAAGGGGGGGGGAGGGGGGGGGGGGGGGGGGGGGGGGGGG
>JBBPDB010000153.1:4025762-4048898 GCA_037974465.1 Brachypetersius altus
GAAAGGTTGCTCTGTTTCAAGGTCAAACGCCCCCCCCCCCCCCCCCCACTTCCCCCCCCCCCCCCCCCAAAAAAGACAAATTCTGCTGCATCATGTTCGGAAATGAGATTCTGTTTCCAGATGTCATTATGGGGCTCACAGCAGTTGGAAAAGAGAAAAATGAGAGTTAATATGCCAATTAACCTACTGGAGATCCCTCTTTCCCTTTTTTCTTTCTCAATCTCTCTTTCTCTATCAGTTCCCAGGCTGGCAATAGTGAAGGAAATGATTCGTCGTTTGCAAGAGTTGCGGCACACAGACCAGGTGCAACGAGCATATGCACTGAACTGCGGCGAGGGTGCTACAGTCAGTTACGAATTGCAGATCCGCGTGCTCAGGGAGTTTGGCCTGCCTGATGGAGCTGCAGAACTGCTCCAGGTAACAAATCTGGATGTAAACTTGCATCTCACCGGAAACTTGTACACACTGTGATTTCTGTTATGTCCCAGTGGCAGATCAGTAGATAATTTTGATTCTGGAAATAATCACTTTGTATTAAAATATGTCTAATGTCATGTTGCTATTTTATTACATTAATAAATGGCACTACACAGACACAGTTTTCTTGTAAATTACATCATTAAAAATTGCATTGACATTATTTTAATGGTTTGTATGCAATTGTGTGTCCAGTACATTACTAAGCAGAACATTTCATAATGTTTTATTCCATTAATCCTGCTTGATTGTCATGTTATGGTTTGCTCTGCTATGAGTGTTTTTATCATTTTTTATGCATCTAGTGTTGAGGCCAGCGAGTCCAAGCCTAAATTGAACCAAATAAGAGTGATATTTTGAACGAACAGTACCTTCTTGTGAAGTGTTTCAATACAAACAGCGTTACATGTCCATGTTTTAACTGTCAGCACAAATGTACCCACTGAGTAATTCTGTGCACTTTGTGTTAGAACCCGCACAAATTCTTCCCTGAGGAGCGCTTTGGAGATGAGAGCCCTAACCTGGCTGTGCGTCAGTCGGGTCGCATACGGGTCAACAGCACACCAGCAGTGGAGAACATGTTCCCCGACATACAGGCACTGGTGGGGTTCCACCCACCCCTCCCTCCACCTCCACCACCCTACCACCCCCCTACCACACCGGGTCACAGCCAGCAGCAGCTCAGGACCAGCTGGAGGCCTCGTGTGCCCAACCAGGCGCCCTCTCGCTCATTCTCCTACCCATGCAACCATTCACTGCTCCACAGACAGCAGTCCTCTAAAATGGGGAGTCCCATTTACCCTCCCGGCGCCAAGGCTCTGCCACCAGACTGCACCAATCCACAGGGAAGGAGCCTAAACCCAGACAAACAGGGGGTGAGTAAAGGGGGAACGAGGGGGAATTTCTCTTTCTATTTCAAATGTAATTAATCTGTCAAGACATGTTTCTGTCTTAAGCTTTAATTGACACTGCAAGGCTGATATAGCTATCAAATAATTATCACACTCATTTAGCCTCATTTATGTCTGTCAGAAACAACAAACATGAATTTCACCTACTTAAATATATAATGTATACACTTCCACAAACTTAAAAGTGCACAGATTAAATTAAAGAATTTTATGTAACCATCCAGCCACTTGTTGTGTTGATTTCTTTAGAACATGGAGCCAGTCATCAGTGAGTTTATGCCTGACATTGCTATTGGAGTGTCAGCCATGAGCTTGAAGGATCGGCGTCTCCCAGAAGTCACAATGGAGGTGGACACTCATGATCCCCATCCTCATGTGTCCACAGCTCCCCCAATCTCTCACTGCTACTCCAGCCGGCACCCTCACACCTCCCGCAAGCGGCACGCGGCTGAGCCTAAGGCTGATGGCCCACAGTCCGACTTTCCTGATCTGTATGAGTTCTCGGGACGCCACGCACCGCCCTACAGCGGACCAGACCTTTACATCCACAGCCGGCCTGCTGGTGGAGTGCCTCTTCCCCCCGTGTATGTTGGCGAGCCCCCTGAGGGCCTGCGACTGGACGTGTTGGAGCAGCCGCCACAGAGGCTGGACCTGGCCCTGGTCACTCAGGGGGCCAGTGCACAGGTCACACAGAGGCCACAGGCGAAAGGAGAAACGGACCTTACTTGTGGCCTTGGGCCTTCCTCAGAATCGTACGACGAGTGGCCTCCAGCTCGTCGTGCGGCTGCTGAAGCACCTTCACTGGGTGTGGGCAGTGGTGGGACAGGAGAGGAGGGAGGGGTGGGGGGCCGGGATCGCAGGTCACCTAACAAACAAGAATACTTGTACAGGAAATCTGCGCTCTGACCCTCAAGACAGACAAAGGACAGTTAAAAGTCCTGTACCCACTGTGCTCATTGGAGGAGTGTTAATGAGCAAACTCAAAGCCCAGAGTGACTTTCTCTCAAAAAGTGTAAGGCACAAGCTACAGATTCTGGTTCAGACATGGATCTAAAGCCTTATGTAAGAGCTTGGTTTGGTTGGGTGCTAAGAAATAGGTTGAGGGGTTGGGGGGTATACACAACAGAATTTTAAATGCTGCAGGTCTTTTCCTTAAGCAGTGTACCTTTTTAAAACACCTGAAACTAAGGTTCACTTGTTCCCCCTGTAGCTCTGCCTGTACAGGAGGCGCAACTGACAATCAGGACAGAAATGAAATCTCATCTTAGAGTGGCCAAAACTGCATAACAATGCAGAACTATCACTGTGCATTTCCATTGTTCTCATCGCTTTGCCTTTAAGTGAGCGCATTGGCTGAATGAGGGGAAAGTTCTATATTTATATAGACAAATGCATTTTACCTTTTCTTAGGAATACTTTGAAAAATGTCCAGGCAACAAGTAACACTCGAAGTACTGTCCTTCGTCCTTGACAAATAGTTCCACCATTTTTTGAAGGAAGGATGGCAGTAATAGCTTCTGTTCTCTACTACAGCAACAGGCTTATATATTAGCTTGAGTAATTTAAGGACTAGACTGGAGCATAAAGAGGAAAACAAATTAAATCCCTTGTCTCCTATAAGGCCGGACAACAGGCATAAAAATTGCGCTTGCAGTAGTTTGATTTGCTATGTTCTTCATTACCCTCCAGAGAGATCTCAGCCAAACCAACCTTAAAACCTCAGTGTTTTTGCATTGTGGTAGAAGGTCTTTGACATGACTTCATGGTAATCTGAGTGGCATCTGCACACCCTTTTCCTCAAACCAATGATAAGCAATTATGATGTCAAGAACAGGTCCTGCAAAAAAAAGGAAGAAGAGTTATGAACTTTTAAGGATGCAGAGGGAATTTTGCCTTTTTTGAGGACGAAACGTGGCATAAGAAGCATTACCTCACATTATACCTGCATACAACCTTCAGATGATTAATTTTGTATGTTTGGCAAATGCACACCAAAAAAAAAAAGTGCAACTCCTTGAGTGCTGCATCTATTAATATCAACCCCCTGCTGTTTGAAACTGACCTCTCTTTTCTCTCTTCTCCTGTTTCTCCTTTCCTTATGAGAAAAGGATCCTCAGATTCACTTGATAACACATTAAATATGCAGCCTTGATATCAGTGAATGCTCTTTATCCCGTGTTTGTACTGTAATATCACAGTCGTTTGTGATACCTAAGTGCAACACCTGTGGAATGTCTCAGAATCAGGGATCTGTTGCAGTGATTACCTTTCTCTCACGTTACTGTCACCCTGGAACGCGTTCGGTCTTGTTTTCAGTTCATTCATTTGACACAGTAGATGGAGTGGCCTGTTGATTTCAGCTCCTGCTTCAGCTGTTTTTCCATGTTCATTTGTTTTTAGCTTTTTTGTTACTGTGTTTAGAGAATTCATTGTTTCTTGATTTGTTATCAGATTGCATGGTCACGCGGGCTCTTGTGAAATGCCGTCAAATAACATGAAGCTGTACGATTTGTTTTTATTTTCATTGGATTTTGATTGACCTTACCCCATTCTATCATTAGGGCTATGAGATGTTGCCATCAGTCACTCTAGCTAGGTTTTGTTAATTGCAAAAACTTTTTTGAGCTTGCTTGCTGCACTCTCTACCTCTAATTAGCTCTCCTGTCAATCATTCTGTTGTGTTGGTGTTTTGTTCTCCTCACCAGTTTCATGTCTCCCCAGTCTCACATTCACATTCACATTCACAATCTCAGATTAATGTGGAATCGTCCCCTGACAGTCACAGACACCAGCAGGATGAAGCATATTTTCTTTACATTCTCTAGATCTTTTGCATTTGTTATACATCCAAGAATAGTCACAATAGTATGGTATTGGACAAGTCAGCATGATAAGTGAACAGAAGGTTAAATAAATGTGATATGCCTGTATTTAGAAGGTTAAGAAGAGTTTAAAGTTTACTTAAATTTTGATGACATTTTTGTACTCGTAGCAGGCTTTCTCTTAGTTTTACCAGCAAATGAAGGCCCAACAGTGCTGTCCCTCTCCCTTCATCCTTTATTGGAGTTGTTGATTTTTAAAACAAAATCAGTCATCCCATTAAGTCAGGTCTCCTAAGAGAAAGCCCCCAGCAGCTGGTGGCTCTTGGCATTGCCAGCACGACCTCCTAGCCCCTGGTAATCAAACGGCTCCAGACTCCTGATTCCTGTGTTTTGGAGTTCTGTTGTGGAGATGCTTTAGAGAATCAATGCAAAAGTAGCTGCAGAAAGTATACGCCAATCGAATATTCTGGGTGGCACCAGCCCTGACGGACCATACTATACTGATCAGATATCAGCCAAAGGTGATCTGTCCACATTCGTTACGTTCTATAGGCCCAGGGCACAACAAGCCAGAGTTGAAGAACTAGCGCCAACTCTGCTGTAAACTGTTTGTTCTCAAACAGATCACAGATAATACAGCCGAAAGCTGACATGCACACACTTAATGTGCCTGTGTGAATAGAAGTAAGTATTTGGCAGGTGCCTGCAGTCGTCTAAAACTGTAAAACTGCAGATTACAAAGTAAAGCCTGTATTGTTAAGTATTAGGTGTCTGTGGTTAACTTTCACATTCGCTCAGAGTTCAGTTAGCTTGCCGCTTGGTAGACAACAAAAGCTGCTTAATGGTTATGAAATGAGTAAATATTATCTTTCACCTTTAGCTGGTGTGTTGTCAGCACCTTAAGAGCTGTTTGTATTCATATTATGATTACATTTTTCTGGTCGTATATCGCGTATATAGTAATCACATATTAGTTGAAAAACCTGGATATTCAAATAGCAAAAGCAATTATAGACTCTTCAGTGTGTGCCCTCTCAAGAAAGCCGTTTTCCAGTATTTGTCTCGTTTGCTCTTTCTCACAACTGCAGCCAGCATTGCCACATGGATGGTCAGGCACCACCATTGGCAGTGTCTAACAGCTAAGAGTCGGCTTGGTGTGTCCCAGGCCTTAGTCTCAAATTATTGGCAGGTTATCCAGTGCCCTGCGTTTTTATCTCTCGTTTATTTCACAAAGGTAAAAAATGCTGGTTAATAGCCCTGTGTTACATTACGCATAGAAGATTGCCCCCAGTGTTTGCACATAGTGAGATTCTTTTAAGAAGAAAATAAGAACACTGGTATTGGGTTGGCGCTTACTCTTGGCTGATATCCTGATTGAAACAGGGGCGTCGGTACACCCCTAAGCTGTAGTGAAGATAATCAGAATGCTGAAGACTTGAACAGGAGGCAGCGCACCGCATGCTAAAGCGCCGCTCTCAGAGCGAACGCGGCAGAGCGAGACGGTTCTTTATCTGTGTTTGTACATCCTGACACGCGAGGAGTCAGTCTGTGTCACGTTGATGAGCAAATTAAGGAGGACGCTTAGGGTTATGTTCACTAACGCAAGCCGAACAGTCTTTTTTTTTTTTTTTCATCAGAACTGTTTCATCACTTGTCTTGTGTTTTGTTCCTTGTTTTCCAAAAAAAAAAAGGCTAAGCAACTGACATTTCCACACACAACAGCAACAACAATTTCTTTCTGAGGTGCATTGGCATAAAAGCAGCCAGAGCTTGTGTGTGAGCTGTCCTGACGTTATTGGCCCAGTCATTAGAAAGGCCAGTTCTGCAGTGCACAAATAAAGCTGCTGCCACCACTGTTTACTTGCAGGCTCACACAGCAACTGTTTGATGAATTTGCTGCTATGAACTCTCAAGGGCTTGTTAGAACCTCTTTGCAAAGATATCTAAATCATCTATTTGTGTTTATTGGTTTTTGTGTGATTGAGACTGTCTTTGTGTCTGCCCCTCTCTTCATAGACACTTTTTTTTTCAATTTAAAATTATAATGGGACACTTCCTATTGACCTCATACGGTTTAGCTGCACATAGAGCCAATCAGGCCTTAGCCTGAAGTTCAGTTAGGATATCATCCAGGAAGGATGAGGTCACTAAGAAGATGGACTAAATGGCCTAAAGTTTGTAGACACATCCTTATTCAGCATTTCTTTTGAAATTAAGTGCAGAAACCGCTTCCTTTCCTGCAGAAAGAGCTTCTACTCATTTCAGCTTTATACTAGATGTGGGATCAGTTTTATAAATCTGAAATTGAATGATTTAAATACTGGAGCCCCTTCAACTCCTGAGAATGCAGTTCCACAGCCCAATAGTTGGTCGTTGGGCTTGGTGACGTTATACTCGAGTGGCTGCTCCAGAGCATCTCATTCTCATGGCAGTGGTTTTCTGCGGAGATTATCGAAGCTGTGAGCACACAGTTGAACTCTACAAATAATTTACACTAATTAGAAGAGGTATCTGCATACTTTTGGACATTTAGTTCATCTGTGTATGTAGAGCAACCAGTCTAGTAGTTTATCCTGAGCTCTTAAGCTTAGAGTATTCTAAATTGTGTACGTATGTATTCCAGCAGGTAATGAAAGCAAATTTCTTTTAGCCTTAAAAGCTGTTTGCAAAGACTTGGGCAGTCTTGCAAAAGCAGTGGGGTGTGTGTGTGTGTGTGTGTCTGTCTGTCTGTCTGCCTGTCAGTACTTTATTTTGGATTCTACCGTGATTTTTTGGTGACGGAAAAAAGCTCATTACTTGGATATTTTCAATTGCAAAATGTATCTGGAACTCAAAGCAGCGCATTCTGGTCTGCAAGGTTTTAAAATGGATTCCATGTAGGTTGGCATTTTCAGACAACATACGGATGCTAGAATGAATGAAAGAATGAACAGAAAAGGTACCAGTCGCACTACATTTTAAAATGGTTTTACTTTAACTGTCTTGTGTTTGCTGTGGATTTAGTGGCCCTGTTGGCTGTTCCGTGGTTTATTTTCCTCTTTTTTTTTTCTCTTCTTTCCTACACGGGCGAGCGTGAGTCTGTTTTTCCAGATCGTTTCTCCTCAGTGTCACTCTTTGCACGTAGGTGGTCTTTCACAGACACACAATGCACAGTACACTCATTCCTAACCCTTAAAGTATTATTTTTGCATGGCATTGAGTTAATCAGCTTTTCAACTGCTGCATGTCTGGTTCAGTGAAGGTTTGCCTATGGAGATGTGGGGGGGGGGTTCAAGGAAGTCGTATCTGCAGACTGTTTGTCTTGATCTCAATATTCCTACTCTTGCTTTCTCTCTGACGGAGAAAATTTGAGTGCCTTCCCTGCCAGAGGCTGGGCTTACTCCTGACCCCTTATGTCTTATGCAAGCCATTTTTACAAGCCTATGTCAACCAGTCTCTTTGTAATACAGTAGCCAGTGCTTAATGTACAGTTTTTTTTTTTTTTTTTTTTTTTTTTTTTTGTTTATTCAAAGGAATATTTTTCAAGATTTTTTTGGTACCTTTGATCAGAAGCCTCGGAAATGTTGTTTTGATGTATGTAAAGTGTAAAGATTTTATATATAAATATATGATATCTATATATATATATATATATCTCTATAAGAAATATGCGACATTGATTTGGTGTATATATACCAGGACGAAAGAACAAAAATAAGCTTTCTTTTAGATTCTTGTATGGAGTTGTGAGAAGTGTCTATTTTTCTACTCTTCTCTTCTCTGTGGGGGCGGGGAGGTTGGGCGTAACAGTGATCTTACATCTGCAATTAGATGACTAACGTCTTGAAAATAAACAGCTTTGATAGTAACCGTGCAAGACTGAGTTCATTTCTTGGGCCCTAATTCCATCAATCTGCCAGATTAGAGCTGTGTAAATACTTCAATTCTTAAAATCTATGACATGTTTGAAAAATCTATATAGTTGGTATTTATTTGCAGTTAGTACTTATTTACTTGCAATTATTTGCGATTGCGGTTTACATTTGTTTGGCTGATATGGATTTTATAGGAAATCATCTATTTTATGTTAATTAGTTTAGATGCAGGAGAGTATTGTTGCGCTCTAGATGTGAGGACTGTTAAATTACATATGTGGAGCCAAAAAAGACTTGAAGTGTGAGAGTGGGTCACACCCTAAAAGAAGACCCAAGGTCTACATAAAAGGAGTTTTAATCAAGAAAGAAGGAACAGAGCAGACATTTCAGCACGTAGCTTTTCTCAATGCTTTGTGCTGGCAGTGAGTCAAACTACTGATCAGCAATGAACAGGTACCCAGTGGTTTCAATCAAGAGACTGGTGTAGTGGAGGGGGGCTTTTGAGCAAAGCCAGATAGTAGGTAGGATTGCAATTGTTTGGTCACATACATAGACATGCAAAAGACTAATGGAATATTTGATATTTACAAAAAACGAGATCGAAGTCCTCATTCGTTCGTTTTGGAGAAAGGCAACCAAGTTCATGAATCCAAAAGCCCTCTCTCTGAAGCAGTGTTTTCTCAGTGTTTTCCCGCCTCTTCTTTTCGGCAAGACGCTTTCAAAACCCAGAAAGCTGGGCAACAGGTTACACCCTATCAGCTCTCCTCACAGCACTCACATACATACCTACATACCAAATATTACATCAGTCTTCTGCATGTCTATGTATGTGACCAAACAATTGCAATCCTACCTACTATCTGGTTTTGCTCAAAAGCCCCTCCCACTGCACCCGTCTCTTGATTGAACCCACTGGGTACCTGTTAATTGCTTGAGCAGTTTGCCTCACTGCCAGCACAGAGAGCATTGAGAAAAGCTACATGCTGAAACGTCTGCTCTGCTCCTTTTCTTTCTTTTTACTCTTCTTAGTATGCGAATCCCTCTCACACTTCGTTAATCACTTTAGAAAATACACTATAATCTTTCAATTATTGAAAAATAATTAATTGAAGACATCCTGCAATAAAAATATTCTACAACGACTGAGGCAAAAGGCAATGTTAAAGTATGAAAATACATTTAGCCACTTAACCATTGCTGATTCTTTGAAGGGGCTATTTAATTACATATTGAAGACCCTAATTTGAATAATTTACCAAAGATTTTATGAACGTACTGGTTTACAAAAAACGCTCATGGCTCATTTTCTGCACTTCTCTGTATTATCTGTCTGATCCCTGAGGACAGCCTGCCAAAGCCAGCGCATATGATGCATATCCAGAACAGGTCTGGTTACTGATCTATAGCATTTAGATTCTAATTACAGGGGCTTTGAAGTCTCCTTAAAGCCCCTTTCAACCAAGGCAACCACCGCTTTCTATAGTGTTGAAGTGTGTACTGATCCGGAAGTATATGCTTCTTGGATCAGACGAGTGAAACCAATTGAAAGTACTATGTTTTATTTCTCAAAGATACATGTACAAAGTAACAGAAGATCTACAAAGTAAACAGATAAAACAATTAGAATAAAATTACTACTTGGTCACAACCATCATCAAATGGCCCGGCCTACTTGAAGCCCCAGTCAGGATGAGTCTAAAAAAAAAGGGCTATTTAATGTACGCCAACATCTGTCCAGTCTGTTTCTGGCCATGCTGAAATCAATTCAGAACATAGCAAGATTCCAACACCAGTGAGAATCATGCAAAATAAAACAAAAAAGCCATCCTAACTGGGGCTTAACGCCTTTAGTATTTAACCCATGCAAAGATCACATACTGATTGGTTAAGGAATTTGATATGCATAATTAAGTGGTTGAGTCACTGGGTTCTCCAAGTGCTAAATACGCTAAAGGCTTTACTTACATTGGCCCCAAACACGCAACATCCTTGAACCTCCACTATTTACCACCTCACGAAGATTGACTGACTGAGAATGCGATCTGTCTATACAGTTAGTTACTGTCTAGGTATAAAATGGCTGTGTTGGTAACTGCTACAAGAGAGGACTCCTGAGGAATACATGGGCATTAATATTCACAAGGCAGCTAAGAGAACCACTGTTCCTGTATCAGTCTTGTTTTCCCACCATAGTATCAAAGGTCACTACGGCAGTGGGAAACCTGATGCTGGATCATCAGAAACAAGCCCTGAAATGCACAAGCACTAAAACTGTGCAGCTCCAACACATACCCTGCTGAAAATGACGATTCAAAGAGGGGAGAAAAATGAAGGATCTTTGGAATTGACCAGATGCATAACCCACTCTTTAGGAGCTTTAAATCAAATGACTAGAATAGTCTCTGGGTTCATGTCTGCATATTTTATAAAAAAAATAAACAAACAGTTGTAGGTGTGGTAGGTGGTTTGTTTGAGCATGGACAGATGGAGGAATCAGGAAGGTTGGGGTCAACATGTAGCTGGCAGGCTATGGTACGGTTTTGCTTGAGCAGTTCAACTGCAGTAGTATTGACCAGCATTGGCCCGTCGTCGTTTACGAGACTGCTGCTGCTCAAAGAACTGGCGGATGTCTTCTGGGGTCACCACCTGCATGAAGAGGAGAACATGGTAAACAAGTCTCTATACCACAAGCAACTCTGCCGTTCTGAACGGAAATATGCTGGAAGCAGCATACCTTGCCCTCTGCTGCGAATCTTTGCAAGTAGTCTTTCAGCTCTGTCTTCATATCGTTATACTCTGGAAAATGGTGAAATAGAAATGATGCCAAATAAACACTGCCATTCCAAGTGATTTTAAAAACTGATTACCATGAGAAGCAGTAGCACAGCAACAATATATTAATAAAAGTTTACTCTAAACCATACATAACTGAACTGACTGTTTCTTCTCACCATGAATAATCTCCAGCTGCTGAACGCGATTCAGGTTGTTCAGAGCAGACATCAAAGGATCACGACCTTCTGCCCCGCCCACCTGCTCTGTGGTTTTGCCCTTGTTCTCATAGGCAAGGACTGTGTCAGTCTCATCCAAGAGGAAGGAAACTCCAGCTTCCGCAAACAGATTCTGCAGCATGTTCAATTTGGGAATTCAACACGAGGTCAGAAGAAAAGAATGGGCTAAAACCCCAGCTTAGCCTTTTTTTTTTTAACCCCTTAATGACAAAGGTTTTTGTACAAAAAAAAAAAAAGAATATGCAGGTAAGACCAATATAATCACACTCCTACAACTTCATTTACTCTAGTAAGGAAGAGAACTGCTATAGGACTGTAATAAATCATTTCAATTTACTGATACTGATCAATGTACTGCTTTAATTACCTTCTAAACACATTTTCCATCATGAGAATGATCTGGAAATAGTGATCTGAAAAGATGCGGGTATATTTCAATTCATGTTCTTTAAATATTTACTGCAAAAACTAAAATACAATATTGCAATGTGATGTTTTCTTTCTTCCCACAACATGGCAAAAGGCTTGTGCCTTCTAAACTGTAAACCCAGTCTGCAGTGCACTGTAATCTACACTGGTTTATTTATTCTTGTGTGCTGTACCTTGCACTGGGTGCAGGAGCAGAGTTTAGTGCGCCAGGGGGAGGGCCAGAACACAGCCCCCTGCTGAGCTCTGCTCTGCCCAGAGGTCTTCATCTCCATGAGCCTACAGCCTGAACATGAGCCCTCAGCTGAGGGGTCCTCCAGCTCCTGGAGCTTCCGCTTACAGCCTGCTGTGCCGTTCACCTCCACCTGCTGCTGTACATGAAGCACAGCGTCAAAAATGACAGCAAGCATGTTTCATAAAGCAAAAAAAAAAAAACAACAGCAAGTAAGAGCACAGTTACAGAAACACTAGTTGATTAGGTACTGCTTTGTGCCCAAATTCAGTTTTATTATACAGATGAATTCTATAGTTCCAACAGTTACACCATAATGTCAGTGTGACTGCTATAGTGTCTGTTCAGCAGTCATCCTCTGGCATTCCTGACCAATGAGGAACAGGTAAAAGGAGAGGGGGCTGCCAAATTACACAGAGAAACAGATGGACAACAATCTGTAATTGCAGAACTGACCTACAGATGGGTGTCAAATTAAAGAGGAAAACCTGAATGGAGAAACATAATGAGTGCAGACAGGTGTACTTCTCTGCATGCTCTGTGGCATATACAAAATGCTGAACAGGGCCAGCTGACCTAGATTTTGGAACAAAACAGCAAGATCTAAGTGACAACGGAATAGAGTTCAATGCTAAAGCATGAAAGGCAGTAAAGAAACTGAAAAAATATGCTATTACGACTAACACATCAGACTGTAAATATCAACAAGGAATAACCTCAATACCATGTTCCAGAAACAATATGTCACATAACAGCTGAGAAGATCCTCTCCAACAAGGACACATCATCCTGTGGTGATTCATCTACAACCAGCTACAATTACGAATTAAATATGGAGAGTCCTACTGCCATCTGGTGGTAAGCAAAAACATTCATACTATGGAGGTCTCCTCACAACAGTGGGTTATGACAATTTAAACCATGCTTTCAAAAAAATAAACCAACACAAAAAATAGTGGCAAAATGCACAGCAACATAACTACAATATATATTTGACACTTCGGTGAAAAGCATTGTGCCTCACACCTACAAAGTTGAGGGTTCAAATGTGTGTGGAGTTATGTTGTGCCCGAGTTTCCTTTGGGGTCTCCGGTTTCTCCCACATGTGCGTCAGGTGAATTGGGGATTCTAAATTGATTGTAGGAGCGAGTGTGTGAATGAATGATGTGTATGGGCACCCTGCAATGGGCTGGGTCCCTGCCTTACACCCGTTGTCCCGAGGACAGGGTACCTGTGACCCTAGTGAGGATTAAGCGATTACAGAGAGGGAGTGAGTGAATGACTTCAGTCACAACAGCAGATGACATACCTTGTCACCCACTGGGCTCTTGGAAGCCTCCTTTTCTGGCTTATTATCCTCATCATCATGCTCCACTTCTACTTTCCCTTCTTCCTCTGCTTTACATACTTTGAGTACAGGAGGCACTAGTGAAAAAAACATCAGAAATATTCAGAAAAACTCCCAATCAAAACACACAAAATACACTGTTGTATTAAATATTGACACGTAATTCATTTACTCTATTTTTATGGATCTATGAAGTGAATCACCAAACATGTAATATACACATCTATAAACATACATAACATGTTTTCATTTAACATACAGCTTCTAAGTCAATACATGATTTATTGAGGCAGACATATTTTTTTTACCAGCAATGTGGGCAGCAAAGGTCCAGAGGAAAGGAGATTTATTCATGCAAGACTCGCAGATCATTTCCTGAAGTTCCACACACTCTGGCACCACACAGCCTAGGTGCTGCCAGACAGAAAAAGAAAGAGAGAGAGAGAGAGAGAACAGAAAAAAAAGACTAAAAGTGAGCTCATAAAATAATTCTTTGTTGTGATTCACATCTAAGATAACATTAGACATAAACAAGAATAGATTTAAGTTTGGCTTAAGCAGGACCCTAACACACTCTGTTGTCAACTCACTCGACCATGGAGCCAGTCTTCACAGACAATGCACTGGATCATCTCATCAGCAACCTAAGTAGAACAGGAGAGCTTTCGTTAATTAATCCAAAGTGAGACTTCAGATCACGTTAAAGCCATTGTCACAAAAATTAAACAAGTTTCACCTCATCCTCTGGGTCTGGGTAGGGTCTATTACAAGTGCAATACAAGCCAAAGAAATTATGGCTGTATTTGTTCCCAGAGTTCACTTTCTCCTTTCCCTGCAATAGAAGTGAGACTTTTTAATGAATACAGTCGCTAGACTGATGGCCACTAGGATTAAGATGAAAGAAAAAAAGAGCACCCACAACGAATAACTTGCATTCCATCTCTCCAAACTTGTCATTTCCACAGTCACAACGGAAATTCCTGCAAGGCCAGACATCACGAGTTATTATTGATGCACTGTCTTTGCAACAGACACAAACAGTCATAAATGCAGCCGTGAGTAATGCTGGGAGACATACTGCTCATACCGTTATTCTGTTCTCATCCACTGATTTATTTCACAATTATATCCATATACCAAAAATAAAGTTCTTGGATGTACTATGTGCCCTCTACCCAGGATAAACTAACATGTTTGTTTCATTTTCTTTATTAATGACAGCTTACATATCTTCTGTGATACTATGGCATATTTTGATGCCAAACATTACTAATGTGTGTCAGTACAGAGTGTAAGTACAAAGCAGAATGTTCCAAGTTTCTCTAAAGAGGCTTAGAGAGGGACATACCTCTTGGTGTAAAGCTCAAATAGTTCATGACCCTCATGGCACTTATAGGAACAGGCCAGGCAAATCCCTGCAGGTTCCCCTCCCTTTGGTGTACAAGTGTTGCATGCGTAAAGAGCCTGACGCTTCACATACCCCTAAAAATATGAAATCAATAAACATCCAAGATTCTACTTGTCAGACATCTATTAGTTATAGACATACAACATGTAGTGAAATGTGACCATGAAGCATCTGTGAGACTGGGCAATGCACGCTCTATGGACAATTGTATTGGGACACACCTGTTTTCAAGGGTTTAGGCTAGGACTGTTTCTTCTAGTGGAGGACAATCTTAATGCCTCAGTATAACAAGACATTCTGGACAATGCCATGCTTTCAATTTTGTGGACACACTTTGGGGAAGAACCTTTTCTATTACAGCATGACTGTGTGCCCGTGCACAAAGCTAGCACCATAAAGACATGGTTGGATAAGTTGGGTGTGGGAAAGCATCGCTTGGGATGAACTGGAATGAAGATTGTAAGCCAGGCCTTCTCATCCAACATCAGTGCCTGACCTCACAAATGCTTTACAGAATTAATGGGCACAAATTCTTACAGAAACTCCCAACGCCTGGAACGCCTTCCAACAAGAGTGGAAGCTGTTATAGCTGCAAGGGGGGGGGGACGACGACTCCAGATTAAAGTCCACGTATTTGAATGCATTGTCAATAGTGTCCCTGTAATTTTGTCCATGTAGTGTACACAGATAAATTTAACTGACAGCAAGTCAGACACAAACAAATGTCCTTAAAAATCAATAGCAATAGTAAATACAACAGCAATGCTTAAGTTGTGGACATTGGGACGTCTGGTTCCTATTACCACCACTGTTAGGAAACTCCAGTGGAGTGAAGTGCCTCCAGAATGAATCATTTCACACCAGACTTGCTCTGTATCGCATAGTTTTCATTTCAGACACTGATTTTGGAAAATATATGTATACATATAAATAGTAAGGATTCTCCTTTAATTGAAAACAAAATGGCCGACAAAGTCACATTTCTTTTATCCAAATGTTCTTCCAAAGCAATCCGTAAGGAATTTGGATTGACTCAGTTTCAGCAGTGTGTGAAAACGTATCTAATCTGTTTTGAAGACCAGGAACCAGCCTCAACCCAAACTGTTAGATACAGTCGCTGTATTATAATCAGACGTTTGTGGACCCGATATTTAACTGTACTGCTCCCTTTCTTTCAATATTACAGATTTCTGAGGGTCATTGTTTGTTAAAAACTGAACCAAACACTGGTTTTGTGTTTGTGCTTCGCTACCATAGTCCAACCTAAGATACACGGTCCACAACGTGTCCAAAAGTATGTGGACAACGAGTCAATTCAGCTAGCTCATGCTCTCACACTGCTGAAACAGGTGTCAAAAAACACACATTCCGAGTTTTTATAATCTAAATAGAACAGCACTGCTAACTGGGATTCTCGAGCAAAATAGCACCATGTCCACAGATAACGGAGTATGGAGCCACCAACATTGGCCTGTGGAGTACTGGAGCTGGGTTCTGCTGGATAACCGTCCAGTAGATTTATGATGAGCTCGAGTATGCGATCCATCACTAATCCACAACCAGTAACTGGCCTTACTAATACTCTTGTAGCTAAACGCAGACTAATCCCAATAGAAGAGAAATGGTGTAATCTTTGGCGTAAAGCCTTTTTAGAAAGGTAGAGACTGTGTGAGCAATAACAAGATGAACAAACTCTCTTTTTGCTACCCTTTACTTCAGAAGAAATGTTTGTCCACGAACTTTTGAACATGTTGCGTAGAAAAGGAAGAGTAGAGGCAGTTAAGAGAGCAGAAGCTGTTTCAGAAGAGTAGATGATATTTCTGAAGAATAGAGTTTGTCAGAACAGTACAATCGGGAACAAACTATTATAGCTAACATTTATTTCTGAAAAAAACGAGTATCCACAAACGTTTGGACGTTGTTGCGTAGAAACGCCCACATCTTGTTATCAGGTCGTAACAAGAAAAACAACAAAATGTTCACCTCGGGATAGGAGCACTTTTCTGAATCGCTGCCTCCAAGTACGGCTGAAGCTTCTTGCTCTAGCTCCTCGTCCTCCTCCAGCACGTCAACCAGAGACACAGTGGCCTCCTCTCCCTCATTTGCCGCCATCCTTGAAGAGACAAGTGCAAAAAATAAAAAAATAAAAAAATAAATTAATGGTTTCCAGTTCCTCTTTCCACACTAAAAGTACCTATGGAAAACACACGAAAGAGAGAAACACCTATTGTATACACAGTTTGGCTAAAACTGTTGCCAATCGTGTTATATTTTTAAATATTTTTTTCCAGCCTTAAGCTTTCCTTGCTTAGTAACAATAATCAAAACAATAACAAAGCTGTTTCCGGTTTATGCAAATAAGCCCATCGGTTTTGGCGGGAAAACGTCAACGTGTAAATATTTGTGTTTTTTTATTATCGATATTATTATTCTTTTTAAACGGACAGTGGCTCTTAAATCTACACCTTAACCTGTAATCGCTCTGAATAGGTTTAAAAGGTAGTAATACTTATAAAGTTACCTAGAAACTATAAACAGGTTTGGGGGAAATATATGCTATAAAAATATATAAATAATTTGCTAAGAGGACTTTTGTCTGTGTCTAGAAAATGTACAAAATTACTTCTGCAGCTACCAAACAACTGAGGTGTGTCTGTGTATATATATATATATATATATATATATATAACATTATTACATACACACAATATATATATATATACATACACAAACGATGTACTATTTTGAATATTGTTATGTTGGATAGATTTTTTTTATTGTCAGATGTATATATTATGATTATTATTAGTAGTAGTAGTAGTAGTAGTTGTTGTAGTTTTGTAATTAGTTGCCAGTGTTGTGTATATATTTTATTTTTTTTATAATATGGTATATATGTATTTATTTTTTATTTAATGTTATATGTTATTATGTTTATTGAATGTTTTATTTCAATTATTTAATGTATTAGTATTCGTATTTATTACTATTATTACAATTATTATGATAATATAATGTTTTATGTCTCTTGTCTTCCTTTCTTTGCTCACAATTCTGAGCACTGTGTGCTAAAGCCAGTAAAAAAAAAAGTTATTTTTAAAAATGTAAAAAAGGGTTCAGGGTTCCCCCAAAACACAACAGGAAAACAACAGACATGGCATCCTGTGAGCTGAGAGGGGAGCTGAAATACAGAGACGGGGAGACCAAAACACTTACTGTAAAAGCTGAAAATAACCTAAAATCGATCCTCAGCAGTGTCAAGAAGTTAAACTCCGAGATCTCTGAGCTTCTGACGAATCTGGTGGAGCAGGAGAAGGGTCTAAGAGGCGATGGAAAAGGAGGCTGTCCTCGGGTGGAAGGTAAGAGCTGCTGAAGCTAATGCTAGTAAAGCTAGAAGTTGCGTTGTAAATGCAATTATAATATGTATTATTGCAAATTTTGTGTCCACAATTTTTTTTAAACACCAAACACTTGTCTTTGGTTGTCCTGTTTTTACCTATTGAGAAAACATTAAGAGCATATATCTTTCTTAGCGTATACACTATGTGGACAAAAGTGTTGGGACGCTTCATCCAACCATGTTTTTGGACCTTGCTTTGTGCAGTGGAGCACGGTCATGCTGAAATAGATGGAAAAGGTCCTTCCACTTGAAAACCAAGTGTGTCCCATTACTTTTGTCCGTATATTATATTTTATATGTATATACAGTATATGTTAAAAGACTAAGAACACCGGAAATGTTAAAAAAAAAAAAAAACACTGCCACTCCTCTCCCAGCTGCTGCATCCGAGGGTTCTTAAACATACACAATATACAGATTACCGATTACTTTAATGTGTTTTTGCTCCACAGAAGCAAAAATGTTGCGGTTAATTGCAGAAATTAATGGCAAAACTTAACCAGGCCTATTTAAATTTTTTGAGGGACCTTGCATCCACCAGAGATTAAGAACCAATTTGACAAGCGAACTTTCAAAACATGCTATTTATGTCATGGACATGTCCTCACCTTTTTGAGCAGCACCATCTGGGGGTGAAGAGTCTGAGTTGGCACTTGTCCTCACCACTCTGATCCAAATCCATAACGTGAGGCGATCTAATGGGTTAAATGCAGAGAAAGAATTTCGCCGTGTTGTACTTGTATGACTATGCATGTGACAAATAAAGAATCTTCTTCTTAATTAGAAATAAGATCCTCTTTTTTCATGCTGAAATAGCCCTTCTCTTCCAGGTGATGGAACACTGCTGTGAGGATTTGATTGCATTCGGCCACAAGAACATTAGTGGTGTACTGATGTTAAATGCTGTTCTACAGCAGTACATGGGCAATGTTTATATTCTATTCTCAGTTCACTAATTTAAAGAGGCATCTGAATATTTCTACCTCTAACTAAAATTAATTTCCAGTGGTGATTCACAAGTAGAACTACAGTTATTCCAACACTGAGAATCTTATATGTATATGCTTCTTTATATATATATATAATGTATTATTAACCATGTATCTATTTTTTCTAATATCAGTGGTTCTTCTTTTAAATCTCTTGACATTTCAGATGAAGAGGAAGATGACAGCGATGAAGAAGAGGAGGCTAAAGAAACAGCTGTAATGAAATCAAACTCCGAAGGACCTCCATCAAAGCGTCGGAGGGCTTCAAAGCCTTGACTTTGTTCTCGGTGTGAAATGAGTATAAAGGGAAATCAGTGTGATGCTGGTACTGAATGATGTGCAGTGTGAAGTAATCTAACCAGCGGTGCTTCTGCAGCCCCACATGTTGAGATGAACTTCCACACTGCCGTGGTGCAGCAGCATGTTTCAAGTGGCTGCAGTCTGTCTGCCACATTCTGGAAGCCCTTCCCTTTGGGGAATATTTTTTTTACCACCTTTTTTGTTGGACATATTGAAATTTCCTATTATGTATCACTTTGAATCGTTTCAGAAAGAGCAATAAAATATACAGATTATGTATGTATGGATGCTAAGTAAGTACATTTCTAAGTGTGATTAGCAAAAAGGTTTGCAGTTCTTAAAAATCAATGCCAAGTCCATTTGAGAATAGGCAACAATTCAGGAATAAAATGCCATGTTTAACTTTTTATTACATGAAGCTTGTTTTAAATAATCATCTTTCCAAGCGAAGATGCAAAACATTTTCCCTCCCAAACATTTATTAGTTTTCCCTAATTTAAATCACAGTGCATTGAGATTGAAAAGGCAAGTAAATCACTAGTACCCCAACATAAATATCCATCCAATATAAAAAAACACATTCAAGCCCTTTTAGACACAAAAAACAGCAAGAACACCACTGCTTTAGTTTGTGTGGCTTACAAATGAACAGGATCATCCATATCTTATGAAGAATGAAAGGCAGTGTCTCTACACATAAGCAGTGCATTGAAAACTTTAACCCTGGGTCTTTGGCACAAACCTAACCAACAATAGAATAAAGGGGCTAAAATAATGTATTAAAAGAACTTGAGAAATCGGTCACCTCCAGTTTCTGATCCTAAGGACCTCATTTCATTAACAGACGCAACAAGTCTTTGACAGAACAGCATATGTTGACTACAAGACACTTAGTAATGTTTTTATTGTCCTGAATCCTGTTGATAACAGTAAGATATGCTGAATGAATACAAAAAAAATATATATATGCCATTTTTGTTGGTAGTTAGAAATACTGAGCCTAAATGGACCGCTGCCTTTTCAAAGAAGAAATAAGTACAATTTTGAATGTGAAGGTCTATGCTGGGATGTATATTGAGGACAAGGCAAGACAGTGATACTTTGTGTGCAAATGACAAACACAAATCTACTCATTCCTTCTTTGAAATCTCAGACTTTGCCGTTTAAAAATGAACGATAAACAGAATTAAGTCAGTGCTTTTACCTTAAATGGTGTAAGAAGTGTCATCACAGACAACAAAATCCATTAGAAGCACAAATAAAAGGGTCACTGATCGTACCTGGACGTGAAATACTGATATGAAAACAGTTCGTCACAAAACCTTCCTTCTTACAAAAGGTGATGTACTTACATGTTTTTTAATCTATTCTGTCTGCATTCAAGACAATCGCAGGAAGAAAATGATTTAATTTAGAAGAACAATAACTGCCTGCCAAAGTTCTTTTTAATAGGAAAAACCGTACTTGGGCTAATAATGCAGAGATTTAGCAGCTATCAGCAGCACTGGTTTATTTGTGAGGTACTCAGAGGGATCACTAAGCCAGCCTACCATGAAGAGTGTGTATTTGCACCAATTATTTGAATTAGAAAGGATTCGGCCCTTTTATTGGACACCTTTTTATAAGCCAAGTCATTTTCCAATAAATCTTTTGTAAAATTCTTATAAAACATTAGGGAATTGGATAACGTGTGCTGCATCCTGGAGTTGGTCATCATTGAATTTCTGCTCGAACACTACTTTTAAACTCTAATACCTGATTGCTGTAACTGTGTGTGGGTGGTGTTTTTATAAATTATATATGTATATTATAGAAAATGCACAATTGAGAGGACACTGCTGTATTATTGTTCATAAGCTCAAACTGTGTACAACATTTTAAACGGTATACCAATTGCACACAGTCGGTCTTAAAAAAAACTAACTGTTGTCACGGCTATCTCAAGATGGGCTCAGCAGGAAAATGCTTTAAGAAACACCTTTGTCAAAAAACAGATAGTCACTGATGTGAAACTAGTGAATATTTTTTTTGCATGAAAACCAGATACACTGAAAGTGCAAGGGCCAAATTAAGATAATAAATTAGCTGCTTAAGGGAGTCACCAAAGGACGTTATAGTGCCGTTGTGGCTGACGCAGTGTTTCAAAATGAAGCCTGCGGAGCCTCCAAAAAAAAAAGGTTTTTGTAATGAATCTGTTTGTTGAAAACAGATTTGAGGAAAAGAGAGTGTGACTGGAATAATGATTTTACAACTTACATCCTTTTAAAAAGAACATGTAGAAACCAGGCCCCCCCCACCCCGTTCCACCTTGGTCTTCAGAATTTATCCGGACACAAAAGCTGTATACACATGTGGCTTCTTCCAGCACCCTTAAGGGCATTGTGACTGGTTTCCAGCAAAGCAGCTGGTCCGGTTTAGGTGTCAATCAGCTGAAGCCTGCTGATCTGATTGGACGCCTTGGCGAAGGTCTGGTGTCGGTTGCAGAGGACAGCCAGGCAGATGGGCAGTATGCAATAGCCCACAGTCTTGGGGTCCGCCCTGGTGCATGAGTAGAGGAAAAGGAACACCTGGAGATAAGGAATAAGGAAGATGGTGGCCCAAACCCAGAAGGGCAGTAGCAGCAGCCTGGTCTTCACGCTCTGCGTCCAGGAGGCCCAAGAGGAAGATGAAGGAGCGTCTCCGGTCCACGGTGCTTGTGTCCCAGTCGTCTTGTCCACATGCGCCAGTGTAAGTCGGTTGTAGGTCTGGTTGATCTCGAACATGTAGTAGACTGCAGCAATGCTAGCCAGCAAGTACAGTCCCACGCCGATCCATCCCATCCGCTGGCGGAAATTCATCATTCTCCATGCTCCTTTCTGGAAAACATACAGAAGGAATCTTTAAAGTCATGCTATACTGGTCAAATTCAGCATCACAGTATTTTCTGAATGTATGTGATATCCTATGATATTCAAGTGTGCATTAATAAAGTTAATGAAGCCATATCTCATAAGCACTGGCCCTTCGTGCTAAACAAATGTCTAAAAAAAGCTTGTTTATGCTAAATGTAAATGCAAAACTGAAATAAATAAAATCAACTTAGCAGTAAAAACACCACTGTTTTCTGAAGATTACACTAAAACATCACAAACAAGCAATATCAAAGTAAACTGAAGATATTTCATCCATGACCACTTATTTGTCACTAATGCAAGTACCTATAGAACAAAACAGAAGTATTCATTAAAGGCCCTATTAAAACAGCATCTTTTTACATATATAACAGTTCTTGACCCCATGTTTGGCACTACCAGAGCAATTTACTTCGCATGGTTAAAAGTATTGGGATGCCTGACCATTACACGAACAGAGACTTTAATGACATTGCATGCAAATCCATAGACTTCAATATGGATTTGGTCACCCTCTGCAGCTATAACAGCTTCCACTCTTCTTGAAAGGCTTCCACAAGATTTTGGGGTTTTTGTGGGAATTTTTGCCCATTTATTCTGTAGAGCATTTATGAAGTCAGGCATGAACGTTGGACGAGAAAGCCTGACTCACAATCTCTGTTCCAGTTCATCCCAAAGGTGTTGGATAAGGTTGAGGTGTCAGGGCTCTGTGTGGACCAGTCAAGTTTTCCACACTGAACTCATCCAACCATGTCTTTATGGAATTTGCTTTGTTCTCTGGGGCACAGTCATGCTGGAATAGAAAATATTCTTCCTCAAACTGTGTCCACAAAGTTTGTCTACAAAGTATGACATTGTCCAAAATGTATTGGTTTGCTGAAGCATTAAGACAGTCCTTCACTGGAAGTAAGGGGCCTAGTACATATTGTACTTTAACGCCACTAATGCAATTACCTACAAAATTAAAGTCCTCATTGAAGTTAAAGTCCTCATTGGCATGAAATATTACTGTGTGCAGTGTGTCTGTTTTTGTTCATGTTTGTTGCTACCTCACTCTCACTATATAT
>JBBPDB010000153.1:4060994-4071953 GCA_037974465.1 Brachypetersius altus
TATGACAAGGCGACAACACTTATGTCTTTGCAAAAATTGACTCAATGGGCTTTACCAAGCTTTGAATATTAGAATACATTTTGACAGTTTCATTTTGCACTGAAACATTATTACAAAAGCTGTTGGGAATAAAATGAGCCATTTCTTGTAAAAAAAAAAATCTTAATTAGAAATATATTTCAGCGGCACTTGAGGTCAATTTGTACACAAGCGACAAGACTTTTGTCAGGGACTGTAGAACCACAGTGGAAGCTCTCCAGCATCTATCAGCATAGGAAGAGAGATACGTTATTTTCTTTTTAACGCAATTTCAGTCAAAAATAAAATGACAAACCTATAGAGTGAGAGGTGAGACCAACTGTAAAGCAGTACAGATTTGGTCACCAATGCAAAGATGAAATATAGCATAAGAGGAAAAAGGTAACCAAAGGTTTCTCAACTGTAACTGAGTAAATCTAGATCACATCCAAATATATTTCATTAAAAACACCTTCTTTTGATTATACCATGGGAAGTACCAATCTATCAAAAGTTTACTTGGGAACATATAACTGAATAAATTTAACTACTGAGCACCAACCACCGGATACATTCAGCAGAGCTCATGTTTTAAAATGTAGGGCTCCTGCTGAATTTGCACACATGTTGGTTGTTTTCTTTTCAGAAACAGTTTATTTAAGTGAAAAACACAAACATAAATTGGTGCTGGTGCCATTTGAATGGAAGGTCTTGTGGATGGTGTACTGTGTAGAAAAACCGAGTAAATAAAACACAGCAAAAAAAAAAAGCAGAGGATCATACTCACTGTCAGTGAATCCCCAAGAGCAGCGATAACTTTGATGTCTGCTGCTTTTACCATTTCAACTAGAACACGGAGACAGAACATGTATGTGAAAGATCATTCTTTACAACTGATGCTCGTGTTTCCTTCCTGTAACACATTACAGTGTTTTGTTGAGCTTTTCCCTTTTGAGAACAAACTGCAGAAAGTTTGACTGTAACAACAAATAACAATCAGTATGTGAGTGTTTGGGAAATGATGTGGATTATTCTTCAACAATAATGCATTTCTTGGACCTGTTGCAATCAGACTTCCCCCAGTTTGGTTTCAAACTAAACGCAGACGGGTTTAAAGGAATTTCCCTCACTTAAAACAGAACAGCGGCTACCAAAATCAGCACAAATCAGAGTTTTCCACAGTTAAAATGATGGATTATGGATATTAACCCATACAGTGGTCTTAGCAAGTAGTTGGACATTTTACCAGTTTGTTAAGTGTTAGCCCATTAAACTGATGGCAGAATTTGTGGAGAAAGCACATTTCCTCCAGGACCAATAAAGTAGAATTCCAGCCGGTTTCATGAGGGAAAAGTCAAAGTGTGAGACTGGTTTTCTCAAATTTCCGTGGGTGAGCTGGAGTTCACTGATGGAATCATGAACTGAGAAGCGGACAAAGGGATTCGGAATGCAAACCTGGAAAAGTCTGCACAGAAACTGCTCAAACAACAACAACCTGAAACACACCAGGCGCCTTTCGAAGGGATCCCAGAAATTTGTCTTGGGGTCATCTGTTTAAAATAAATTCCATTCTGACATTTTCATTCCGAACACAATGAGCTCAAGTATGGCACACATTTCCAAATGCTTCAGGACCACAGTACGTTGATCCTAAAGCAGCTTACTTGAGGTGGGGATGGAGGTAGAAGGACTCATGTCGGGACACCGGAAAAGGGTGTGTTTAAAACTCGTGGGCCTGGTTTTCTCAGGATACTCCTGTTAAAGGAAGCAGAGAAAAAATGAGAGTCTGCAGTAACATTTATTTAAAACTGATCGCTCATCATTATACAAAACAAAGGCGCTAAAAAGTCTTTTTGGAACAGAAGCAGATACTAAGAAAGCATCAGTTATAATAAACATACATGATGTTCATGTTTACTTGCATTCATCACAATCAAAACAGCAGCGAGGGAGGTCAAGAGGTTAGGCCTTCCCAGAGAAAGACTGTACCTTTTTAAGGGCCTCCTCACTGTAGTAGCTGAGTCCTTCTTCAAATTCCAACATCCAGTTGTCCCCTTTAAATTAAAAGAAGAGGCCGCAATGCTTTAGACACATCTGCCCATTAACCCTCGGTCATAAAACCCTAACTACAAAAGACTATGACAGTCAGGTGACACATCAGAACAGCAGCAGCAGATTATATGGATTCAGATTACATCAGTGTCCATCTTCAACCTCCATTCAGCCCTCACATCCCTCGCTCATTTGGGTTTCATGCTTATAGCAGGAGCAGTGCTCTGTGGCCTCCGTCCGCCCAGCTCTGGCCGCTTCCAGCACTTACCTTTGACAGGGCAGGAGGCTAGCAGGCAGGTTGCCACGGCAATCAAAAGCCACTCCATGGTGGAGCGTTTCCAAGCTGTGCTCGTACAATGGTTGTGGTTGTAGAGCGAGGCCATTATATCAGGGCCCCCTTATCTCGCCCACCCAAAACAGCTGAGTGACAAAGTTCAGGCCCACTGACATAAAGCACACCACTGCAACATACGCAGCCGCCGCTGCGCTACGGGCCATTCACAACTTCACACAGCTTTAACGTAAACTGGGTGACAAACACAGGCTCGGTTTAGTCATCTGACCTGGAATTCCATCCTTTTTTTTTTTTTTTTCTTTCAAGAAACCAAAACTAAACATATTGACCAGTGACAGAGATGGGCTGATGCTCTCTCTAAAGCGGTAACACTATGGAAACAGTGCACTGGTGCCAAGCCATAGATCTTTTTATTATTTTTTTTTTATGAATTATAAGAATAAATTATAACTATAAATACCATGGAAAAATGATTTTTTTGCCGTATTGCATTCAGTCGTCCACATTAGGTCAAAATTTAGGGAATGCTTCAAATCTTTGCTCCAAAAACAACCCAAAAACAAACAAAAAAACACCAGATTGTTTACAAGAACAGGCAGTACTCGGTCACGTCTCAGTATGAAACACAAGATCCAGATTTCTTTACATTCTTTACATCCAACTTCTTTACAAGTTTATACATCAGTCATAACTGTATTGCTATGTGTTCAGACATGAACCTCCTCGCCAGAAAAAAAAATTTGAAAATGAAACTATGCACTTTCCTTCGAAAAGAGGGAATGTCTAATTTCTCTTTGTGTGCCACAAAAACTACTGAGAACAAAATACTTTTAACACAAATCAGCACACCCCAAAACAAGTACATTTTGGCTAGAACAAAAAGAGATATGATTCCATTAAAAAAAAAAAAAAAAAAAAGGTTCAATTGGAGACTGAAGTTCACTGGAGACTGGCAGGAGCAGAAATTAAGATACTAAAATTAAACCAGGATCTCAAACTGAACAATACAGAACTCTGACGGAGAGGTAAAGGCAGAAACAAAGTTTACATGACTAATCAACACCAAAAACCTTCGAAAAGTCACCATCTCTGCTACTAAGCTAACACTTACTGGTCAAATAGAGTTTGAGTAATTCTTATTTTTATTTTTTTTGGTGAGCCAGCTTCAGAGATCAGGAAATCTTTCTATTAGTATGCTGGCAGAAATGGCCATGATAATTTAGCATTATGAATTAGTTTTCAGACAGTGTTTTAAAACTACAATAACAAACCAAGCATGTCTGCTAACAATCCACGTCGGCTCGCAAAACATGTAATACGAAAGCATGCTAATGGATATTTTTTGTATTTGATCATTTGAGTTCCAGTGTGTTTCTCACTTTTTATTCATCAAAGGCTTGGGGACAACATGAAATCTAGATGCTCTGAACACAACCATCTATGGCGGCGCCAGGGAACATGGTAACAGGAGCACGTCCTTGGCTTCTAGCACAGTGGCTAATGAAAGTAAGTACTTCACTTACATCTCCAAAGAGTGAGCACTAATAGCACAAATAAATGAAGCTTCAGCTGGTGATACCCTGAGCCACACGCTTTAGACAGCAAGTTAGTCTTTTGTCTTCACCCTCCGTTTTTGCTTCTGTTTTTCCCGCTACAAAACTCAAGCCAGCTGGAGAGCATCATGAGAGTCCAGACAGTTCTTTTTGTTTTTTAAACACTGGGGAGAGGTTAAAGCCTGTAATTGGGATGAGGCAACTGCTGTAGTTGTCCTGGAAAGCAAACTCTTGCACCATCACCCCAGGTCCTAAATGTCCATTGGCTCTCCGCCACCCAGCTTAAGACCCCAATCTTACTCCTGGTCAGGCTCAGGGGCAGCCTGCTCTGGTTGGGCTGGAGGTCTTGGAGGTCCTGGGGGGGCCCTCGGTACGGCCTGTTGCTGCCTCTGTCGATACGCAATGACAGTGCCAAGCAGCAGAGCTATAACAGTCATGAGGTAGAGATCCCACTCTGGACCCAGTAACTGGTCAAGATCCACCTGAGAGACAAGTTCCTTCAGCTGTGGAAACAAGATATTAAATGTGTTACCATTTGTGCAACAGTTCACTTCAAGCAAAAAGAAGCAGTGTAAAAAGTGAAAGAGATAATACAGCAATCAAAAAAGGAAATGAAAGAGCTTCATTCTGACTCCGAGGAAAGGCAAAAATTAAAGGTCCCTGTCTCAGCTATCATACAGAAATAGAGAAAAAAAAAAGTTTGGGCCCACCCTTATAAATAAAATTAAACAAACGGCACAATGTTTTTAAAAAATATTATTACCAGAAAACATTAAAGGACATTTGGCTGACGCTCTTATCCAGAGCAACTTAGTCATTAGTTACAGGGACAGTGCTCCTAGAGGCTTAAGTGCTCAAGGACTCAATGGTAGAAAGTAGGGGGTTGGAATCTGTCATTTTGTGGTCATCGGGTTCACAGGCAAGTGTTTTACTCACTAGGCTACCATGAACACCCTATTCTTAAAACAAATGCAACTATTTGGTTTTCAATATTTAATAGTCTGTCAAAACACATTATTTAGCCACAAAGGTTAACAGCCACATATCAGGTCTTTCTATAGTGCACTGACATACACTTTGGTTTAGACCTTGGAAAGAAGGAAAAGGAGCACACAATTCTTTAACAATGCATGATGCCTTCTGCCTTACACATCATTGAACAATTTCATTCTTCTACAGGATAATACTCTAAGGCATTTGTTAAAATTGTGCCAAAATTATATCCAATGCAAAGAAAAGGTTTGACAATCATGTCTTGGTTTTCCCGTCTCCAGATTCTTCCTCCCTTGAGCTGCCCGAGACGAGCTGGAAGTTTGAAGTGAGCAACGAGCATCCAGCAAATGAGAAAGAACTATTTCCGCTGGGAGGGTTTGGACACAAGTTATTTCAAAGTTTGTGTGACTTACATTAAGGTCCTGTAGATACTGCAGTGTATAGACGAGCCCCAGCTTGCACAGGGCCAGGAACACAGGCACCTGCGCGTCTGGACTTGCCTCTGCAGCCATGTCGTAGAAACGCTTAGCCAGATGGATATCCTGCAAGGAGAAAGGGTCGGCAGTAAGCACACACTTTATTAAATGCCGGCATGATAAAATATTGTCAGTAGCCGGTTTACTGTTTAATACCAGTATGTTGTAATGAATTAAATGCCGACATGATGTTATTTTCGGCAAGAAAAAGCATCATTTTCTCTGTATACTAGTAATATTTGCCTCAATCAAACCTCATGCAAGTATTAGCTCAATATTTATCACAACCGGAACCCAAACCGTTCAGTATATAACTCTTAAAAACCTGAAATAAAATCCTCAGAACTGGAAATATTCTGGTGTATGAAGATCATGGTAATAAAGAACTGATCAGTCCAGTGTGAAACAGGATGTTTGTAAGACATACACAAACATACACATACTTTTCCATGAAATTCTTTTTCATGAGTACCCTGACTCCCTCTACTGACCCTTTTTGCATCAAGCTGCAGTTAAAACAAGAGAAGTCTGGAATAAGTCAGGAATGAGGGGGTATTTTGACTATAAAAATCTGTGTGTACCTGTTTAATACCAAGACCTTTCTCATGCATGTAACCCAAGTTGAACATGGCTTGGGCGCTGTGCTGCTGTTCTGAGGCCAGTCTGTAGTGGATGACTGCAGTCTCATAGTCCACATCAGTGCCGTAGCCATAGAAATGATAATCACCTAGCTTAATTCTCGCCACTGTGTAACCTATGCAGAGTCAAAACACACAATTACATTACTGCAAAAAAATTAAACAAAACATACACACAGCAAAACAAAGCACTTTAGTAAGGAAGAGATCATTCTCTTATTACATTATGTGCTAGAAGCTGTTAAATACAGAATACAAAAGCTGAGCTGAGAAGCATTCAACCTTGGGCTGCTGCTCTAGTCCAGTGAAGGAGAGCTCGAGGGTAGGTCTCATTTTCACTGAAGATCCGTGATTGCTCTGCAACACATATACTTATACATCAGGGCTATACTCATTGCCTCCAAATACAAAACCGAACGCCACAGTAAATCCTTCCTGTGTCAATAAGACAGTAAACTCTTCCTCATTCTGTAGACGATCTTTCTCAGCATTAAGGTCATTTGGTTCTCACTCGGATTGTGCAATATTACTCATTTGCTTTTATTTACTCATCTGTATGTTACTGAATGTTTCGACCCCTCATCACATGCTGCTATCTCTTTTTACTCATAGCACAAACACTGTCATTTTTAATAACCACTTGTTATTTTATTATATGTTATAGATATTTGATACTTTGTTAGAGTTATTTCTGTACTGCTCTGTTCTTTTTCAAACTCTGTCTTTATGCTCCATTATCTTTATTCCTCTTGTTGCATTGAGCATGTTTAGGACAAAATACTTTTCTTTATCTTACTCAAGTAAGGCAATGAAAAAACACTCATTTAAAAAAAAAAAAAAAAAACCAAACCATTGTGTAACGTGAAAGAATATTTAGTGAGTATTTTGTGTATTATTGCATTCTGGTCAGAAAACGCCTAGAAATACCAAAGTGAACAGGTTTTGGGCTCTAGTGCCCCCTAGAGGCAATATAGTAACTCACTCTGGTCAAGGATGAAGGCCACATTACTCTGTGCGACCTCATAGCCCTGCTCAGCCAGAAGAAGATACTGCACCAGTGCCGAGTCCATATCTCCCTCCTTAAAGCTGCCATAGGCCGCCATCATCCTCTCTGACCATCGGCCTCGCTCACACACATTCTTAAAGAGCTACATATAGACAAACACCATGTTAATTCCGATCCAGGAAAACAGGGGAAAAAATGAAGGGCATGTTTGAGAGCAAGCAGAAGTTCTTACCTCCACAGCCGTGTGGCACGAGCGCATCACTCCTGTTCCAGTGGCGTGCATCTGGGCTAGGTTATAGAAGGCTAGGATATGTCCAGCCTGGGAGGCCAGGTTAAAGAATTTCAGAGCCTGCTTATAGTCACGTTTCACACCATTACCATCTGAGAGACAGACAGAGGAGAGAACACACAATGAATCATAAGAATTCATCAGTCTGACTCAGCAGATAGTCTCAGCTTTTATCGAGTTTATGTCAGTTGTGCCGGAAAATGGCTGTATGTTTCTCATGGTAACAATCACCCAAACAACAACAATCATAAAAAGAAAAAAGTAGAAAGGCAAAAGAAAAGACCATCAATAACTATTGAAACACAAACTGCATGGAATTTCAGAATCAGTAAAGCAACATTGAGCGAGATCCAAACCTCACATGTACACAAGCACACATACTTACTATAATACATGGTTCCCAGCTGTAGCTGTCCATCTACCCAGCCTTGTTCTGCAGCCTTCTGAAAGTACTTGAGGGCTAGATCATAGTTCTGCAATAAGAAGCACAAAAATGACTCACAGTGTGAACACAGCTTAGATAAATGCACTTTTGTATTGTGGTCAGTGTTCATACTAAAGATTTTTAAGCTGTACAAGTATAAAACAATGTAACTCACCACAGGTACACCCCTGCCATAGAGGTAGGCCATGCCAAGCCCACTCTGGCCAACTGGGTTGCCCTGAGATTATAACCATACACAATATTTAATCAAACAGCAAAAGCAGTTAGCACATAATAATAATAATAATAATAATAATAATAATAATAATAATATGATAAAACTATATTAATCATGAAGATTGTTATGCTTATTACTACTACAACTAGTACCCACTTGTTCTGAAGCCTTCTTGAAATAATGCAAGGCTGTCTCATTGTTTTGGGGCAAAAACTCACTGCCCTCCGAGTACATCTGAAATACAAATTGAAAGTACTCAGCACAGTGGTAGAGGAGAATACAGTAAACAAACACGTGGGACATGGTAAGACAAGTTAAGTCACCTTTCCAAGGAAGGCCATAGCGTGTGTGTTGCCTGCATTGGCAGCCTGATTAAAGTATTCATAGGCACGCTGAGAAGGAAACAGAAAATAATAAATGATCCCTGTGATAACACCACAAGACAAACTACATTACGAAATAAAGGTGTTACCTGGTGATTCTGCTCTACCCCTCTTCCTCCATGCAAGTGCAACTGTCCCAAACCCACCTGCAAACAGGAAGAAAACAGGAAAGAACTAAATCTCAGTGTAGTTACTTACATATTACATCATACAATCTGGGCATGTAGAAATCAACTACACTCTCTAAGTCATGCTCAGGTAGGGCCAGCAAATAATATTTGTATGCCCCAATTTTGTGGGTTCTAAACATTCAATCAATGTCAACATTTGAGTAACCTTACGAGACAAACGTTTATTATGATTTGAATATAATTAAGATTCTTTCTTTCTGCACTTTTGCTGAAAATAAAATCCTTTTTCCAAGTTTGAACATTTCTTCACATGAAAAGAATTGGAAATATTCAGAAGAGCAAACACATCAGAAGATAAATCTAATGTAAATGTAATTAACTTAATTAACCATGCAAATACAATATCACAATAAACAATACAGCAAGAAAGCCAATTATAGCTGCAGACCTCTAAAGATTACAGGATTTGAAACTGGAAGAGAGACAATACCTGGGCCTGCACGTCCCCTTTCTCAGCCAGAAACTGGTAGTATTGGATCAAGTCCTCCTCCAGCATGCCACTAGGGGAACCAGGGTTTTCCAACTCATCCAGTAATCTAATCCTCTGCACAGCACTGCCCCCTGTTAGGGACACATCACTGGCCACTGAAACAAAAAATATTATGTGTCAAACAGAATAATTTATTCTTACAAAATCCATCAGAATATTCAGGAATACATACAGCTCAAAGTCTAAGCCAAAAGGCTCTTACCATGATTAGCCACCAGTCTGTAATGAGTGAGGGCAGACTCACAGCTCTGGGGGACCCCAACACCTCCCCAGTATCTGTAACCCTGCACATAAACACCTTTCAGTGCATTTGACAACCATGGTTTTGCAGCTTTAAGACTTGGACAGAAAAGCATATTATTCATAAGCAGCACTAGAACAAGCCAACACTAACACAAGCATAAATTGCAAAGTCACCCATGTTTTTTCTTCCAAAGGCTGTGCATTCACCCTGAGCAATACTGACAATTACTGCTGAATTATTAAGATAATACATTATGATTGAAATCCAGATACAAAATAGTATGAGAGTATTACAGAGCCTTATCCTATAATCTTAATTTGAATGCATATAGGGCTATCTTCTAAAATGACTAAATATGTAATAACCACAATCACCACATCCAGTGGTTCTCTATGGTGTTTTAGCTGGAAACCAAACTATTAGCACCTTTCTACATGCAATACTGGAGAGGATGTCATGTTCTGGAATTTTGTTTCATTTGCATATTGCCCAGCATGTCTGCTCTATGTAATCTCTGAAAATTAGCTGCTGAGGTTCTATTTGTATGGCTATAAATAAGATGCATCTTTTATAATCTATACACAGTTATATACAGTTAAACATGGAATTAAATCATTATACAATGTGAATAGAAATAGTATAATAAATAAACAATGGTTTGAAGAGATAAAGAATGACAATTTGCCATTATCGTAATGTTCAAAAACACCCTTGATCGACCAGAGTGTTTGTCTTAGATGCCTGCAGCCTCCAAAGTTGCTCTTTAAAAATGTAATGGTGTGCTTACATAATCCTCCCTCTAGGGAGAGAATGACCTGTGCTGAGAGTCCCGTGCTAAATCTTTAGAAATCTTTTGTAACCCTTTCCAGTCTTTCATCATGTTTATTTCTATGGTCCTCTGAAATCTTTACCAAGCCATATTGCCCCTGATAAGACTTTTAACAAAAGACAAGCAAAAACCCACACATTCAGGAGCACCTGATTCTAATTACCTTTAACAGTTAGAGGTTGAGGATGACACACTTTATTCTGGCTTGTTTAATCAGGGAATGCAACAGATAAAGCAATATAAAATGTTGGAGTTAAACATTTGTTTGCTTTATAAAGAGGCAATAACCCACTTTTACCTGAAGTGCACTTACAAATATGTGGTTTTAAGTACTAAAAATAGTCATCATTCTTTTCTATGACCTTCTAAAGTTCAGCTTTATAAAGTCTTTATTTCATATGACATCTCTTTATCCTTAAACTAATCTGGATGATTTTGTTGATGCATGTAAAGGACATCTATATTGAGCACATCTGCAAATTTTTATTCTTTTTAAGCTTAGTAAAGCGGTCAATTAAAACAAGTTTCTTTATAACATGTAAAGAATCGGTAACAGTGCATGACTCCTACTCCTACTAACTTCTTGTGTGGTAATGCAAAGTCAAATTCTAGACTGTCCTTACACCCTCCTATTCTCCTTGGGGTCAATTTGACCCCAAGCTGTTTTAACTGTGTAAACTGCAGGTGCAGACTAACATCAATCATTATGGTTCATTCTGTGAGAGTCATGAATGTGCACCCAAATTAGAAAAGATTTGGATGAAAGATACACTAACTCTAAAACTGAAAGTTTGACCTGACGGTGGCGCTACAGGAAAGGTCATATCATCACCAAAACCC
>JBBPDB010000153.1:4072155-4096201 GCA_037974465.1 Brachypetersius altus
AAATCATTTTCTGGAGGCAAATATCCCTGGGGTCAAATTGACCCCTGAGGGTGAAAAGTGTTAGTAAATTTGAGGAGCATAGGAGGGTTAACTTGAAATACACATACATTTCATCACTTTGTCAGTAGTGATCTTCAAAAACATGACATTCAAATGGTGAACATACTGTAAGTGTATGTTAGCAAAAATATTGAGTACTTATAGTAAATACTGAGTAACCTGCTAATGTAGAAAATCTCAGTGTGTGCCAAAACGTTTGACTGGTAGTGTATATTTCCTGGATCAAAGAAAGACAACATTCTTACCAGAATCATGTGCGCAACCAGGTTTCCTCCCAAAGCTCCAAAAGTGTAATAAACCAGTGCCTGGAGTCAAAGAGACAGGGTGAAAATGTCCTGTTTTAATGTCTAAAACAAACCAGTTACATCTGCTGTACAGTATCACCAAAGTTGTATAAAACTTGAAAGGCAGTGAAGTACCTTAGCCTGACTAGAATTCACACCCAGTCCTGCTGCATACAAGAAACCAAGGGCCTGATAGAAGATGTGAAAGAACATAAAGTTAAACATGTGGTCGAACAGCCAGAAGTCTTACACTGCAGCTTTTTAACAGCATACTATTGGCATTACAAGTACAACCTAATAGTGATGAGTCAACATTAATCGTTGCGAGATGTTAAACCTTTAAATGTTGATTTAAATGTTTTGTCAGGTGTTTCTCCGTATGCTCCATCATTTTAGATTGAGTTACGTTACCGTCTGTGCTTTGGGCGATCCCTCGAGTGCCAGTTTCTCAAAAAGTTCCTTGGCATGAGGAACATTCTGAGGCAAGTAGTCACCAAACAGCATGGCATATGCGACCTTCTCCATGGCCTTTGTGTGACCCTTGCCTGCCAATTTCAGCAGTTTCTCATATAACCTACAACCCAGAAACAAGTTGCTTAACATAGAGCTCTAAAACTGTAGCCCTATGATTCAGCTGCTAATGCATGCACCTATTTAGCAAAAAACATAAACAAGCAACAAAAAAAAAAAACATGGCTATTGAAGTAAATGTGAACAAAAATAAGCATCCAGGCATTTTTGTAATCAGTGCTGAATTTGTGTAGAAGTGTGTAAACGTGTACAGAACTGGTCCTGTTAATTGGGCTCATATTCTTATTGCTTGCCCATTATACAGTCAAGCGGAGCAAGTATCAGACTTAACAACTCTCAGGATGGCATTACTCATCAGATCAAACACCCAGGATCTATAGCCATCAGTTATCTTCCAAAGGAACCATTGCTAGAATTTTTGGTTTAAAAAATAATAATAAATAACCAGAAAGGTTTGAGACCAAAGGTAAAAGGGCATTTGGCTTGACACCCTTATCCAGAGTGACATAAAACCATCATTATTTACAGCACCCCTGAAGCAACAGAGGGTTAAGTGTCTTGCTACAATGGTAGAAAGTGGGGAGTCTTAACCTGTAACTTTGCGGTCATCAGGTTTACAGGAAGTGTTTTGGCCACTAGGCTACTACCACCCAAAGCACCTTCAATCTGGGCCTTAACTAGCTGTTCTGACATTAGTGTTGCATCAGAGACTTTTAAAAACTCGCATCACAAAAATGTTAATACTCAGACCTCTTTCATAACTGATACACACCACACAAGCTTCCAGTTTCTGAATAAATGAAGCACATGAAGACACAATGACGAACTCAGTGAAAGGACCTGGAGAGCACTCACTCTTTCTTTTGGCTTTTTCTGCTTGTACTGTTGATGAGCTTAAGGTTGGCCTGGTACTCCTCCTCTGCCTCCTCTGCAAGTCTCCTTTGCTCTGCCTGCTCTTCCGCTGCCAAGGAGACAGGAAACAGCACTTACTCACAAAATCATCACTGAGCAACAGTATGAACAGAAAGCAACAATGTTAAATAGTGAAAATAGAAAAGGGAAATGTAGGCTATGCGTGAGGTTTGTCAAGTCCAAAGTACAGAATTTCTTTGTTGCTTCAGACAAAAACCACTGCATACAAAAATCTAGAAGATAATCTACTTTCATTGGTACACAGACACTGTCATCCAAGTGATATTTTTATAGACACATGGAGTCTCAATCAAAGTTTCAATATTAAATGCAACACTGACACTCACTTTCACAGAAGCCCCACTTTTTATCACGTTCATAGTCATAGGTGGTGGCGCACCACAATCTCCCATCCCCTCTTCCCTCGGTGGTGCAGTCAGAGTACTCTTTCCCCAAGAAGAGGAAGGGAAAAACGCAGGGCTCTCCAGAGGCTGTGCCACCAATCACCACAGGAACTACACCACGAGAAGAAACCAATGAGGGGCAGACACATACCTCCAAACATTCACAGGAAACCAATAAGAAACATGGACATGCTTGAATGAGCACCCTTCTCTAAACTGACAGTGTGTGTTAAGAAATTTCGGTACAAACCACCACAATGAATTTGGAACACACAGCTTTGAGTACAGTCTATACAGGATACAATAACCTCAATATCAAAACAGAATTACATTCTGCTTAAACTATCTGGAACTGAAGAAACTGCACCTATTTTCAAGTTAGAGAAACTTTTCACTTCTGAGGCCAAGATTCAATTTTACTTCATTTTACCAAAAAAAAATACAATAGTTTATATGAATTGATTATACAGTGTTCTAAAAATGATGCAGCATAGAATTGTTTGGCTTAGAAAAACTAAGTTTATGTTAGAACAAAATACTGCAATATAGTGGGGCCATGTGAAAGATGATCTTAAAGAGTGCATCTGGAAGAGACTCTAAACTCACCTTCCTTAGTTTTTGCATCTTCTGGAGGGGGTTGGCTGGGCAGATCTTCTTTTTCAATCGCTTCAGCCTTAGTCTCCACTCCCTGGTTGGTCAAGTCTTTCTGATGCTCATCTGCCGTTGGAGGGGCTTCCTTGGGGGAAACAGAATGCCCTGCCACAACCCTGGACCCCACCGGAACCTTGTCTTCCTCTGTATTCTGATCATGAAAATACTGCAAAAGGCACGTGTTCTGATTAATTTAACTGTTCAGTACTAAGACACAAACATGGTTACATCGTGACTCAGAATTCTCTAAAGTTACCCACTGTATCTAAAGTCAAGATAATTTATGAGGTCAAGCACTGATGATAGACAAGAAAACCTGTCTTTCACTCTCTATTCCAGTTCATCTCAAAGATGTTGGATGGGGTTGAGTTCAGGGCTCTGTGTGGCCCAGTCAAAGCACCTCATTAAAGACCTCAGCCACCCTGCACTGCCACTTTTAATTTTCCTGCCACAAATCTGATCCTCATCCAATGTGGAATACTGTAGCACACAACACTTTACTCTGCACTAACACTTCATAGTATGCAACTTAGTATGCAAGCCTGTGATTAGTTTAGATTAGTTATCGTCGTTGCACTGCTGTCTTTCATGTCTTATGTTTTATCTCCTTATGTTCTATATGTTAAGAGGGTATTCAAGTAAGCATTTCATTGTGCTCTGTACCCTTGCACATATGACAATAAACCTCAACTTCAACACCAATGCAACCATGTCTTTATGGACCTTGATTTGTGCACTGTGACTCAGTCATGCTGGAATAGAAAAGCTTCTTCTACAAAATGTGTCCACGTGGAAGCATGGCATTGTCCAAAATGTCATAGTATCCTGAAGCATTAAGATTGTCCTTCTGGAAGTGAGGAGCCACCCAAATTCAATAATTACCTTTGTCCCAGTGCTTCTGTACATATGGTGTATGCTCATGGTCAATGACTTATCCATGCAAGGGATATAACTGCTTGAGAATTTGATTACCTGGGAAGGATCTGTGTCTGGCACTTCGTTGGTTTCTGGATCAACATCTGCAATGACAGTTTCATGTTCATCATTTCGTCACAGCAACACAGCAGTAAACATACATTATCCACCTTGCTAATGTTAGCCAGATCATTAAATTACACATGTTTAGACAGCCTTAAAGACAACAAGCAGGTTCACATGACTGGGACATCTTGCTTAAAGCCACATTTATTGTAGCCTGAATGTAAGAAAGCCAAAAACAATATGGTATGTCTTGCAGCAGCTTTGTTTTGAACAGAAAAGCCAGCTAGCTAGCCAAGGTAGGGTTAATTTGTGGTATTTCTCACTTACCAGCTGTCACTTCTAGGGTGACAACCACAGCCACTGTTAGGAAAATCCACGTCCAAGAACACATCTTGTCTTTAAGTCCCATTAAACCAGTGTGGATGATTAAGAAGAGGTTTGTTTAGGTTAGCTAGCACATCACTTAGCTACGTCAACTTAAGTAAACATTAGCCATACGAGCAGAAAACTGTAGCCACCAAACTGTGCCTTTTTGCATAACCTGGCTGGATAACTAGAACCCAGGAGGGCTAATGAGCAGTTTGCACGACAAAACAACGCTGTTGAGGGTCGAGAAGTCCATTTAAATGATTAAAACAAAGAATAAACACATCTGAACAGCTAGCATGCTAACTGGCTAATACAATATGGATGTATTCCAGCTTAGCTTAGCCAATACTACATTAGTTAGTTAGAACACAAGCCAAAACTAAGTAAAGCAAAGGAGTCTAAGCCTAGTTTAAACGTGACGAGATAGTAAAAATGTCCCCAGTCAAGTCCCTGAATTTCTCCCCTGACTAACTTCTTTAAACTCAGGAACTGATACTGGTCTCTCTTTAATGGGGAGAAGAGACGTGAACCGATTCTTTTCCAATGATTCGATCAAACCGATTCAAACGAATCGAACGTCCAGTAACTGTCATTCATGGACAAAAGTATTGGGACACCACTGTTCTTCAGGGTTTGGGCTGGGCCGCTTACTTCAAGTGAAGGACGTAATCTTAATGCTTCAGCATACCAAGACATTTTGAACAACTTTGTTTGGGGAAGGCCCTTTTCTATTCTAGAATGACAGTGCCCTGGTGCACAAAATAAGTTCTGGCCTACACAGAGATTTTTGTATTTATTTTGTATGTTTGTGGTTTGCACATTCCAGTTCACAACTGTAATGAGTGGAAATCAACTTTTTGCACACCACATGATTGTTTTTTACTACTTACCCATCTGTTTCATACACTGCAGATTTAGTTAAGCACTGGGAAGTTGTTGAGAGAACAGCTAATGAAAATATGGCAAATAAAACAAGTTTCCCTCATAAGATGAAATAATCTTTTTCTTTTGGTTGTGTGGTAATGCATAGAAAACGTTAAAAAGCTCTAGTTAACTGTTTCATCCAACTGACTGTTAAATCTCATTAAATATCAGTTGTCTGACGATCCACCCCTTACGAAAATTAACCATGGTTTTCATGTTTTTTTGGGTAACTATGAAGGGTATATGTATATGTAAACTATGGTACAACCACAGCTACCATGAAGTGCTATGGATAAACCATAGTAAAACTATGGGTAGTACCAAAGTACCATGGGGTACCATAGTAAAACTATGGTTACTGCATAAAAACCATAGGAAACCATAGTGAATTTTCGTAAGGGACAGTAGCTATATTAGGTTGCTTTTTATGGAAGTAATGAATAAAAATATTTTCTGGCTAAGGTACTCAGATGGTGTATATTTATTTTTTAGCAAAGAATAACGAGTGTATTTTTTAGCAAATATTAAGTAAGTGGAATGCTAATGTGGAAAATCGTTCATATAACGTGTGCCAACTTGACTCAGTAGCTCAGTAGCTCTCGAACTTAATTACATATCGAAATACAATTTAAATGGAATAACACTATGTGCAATAATTTGCTATGATGTGCAGTACTCTACCATGAGTAATATTGTGCACTTTCCTTCTTGGGTACAAAATATTATCATTATGTGCAATATCTTATGTGCAATAGTTTAACCATGTGAAAAATCACTATTAGGTTAATATTATTTATACACTATTGATCTCTATTACGTGGAATAACATACTACTAACCATCAGTTGTATAGTATCCAGCATTTGTATACGTAGCATAGTGTATTTCATATCGATTATTTCCTGTAGGGGGTTTATTTTATTTATTTAGACTTCATCTTTTATATTGTTCATGTCTGTCATAAGCAATTTCCTCCGGAATCAATAAAGTTTTCCTATACTGATTCTGAAATTGATTCGACTTGTGAGTCACTGAAAACCACAGAACCGACTCGGTGAATTCAATCTTCGCTGTCAGGACACTAGTGGGCTGACGGTTGACGTCACCATATACGATAACCAATCCAAGCCAGGCAGAACGAGACAATAGCCAATCGCAGGGCTCCACGGGACTCTCCGTCCAATCAGATGTGCACACACATCCAATTCATGGACCCAGCCTTCAGCACAGCTTCACTGATATTTTAATAAAATTTCCTAGCAGGTCAAAGGAATACATTCAAAATCAAATAATTAACTACATACTAAAAGTTTAAAATGATATTAAAGTGTGAATGATTTTAAAATTATATTCAGAATGTCTTTCCCAGAATCAGAAAACCATTGATCCTAGAGGAAATTGCTTTAGTTGCAGCTTCACAGACACACAGACAACAAAAAAAATGATTAATATATAAAATTGGTACCGTGTGTAATCATTCAAAAGTAACATTCACATTCTTTTCTCCTTTTTTTATTTATGTACAAAATAAAAGCAGCAAACAAGATTGTTTGAATATATCTATATACAGCTGAGAGTTGTTTTATGAGTAATGTGTGTGTAGTATTTTCACACTAACCATGTACAGACATTGCCAGTAACAGTATTTCCATTTTTTTCCCAAGGCACATACATTGGTCAGCTTGCATATAAGCAAGTGTTTCATATGTCATACAGGACAGCACCGTTTTATTGCCATGATACTGAGAGAGGTTTGGAGGGATGATCTAGTTTAACAGATTTGGACTCCATAACCAAATGTCTGTTTAATAGCATTAAAGTAGTATCTCTGCCAGCCTTCCTTCATTCTTTCCTCCTCGCCGGTGGGAACACCTTTAGCTTCCAGATTCAGCTCTGTCTCGCTGCCCCTGTCAGTGAAGTTCAGTGTGACAACTGAGTAGTGTCCTGGAAGAGAATGTCATGTGTTTTGGATTAAAGAAAAGTTTAATTTGTAACATTTTTCTGTGCAATATTTGAACTACAATTATTTGATTACACTTAAATAAAACACATGTGCATGTAAATGTATTACTATTATAATAACAACAATGATAGTTATTGTTTTTATTATTACTTCCACTGTAAATTTATGCAACATAAACAACCCCAGTGAAATGTACTAAAAGGTGATCATTCATGTACTGAGCTGACAAAAAAAAAATAAAAGACAGTTTATCTGCACACATAATTGAGAACGTACCAGCAGGCCAAGCCCCAAACCTCCATCTCATGACAATCTTCTCATCTGGGACCTAAAAGTGCAAAACGGACACAGATTAGTCACTGTCAGGAAGAGGTCGTGGTAGCCTTGTTAAAGCAGAAATTTGAGAGGAGTTTTGTCCTCACCAGCTCAGCAAACTCTCCCTGAACGTTTCCCTCCAGAAGTCGAAACTTGCCTCCCCTGCTTCCTTCTACATAAGCAGCAAGGTGTGTGAACGCCTGAACCATCTATATTATCAACACAGACGGAATAAGATTAGTGAAACATAATCATAATCAGACTTTTAATAGCTACAGTCATGCTTTGGTTTACATTACTATAGAATTCCAAAAGAAATCACCATCTACACATTTTGTTCAGTTTATCTACCACAGTGCTTTTCAGAAAACTCATATATGGCCATTTCTAATTGAAACTGCTTTAAACAGGATTTATTTTCCATCAATAACCACACTGTACTGGGAACCTAGCACAAAGGTGACGTTCAGGCAGAAATGCCAAAATAGTTCTTACATTCAATAAAAGAAGATAGATAGATCAATAGATAGCTATGCCTTTATTGTCATTGTACTGAAGCAGGATGCTACACATTCAGTGAAATTGTAGGGGAAATTGTACTTAACGGTGTAAACAAATACAGACAGTGACATAGTGCAGACAGTAAACACAGTACAGACAATAAACATCAAACATCAAGTTGCGGACAGACAACAATAATGCAGAAAAGAAGGTGAGAAAAGGCAGTTTATTCCTAACCTCTTGGCTGAGGAAGACTCTATAAAGCTCTTCTGGGCAGGTCAAGAAAGTGTCTTTCAAACTAAACTTGACGGTGGAGATTTTTACGCCGGAGCTGGGAGCTTTAGTTGTAGATGAAGAGTCAATCTAAGCACGAGATAAAAACAAACTTGCACCAAACACTTTTAACATCAAGCAAGGCTTGATTTCTCTAAAGCATGGAACAATCACCTTTTCTGAAACAATGGTCCTAACGCTGAAAAGCACCTACCTGAGTTGTATCTGTTTTGGCCTTCATCGGTACCTGCTGTGGCTGTTTATTATCACCATCTGCAGTTGGTAAGATCATACCCTGGGAGAACTCTATAACAGACAGATAATTTAAAGTCAGATCCATTAAAATGGGCAAAACAAAGAGAATGGTTTCTTATTATGGGTTACTTTATTCATACTGACGTTTTTTCAGGTGAGACACATAGCTTCCTAGGGCCATTTTAATTTCCTTCTCCCCTTCCTTTTTCATGAGGGTAGTCAAAGGCGTCTCTGGTTGGTCTTTACATGCTGTAATGGATATCTGTGCAAACACCAGAACAAATACATAAACATTTAAAGCCAGGGCAGCCAATAAACTCTCTCCTTATAAACATCCTATTAATAGAGAGGAGTTACTCACATCCAGGTCATCCATGTCATTTTCATCCGAAAGGTTTGCTACTTCTACGTTTCCCTTGTACTTAATTCCATTTTTTGAGGTTCCTAATAGAAAGACATCATGAAAATATCATTTGGACATCATACAGCTCAGAAGCACCAAAGAAAGTGTCATAACAGTAAAAACTAAAGGTGTAACAATGCATAGCTTTCTAGGGCCATATCACAATGCAAAAATAAGATAAGATACAATAAGATAACCTTTTAATAGTCGCACAAGTGGACATGACAATGCATTGTAGAAAAGAAGCATTCTAGTTAAAAGCATTATTATATTTGATGTTTATAGTGTCCAACCAGGGATGACTACTCATCTAATTAAAATTTCACTTCCAATACTGTGAGAATACTGAATTGCTTTCTGTCTAACTTGAAAATATTGTAAGTATATCAAACCAAATCATGATTTGACTGTATCATTACATCCCTAGTAGTAACATAACATTTCACTCCACTGAAATAGTGCATGGTAGGAAAATATTACCAGTCCATGTGGCTTTAATTTCCCATTCGTAGAAGAAGATGAGTTTCCCTTTGCGGTTGTTAATGGAAGCCTCTCCCTCGATCTTGCTGACGTCTGTGATTTGGCAGACGCCATCCTTACCCTCCACGCGAACCCTCAGCAAAAGCTCATTCAGCACTTCTTGTGACCAGTTTGAGACATCACGCTCTGTCCTGTGATAAAACACAAGAATTAAAACAGATCAAGGATATATACCCAAGTGATGGCAGAGTTTCCTCCTTTCACAATGTCCCAGGATGTCCAGCCATCTGTTAATTCTGTCTTCCTATGACAGGTCCTATAAATAGCCCTCACCCCTCCAAGAATGGAGCATTCCAGAGACTTCTGGACAGCACCGGAAAAATAAACACTGGGTATGCACTGAAGCACTTTGCTTGCACACGCTATGAAGAATTTCAGTAAAATAGACCTATAAAAACAGCAAAATGTTTACATGTTTAAATGTTTACGACAGGACAGTTCAGGGACCTCTCCGGTGAGGAGACATACTTATCTTCGCAGTTACTTTATCTTATCTTAGCAGTTACTCCAGCTGTGTGGACAACTACACTATACTGTAAAAAGTATTGGGACGCATGACCATTACACCAACAGGGACTTTAATACCATTGCATTCAAATACATGGACTTTAATATGGAGTTGGTCCCCCTTTGCAGCTTTAACAGCTTCCACTCTTCTTAGAAGGCTTTCCACAAGATTTTGGAGAGTTTCTGGGGGAATTTGAGCCTATTCCCTCTGCAGAGGTCAGGCACTGATGCTGGATAAGAAGGCTTGACTCGCAATCTCCTTTACAATTCATCCCAAAGGTGTTTGATGGGTTTTAGGGCAGGGCTCTGTGCGGACCAGGCAATTTCTTTCACATCTTTTCGTGATCTTGCTTTGTGCAGTGGGACACAGTCATGCTGGAATTGAAAAGATTCTTCCCCAAACTGTGTCCACAAAGTTGGACTGGCGTTGTCCAGTATGTCTTGGTATGCTGAAGCATTAAGAAATGAGGGGCAACCTAAATTTAAAAATTAACAGGGGTGTCCCAATACTTTTGTCTATGTAGCGTATTACAAATTGCCAACATCAGTTCTTCCACTCAAACAGACACTAAAAGTTAAAAACCCACCAGTGCCAGTTGTTAACGTTGGTTGCATCTGCCCTTTCCTCGACGATCCAGCGTGGGTCACCCTCTCCCCACTTCGCCATGAAGGTCCACGCTGCGAGTGTGTAAAAATAAGAGCTCCCCAGCTGCCGGCGATCACTTTTTACACAGCCGCCCCCTTAGCAACGGCCCTTAGCAACCAACTTCAGCTATGCTAGTTACCGTATTGACATTAACCGAATTGGTTAATCCAGCGATTGCAGCCTGGAAAATACTCTTTAGAGAGAATATTTGACTAGAAAGTGTTAAAATCCGAAAGGCAAACCTCTATTAGTCCAGGAGCTGTGTGGAGTGCAGCCCCGTGGCTGAAGGTCGTCTCTTCTGCCTCTCCGGAGCTGTTTTTAGCTGAGTGCGGAATGTGCTAGAAAGTTCTCCAAGAGAAGAGCTAACTGAGCATTAACTGAAGATATTTATGTCCTTCTGCTTGTACTATATATATAATTCCTTAAATGACATATGATACTGTTATATACTTGGAAAATAACCTAAATTTTATGAATTAACTAAATATTAGTCCTGTCTCGGCTGGGTGTGATATGCTTTTTAAAGCAGCAATCAATTTATTCTCTGTTACTGAAGAAAATTTAGATGGTTGAAACAGACGTCTTTATATTGCTGGGTATAATTATATCTGTGCTATATAGACAAAAGTATTGGGACGCCTGACGATGACACCATCAGAGACTTTAATGACATTACTGTACATTCAAATCCATAGACATATTTGTCGTTTAACTTCAAATGCACTCGTTTACTGTTTCATTCCATTGACTATTACTTAATAGCTCATTAAATATCTAACATTTGTATGGTGATCCACATTATAATTATAATATGTGGCGTTTTATAGGTAAGTACCGTTAAAAAAATATGACATTTTTTGGCTGATAAAGGTACTAAAATTCTGAACATACTGTATTTATTACAACAATGTATTTGTTAAGGAAGAATGTCGAGTGTATTTTTTAGTAAACAAATTTGAATGAAAAAAAAACTACGTATGGATACAGCCCACTAATGGAATCATGTACTGGTGACCTAAAAATAAATAAATTATAAATGATTCTCCAGAATAATAATATCCGAACCAATTTCAGTGAGGGAAATTAATGTAAGGGAGTTAATATGTTGTTTCGTGCGTGAGGGTAGAAAATACATTTTAAATGTTTTATTATTCAACCCAAACAAGTTTATTTGAAATTGCTCAGCAAGTCCAGTAGGGGGGGCTGCAGTCACACTATCAACTGTAGCGCAAATTAACCCTTATAAATAACACATTCAGCTCATTAATTATCCTGTAATATCAAATAATTTCCCCCTGCTAGTAAAATATATTACCTAACACACATTACTGTAGGCTTCTGTAGGCTGTGAAAGGTCTGTAATCTGATTGTGAATTAGGATTGAGATTTTATTTGATTTTTTTCGTTTTTGCACACCACAGGTTTTTACCCTTAATCTATTTTTCATTGCAGATTTTTATCATTGTTAAGCACTGTAAAGCTGTTTAGTGAACAATTATACATGACAATATGTAAAATGAAACAAATTTCCTTTATACGGTGGAAAGTATGTGAAATGTCTGATATCCTATTAACTGGTTGTGTGGTGATGCAGAGTCAAATTCTTGACTGTTCTTTAACTTTAAATGCACTGGCTCACTGTTGACTGACACTTAATGGCTTGTTAAATATCTATCAGTATCATTATAGCTATAATTATATTATTAGTGGCTAATAGATGGCATTATAGCTAATAAAGATACTCATACAGTGAACATAATGTAAATGTTTTCATTAGCAAAGAATATTGAATGTATTTACAGTAAATATTAAGTGAGTGACCTGCAAATGTAGAAAATCGACACGTGTGCAAAAACCTTTGACTCATTGTGTACATGCAGTGGCTGTTGCAGCTGCATATATGGAAGGGGTAATTAAAATACAGTTATTTTATATAGCTTGAGAATAAGCAATAAGTAATAATAGTAGCAAAAGATCTTAAAACAAATGTCATTAGGTGCAATATCTTTCTCATTGAGCAATATCTGTTTTATTATGTGCAATAGTTCTACCAAGTGTAACATCACTACTTATGTCAATATTCCTTATCTACGGATCTCTATCACACACAATAACAGACTAGAGAACAACTAACCACAGTTTGTGTTACTAGTAAATCACTTAACTGTAAGTGATGTATCTGTAGTATTTATACCCAGCATTTGTGTACATAGCATAGTGTATTTCCTATAGCATTTATCTGCAGTATTTTTATTTTGACTTTATATTTATTTCGTTCTTGTCTTTGTGTCTTGGTTTGTGCACAGTCACAATATAAGCTATTTCCTCCGGAATCAATTAAGTTTTCTGATTCCAATTCTGATATTGTGTGAGTTCTCTTTGTGCCATCAAAACTGCCTTGACCCAATGGATTCCACAAGACCTCTGAAGGTGCTGTGGAACCTGGCACCTAGACATTAGCATGTAAGTTGTCCTGTAAGTTGAGAGTTGGGGCCTCCATGGAACGGACTAAATTGTTCAGCACATCCCACAGGGGTGAACGGGCTATGCCCCTACTTCTAATGAAGGGCAATCTTTATGCTTCAGCAGAGCAAGACATTCTGGACAACACCATGCTTCCAGCTTTGTGGACACAGAACCTTTTCTATTCCAGCGTGACTGTGCTCCACATAGTCCATAGAAACATGGTTACAGTTGAGTGTGAAAGAACTTGCCTGGCCCACACAGAGTCCTGACCTCAACCCCATCCAACACCTTTGGGATGAATTGGAATGGAGATGGTGAGCCAGACTTTCTCACCCAACATCAGTTCCTGAGGTCATAAATGCTCTTAAGGAAAGAATGAACACAAACTCCAAATTCTTGTGGAAAGCCTTCCAAGAAGAGTGGAAGCTGTTATAGCTGAAAAGAGGAGACCAACTCTATATTAAAGTCTATGTATTTGAATGCAATTTCATTAAAGTCGGTGGAATGGTCAGGTGTCCCAACACTTTTGTCCATATAGTGTATCTAAACATATAATTTAGTGCACAAGTTGCCCTGTTTAATCTATGCTAAAGCCTCCTCAAGTTTGAATCATTAGCACTGAGAATGCAGTCCAGGTTCAGATCATCTTGTCTTCTTCAGGCGGTTGTACATGAGTAAACCGTGTTACTGCATCATGGGGGGTGTTTTCTAGTCATTGATGATATGATAGCAGTGCAGTGCCCAATGTACTGAATGTACTAGACATTAGACAGCTTGAGTTTATTTCACAATTCCCACTACACCCACCTTTTCTCGATCCACCAGTCATAAGAAACCAACAGAGGAGAATAAATTATTTAACAGAGACAGACAAGTAAGCACCAAATGTACTCAGTAAGTTAGGCATCAGAGGCAAAGTTTATTATATTAGTGCTGGGCAATCGCTCCTCTATGGCACTATGGCATGTTAGTGACATACTATAACATTGCTTTTTAGTGAACAATATATTTGCAAATAGGCATTATGTCAATGATTTAATGGCCATAAAATAGAGGTGTTCCTCTCACCAAGGGGCTTGATTCTTAATCAGAATGGCAATCATTCAGTTCAATTCAATTTTATTTATATAGTCCTTTTTACAGCCAGGTTGTCACAAAGCAGCTTTACATAGTCCAGGTCCGAGCCCCTAGTGAGTAAGCCAGAGGTGACAGAGTCGAGGAAAAACTCCCTCAGCTGGAGGAAGAAACGGCAGGAGGAACCAAGACTCAAACGGGGAACCCGTCCTCCTCAGGTCGACCCAGAGAAAGGAAGAAGATATCCAATAATTTCCTCTGACGTACTTCTAGTAGCGTTTTACCATCCAGCTGGTCAGGCTGGAAGTGGATAGTGATTACGGCAGCCTTCTTATATTTTTCCTCATTAAATGAGATTTGATTCAGGTGATCACCTAATTTAATTTTCATTGAATATGAATTTATTAACCCCTATAGTCACACGTGAACACACCACAGCACAATGTGAAATTCTTTCTCTGCATGTTAACCCATTCATAAGACTGTACAACCCTTCCTTGCTCTGTAGGAGATTTCTCAGGATTTATACTGATGTTATTTTCTCACTCAAACCGTGCAATATTACTCTTATGTATGTTATTGAATGTTTGTTTCATACCACCATCACATCCTGCTAATCTCTTTTATTCACAGCGCACTGTCACTTCTTCAGAATCACCTGCACTAAGAGTTATGTTATTTCTTTTATTTTATCTTATCTGATAGTGTTATCTTAGTTAGAGCCCTATTCTACTTTTCGGGTCTTTTTCATTCGTATTGTATAACTTGATTCCTCTTGTTGCATTGAGCATGTTGATGACAAAAGAATTTCCCTCAGGATAAATCAAGTTCTTTCTTATCTTATCACCAAGTGAAGCAGTCAACATGGAGCGCCCGGGGAGCAGTGTGTAGGAACGATACCTTGCTCAGGGAACCTCAGTGGTTGTGCCTCATAAAGCAGAATTTTGGGGAATGGCTGTCATACTCCTAGAGATGCTGATGTCAAAATAAATTGCAGTGGCCTCAGTGAGTTGGTTGATATCTGCACTTGGGTTGGGTATATTATTCATTATAGATCTATAATCAGAATTGTATGTAAAGTAAAAACGCTATAAAAGAAAAGACCCTACCCAGGTTCTGAGTCAGCTCTTAGCGAACCATCTGAACCAGTGCAGAAGTAAAGCCTGTGTAAGCGTGGTGTGAGAGTCAGGGTGCTGTTGCTAAGGTACAGTCAGGAAGACTTTTTCTGCCGCATTGGTGGTGTTCTCTGAGAGAACAGGCTGGTTTCCCCTGCTATCGTGACTGACTTTGTTCTTTTTTGGCATCTGCCATCAAGCATGGCTAACCGCTGTGTCTGGCCCATAGGAGAACTGCAGGGCGCCTTGCAGCGCCCCAGTAACCTGGGAAGAGGGCAGAGGCAGAGATGTGTTCAGATAGAATCAAGCCTTTGAAACATTCAGCAACTTCTAATTAGTTTGCTCACTGTTTTCATGATAGCGAGCATATGCAGTTAGGATATGTGGATGTACACTATATGGACAAAAGTATGCGGTCACACCCGTTTTTCAGGCTTTGGGCTCGGCCTCTTACTTCCAGTGAAGGGCTTAACCTTAATGCTTCAGCATAGCAAGCCATTTTGGACAACTTTCTTTGAGGAAGACCCTTTTCTGTTCCAGCATGACTGTACCCTAGTGCACAAAGCAAGATCCATAAAGACATGACTGGATCGAAGAACTTGACAGGACAGCACAGTGCCCTGACCTCAACTCCATACAACACATTTGGGATGAACCGGAACGGAGATTGCGAGCCAGGCCTTCATGTCCAACATCAGTGCCTGACCTCATAAGTGCTCTACAGAATGAATGGGCACAAATTCCCACAGAAATGGTCATTTTCAGAAATTCCGGTCAAGTGAAAGACCTTCTAAGAAGCGTGGAAGCTGTTATGGCTGCAACTCCATGTTACAGTCTATGTATGTGATTGCAAGGTTATTAAAGTCCCAGTTGGTGTAATGCTGAGGTGTCCCAATACTTTTGTCCATATAGTGTATGCATCAGTTACAACAGATAAGGCTGAAAAACACTTGAGTTTGTCTATATGGAATAGTGACGAAAAATAAAAGGAGAGAACTGTCTGCTGCAGACACCCACAAAGTATGTGTTCATGAATTATTAATATCCCAGAACACAAAATTTCTGGAAAGTGTGCAGCAAACAGCCTTAGAAGACGACTCGACTTGGCGCAGTCACCACCAGTCACTTTTTCTTAGAGAGCGTATCTGATGCCACAGCAAATAAGGCCACGAGTTGATTTGTTCCAATTGCCATTCGAAATGATTATAGCAAATGCCATTTAAGGAGAAATATGAGAAGCTTAAACTGCAATATTTTTTTTAAACAGGTAACAATTTAACATTGTAAAACCGTGGTCTTCTAAAGTGTCTGCAAATTCAAAGAAATAAGCCACACTGTGCGGTCAATGAATGTGTTTTACATTTCAAACTTAGTGTCAAACCCTAAAGTGCATGTGATGTTTTATTCTCAAAAAGCATACAGTGAGAACACATTTCTCTTATTTCAGCTTTTATTCCGACATACTGACCTGCTACAGTAGCATTGCATAGAATATGACTGATGCAAAAAAGATGCTTCATTATTTACAGAACAGAAAGCTACGAACCAAGCTACAGACCAGACTGAGCACAGGATCTAAAAACAATGCAATTTACGGTGCAAAGTCATCAGTCCAATATTTTATTCTTTTTAAAAAAAAAACAAAACAAAAAAACGTATTCATATAAAGTTAAACATACTGGTATCATTTGCAAATAGGTCAGACAGCGCTTTATGTTCATATTGCACTTGGGACAAAAAGTGACATTTGAGGTTCTTCCATCTTACAATTTCATTAGGATAATTCATTAAACTTCACTAAAATGGCCAAACTATAAATACGACAAAGTGTTAAAGCTCATCATTCTATACGTTTTTTGAGGAAAACAGGTCATTTACTAAAACAGACTCCCTTTCGCTCAAACGGTGCATCTTTATACTCTTTTAAAGGAACGTTTTGTGCAACTGGTGCTTTGCTATGAAGCTTCAAAAGGCAGTTCCATAGTCAAGCTCTGTACATTAAAACACATGTGCTATGATTCTACGACGACATGGATTGAATACCATTCTGTATCTCTGTTTCAACAATGAATCAGGCAGCTGTTTGGTGGCAAAAAAAAACCTCAAAACAAATGATATTACACTGAAAACTTGAGCAAAACAGGGAGAGAACTGTAAAAGTCCTTAAAACATTTCACTGTCGGGACACCAATAAGGCCAACACATCTAACATTTTTACTTCAATGCAGTCAGTCATTTCAGTGTGAAAACAGTGTAAGGAGCTGCCAGATTAACTGCCTGGTCCAAAGGAAGATTATTTGAATAAAATACACTCTAAGAGGATCCCCACAGTCATTCAAATGAGCACAGTTTCATACTTTTACACATACTTTCAATAATAATAATAAAAAATCTCTTCATAATATGAACCAACTATTTACAAACAATTTGTAATTATTACTCAGAGGTGAAGCAGACAGCCCTGCTACAAAAGAAATATATTGTCCTGACGACCAAAACCTACACATTTTTTCCCCACTCTTAAATAAAGGTAATAAATTAGCTGACAATCTTTGGCCATCAACAGACCAAAAAAACACGTTACAAATAATATAGGAACACAATCACATGGAAAAAAAATATGCATTTCTATATTCACAAACAAACAAAAAGAAAAATAAAAACCAAGCTTACAAAGCTATACACTTTGATACACAGCTTTCACCATCTAAAATCTAGATCACTTGAGAAAACAAATGCTGCTGGGTATGACGAAACAAGTCTCTGGTTTATTGTTTTTCGTTAACGCCACCTAAAAGCGTGGTACTGCAAACTCTGAGTGTAAACTTCATTAGGAGTCAGATTTCTCTGTGGCCCTGCCTATCTCATGAAGGGGGGTGGGGAGGATGTTTGCGAGCCTGAGTTAAAGGATCGGGGGCGTGTCAGTTTATGCGGAAAAGATGAGCACTAGTTCCCTCATTCTGCCTGCCCAGCTCCAATTTGTAGCATTCAAAATGAATTTTCAATGACAAGCTATTCAGTGGAAATTAAACTGTTAATCTCTTGCACCACAGTCTTATGACACTATTATTCCATAACTACTATGAAACCAATTTGAGTGTCGTAGTGATGAGAGTGAAGGATTGAAGGGGCCCCACAAAGTGTAAGCAGTACAAAAGAGTTTTAAAGGAATTTCTTTTTGGTGAACCCTAAAAAACTAAGACATCTCTTCAGACACATCTTGCGAATGTTGGTGAACGTCCTGAGCAGGGATGACTTTTTTTTTTTTTTTACTGAGCTACTTGAAAGTCCTCCCCTAACTAACTCTGATTGGCTGGGAGGAGAATAGAGCCCTTGGGGCCCCTTTTGGGGGGGTGGGGCTTGGCACGGACACACAAATGTGCACGCGCGCACACACACATACCAGCTGTTGTTGTGAAACTCTCAATGTGGCCTTTTCCACAAGCAAGAGCCTCCGCGTGACAGGAGCTTCGAGCTTTAACCCCCTCCTAATCTCTCTCTCGCCCCTGCTCTATCCCCTCCCCCTACCATCTCTCCTCTCAGTACAAACATCATGCTTACGCCACAGAACTCTTCCTTGCTGTTTTCTAAGATCAGAAAAGACCAGACTACACCTTGTACTTTTACAGGGATGCATCAATCGTTCTTTTTTTTTTCTCAACAGATTCCAATACTTGAACTCAGGGTCTCGGACAACAGGGTACTGCACGGATTCCAATGCTACTACTTTTTCTTTTCTTTTTAACATAATATGCCTCACTGTGTGGAATTTAATATCATTTTTTATATGTAAAGAAACAGGAGGGTAACTATCTTGTAAACCTTGCAAAAAAGATCCAGAAGTAAACTGAATAACACTTTTGCAACGACGTGAGACTTTACAAACGCAGATCAATCTAATTACATCAGATTGATACCCGACCAAATTAATAAGGTCAGTAATCAGTTTTAGATTGATGCATCCCTACTTTTATGCAGGGCAGGTCTGCAGGGTTTTGTAATAACGATAACAAAAGCATTTTAATAAACATACAAGCAAGAACCAGTGCAATCAGTTTGTCTAATACCTCATGTGAGTTGATGAGTCGTCACAAGGAGAGTGAAGGTTTTAGATACAGCCCCATGTCTGAGGATATACGGTTTAGACATTCCGGCTCGGTCAGCTTGACCACAAGATAGGCATCCACAGACATCCACAATCATTTTTGCAGGAGTTACTGATCATCTCTGACGGAGAATTTTTAAGGGTTGGGAGCAGATGTGTACAACATCTGAGGACATGGCTTCTTTAGAAGACTGAGAATCCGACCGAAGCGTGAAAAAGAAGAGCACAATCAGCGTAGAAAAAAGATATAGAAATAGTGGGGTTTGAGAAACAGGTTCGGGCAAGTCAGCGTGTAGGTCCACAGTGTGCATTTCCACCAGCGCCAGTCTTCGTCCTCCATTGTAGGCACTAAGTTCATATGAGGGGGGGTTTCAACAGTGTCTGCACATCTGACAATCATGTAGGTGTAAAGAAGAAAAAGATCACTTCAAATAATTCACATAAAAAGACAATGAACAAACAACAAACGCTTCTATGAGTTACTACTTTCCCTCTAAGATCCAGTAAAAAGTGAAAATCTTAATGGAAATATTCATGTTTAGTTGCTTTGGGCTGAATATTTCTTACTGAGGGGAAGGTTTTTCATGGACTGAGACAGATTTCATACACAATTACCAGTTTATCAAAGTTATTGGAAAAGACGGTTTCATTGAATATCGTTGTACAGGGAGAGAGAGCTTGCTCTTGGTTTTTGAGAGGTAGTGTGAGTGTTGAGTATGCATGTTATGATCCACCGATATTAATGACAGTAAATATAATGCTTGAGAAATATAACGGGATCAGTTCATAAAAATAAAGGTCATTTGTCTCATCAAAAAGCTAGAACGTTTCCACCTAGATCCACATTGTTTTCCGTTTTCTTCAAAATCCATAAAAGTGTGTGACTATTCATTATAAATAAGTCTCAATGGTAATACTTTTTGATTTTTGAAGTCCCTGCATATACATTTTAGTTTGCTTAAATACAAAAGATGGCTGCCTAAGCGTGACCACCTTAAAGTCAGAATAATGTGCATTCATCCTACAGTAAGTATGTATCATGCCAGTCTTTTTTTCCTCTTATAAATATATCAGTTGTCTGTATAAAAATAAATAAAAATTGTTTTAAATTAAACATTTCAGTATCCACATCCCAACACTGGGATGGCTATCTGAGAGAGACGATTGTGTGTCGAGTGGTTCAGGAGCGCACAAGAATCTCCATGATGTGGTCCAGGTCACTGAGGTCAGAGAGGCAAAGCTGCAGGGTGTTTGAAGTGCAGCTAGAGAAGTTCTTGAGACCTTCATCTCCTGTCCCAGAGGCTGCACTGCTGCCCCGCGGGGCAGGGAATGCTAGGACAGAGATGTCAGATGAATCATACATGGACGTATCAATGTCCTCAAAGATGTCGTCGAGTGCTAGGTCCGTCAGATAGCTGGTGGAATTTGTGATCTCAAATGAGCCAAACAGTGAATCTGATGTCCTTTCGTCCACTTCATTTGAAGGTGATGGAAAAAGCTGCTTGCTTTCAGTACGATCTAACTGGGCCTCCCTGTCCTCACTACTCACTAGTAGAGTGGATGGGGACAGGGATCCGTTTGAGAGTGGAGGGCAGTCTAAAGACAAAGGCGGCAGTTCAGGGATGTGGCGTGGGGTGGAGGCATGAAGGAGCACAGGGGCAGGTGGAGCAGGAGGCAAGCAGTCTCCCCCCTCCAGTCTCATCTCCTGCTGGATCTGCCGAAGGGTGTTGGCCAGCAGGACTGAGCGATGAAGGCTGGGTTCAGCGCGGCCCTGGCAGCTTTGCAGTTTGTCCAGGCACAGGTCCAGCACCAGCTGCCTCTGCTGGGGGTACGGTAGCCCCAGCGCAGGATCATCACAGTCACTTAGCTTACGCTTCACCCCACGCCCCAGCATGTACCTGGAGTGAAAGAAAGAGGAATACTGTGAGGCATACTGCACAGGTCAATTAAAACATACAGTATTTAGCATGCTCTTTATATGGACTACACAACATATGGTGTTAATCGTGTTCAATAACATTCTTTAGGCATTCTGACAAATCAAAACATAAATACAATAGTATTCATATACCGCAAGGCATATCACAGCTGTAATATATCACAAGAGGAATCAAATACTGGTATTTTGACCATTTCTTGCAAATCTTTGGTCCTGTATGGCTACTTCACCTCAGTAAGTGCTTGGCATCTTAAACTTCATGAAAATTGGCTAATCAATTATTTATTCGTGGGCAGGACACAGAATTTGTAGTTCTCATTTGACCATTACATGCAGCCTTCCTGTACACTCGGGTCCTTGCTATTCGGATTAGCAGTTAAAATATAATAAAAAGAAGCACGAATCATTAGTCCTATATAACCAGCTGCTTCTTGATTAAAAAACAAAACAAAACAGTAAGTCAGGAGGACAAATTTAATATTTAGTATCAATTTAGGATGTGGATTTTTGCCAAATAGTGTTGATATTTTAAGAAGCTTTTTTCAAGTGAATTAATTACTGAAATAATTAAATAGATTACTGGATTACAACATAATTCGAAAGAAAACATTTTCCATTTACTTAAATTTTTACACAAATAACGTGTTTAGCATCCACTCAAAAATATTAGGAAGCAGTTATATAGTCAACATGATAAAGGTGTGTGCACCATTATTTGGTTGCTCTGCCTAGAGAGCTCATATGTGGAGGGGGTGTAAATGGTAGAGGCTGTCCATCCCTCTCTGCACTCGCGCTAATGTGGGTGGCTCAGCCTCCTCCATCCATCCATCACGCTGTTGCATGAAAGAAGACATCCCCCACAGCTCTGGCCGCAGACTGCTCCATTTTACTGCAGAGAGCACAGGAAGCTGCAGGAGCCCAGGAGAGACCTTTGCTTTGTGCTCAGCAGCGACTTACAGGCTCTGGGATGGTGCTATAAGAAAGAGCAAGATTCTGAGCTCATCAGGTATAAATGAGAATTCAGTTTTGTTCACTCAACAGGTACAAATATCTAATCTGTGCTCTACACATATTGCAAAGCCTCCCATTTCTTTGCTTCTGTAACAGGTTCTGCAGCATTATTTAATTCTAAAAGTCATTTTGGACCATTTATACTGATCCAGTCACCATGAAATGGTCACACAATGTCAAGGGCAGCATCTTTTGTATGTTTGAGGGGGGGGCAAACAAAAAAAAAAAAAGGTATGCGGTTTTGACATGACAGCAGTAATGTAAAAGGGCACTTAAGTGGAATTTCGTCTGAACGCAGTCTGTATGTGCATTTACCAGTTCCCAAGTGTGTCACAGTGAGGCTAATGGTTATATAATCGTTCACAACAGCTATGTGCCTGGCTTATTCCCATTCACCTCTATAAGCGCTGAATTCCAAGAACACAACATAGCAAACTTGAAGGAGCTGCACAGTCTGCAGCTTGTCTCTGTCAGCAACAGCAAGCTATAAATGGAACAGCAGCCCACCGAACACCAAGTCTGCTGCAAAACAACAAATTCCAATGGTTTTACAGTGGAAAGAAGAGTAGAAACCTTGAAAACATTTTTTAAAAATTAGTTGCTTTTTCCTATGTTTACTACAAACAATGCTACAGCTTTATGCCTCTATCAATCACTTGCTAGAATGTCACTTGGATAAAGTTATAGCCAGAGGTTTTTGTCTTGGTCCACACAGATGTGTTACCCTAATGCAGGTGTAGATGTCGCTTGGTCCCTCAAGGTAGCAACCATGAAACCGTGATTTAAATTGGCCCTCTGTCATTAGACTGGCCTCTTTGGTCTGCTTGCCATGGCAACAGCAATGGATGAGAGGCTGAGGCTTGAATGACACACAGAATCTGCTCCTCTCTCTCACTCAAAAATATATATAAATAAATAAAAGACACCGACAGGGCAATCAAAGTGGAAATAACATGATGAGAAGATGAAGAAAGGTAGCAATAGTGTGGAACTCTCAACACCGATCCATATTAATTGCCACCAGTATGGTTTTCAGTTATTACTCAAATATTCACTGAAAATATTAGTCTAGAGGGGCCTATTAGTCAGGAGATTTAACAACAAAAAAAAACCCCTCTAATACCCTCTAATAACTTCTCTAATCTAACTACCTTTAGACAGTTACCTTTAGGCATCTATAAATTTGCCTATTTTATATTTTCCTGTTAGGTGCAACAAAGTATTGACAACTACAAGTTAAAATATGGCTAACAGCCTATTTAGCCACTTTAGGCTTATGCCTCGATAGTTGCAGACAAAGAGACAGATGTAGCTAGCAAGAGATAGAGAGAAGCAAGTAGGTAGAGAGAGTTAGAGACAGAGAGACCGAGCAATAGATGTAGATAATGAGCTAGATGTAGGTAGGTAGGTAGGTAAACAGGCAGCTAATCAACAGCTACAGTTTAATGAAAGAAACAGTTCTATGACAAACTGCTTTATCAATGATATATCACAGGTGTCAGACCATGCACCGTATTAAGGAACCCTGTTTTTACAAGAAAACTTGCAGAACAATTACAGCATTTCAAAACAGCGACCTGTTAAATTTCTGTATGCTTGCTTTGATTGGCTGACTGGCAGCATACTGAAAATGAGAGTGCAATGTTAACTTTAACTGTTTTTTTACACTTTCATGCCTGCAGCACCCTCTATGTTTCAGTCCAGCTATAGACATGCTTGACATGGCTCTGTACTAGAGCCTGACCGATAAAGGATTTTGAAGGCCGATACCGATACAAATATTTGTTGGTTTTAAAATCCGATATTCCGATATATCGG
>JBBPDB010000153.1:4096301-4115903 GCA_037974465.1 Brachypetersius altus
AATCGCGAGTTAACTATGGCAAACATGAGATTAATCACGATTAAATATTTTAATCTACTGACAGCCCTAATATATATATATATAAATATATATATAAATATTATATATATATATATACACACATATACTGTATATACATACAATATCATCACATATTACAACACACTGATCTGTAGAAAAAAGGCATCTTAGCAGGATTTGTGTACGACTGCAGTTGTGTATGGCGACGGCTGTCTAACTCATCTAACAGTAAAACCACAAAAGAAAGATCACTCCTGACTTCCTACATGTAGTATCTGTGTTTGTTTATCATCAAAGGGAAAGGAATGGAAAAGTTGTTTGTACTACACTGGCTAAATTGGAATTGCGGTGTACATGGTAATTTTTAAGTAAAGACAATGATATATGTTACAGAATAAAAGTTCCTACTCCTTTTGAACATCACATTCAGTTTTAGATCAATAACCCTCCATCCATTATGTGGATAGTTATTAGTGCACCCCCCCCCCTCCCAAAAAAAAAAAACCCCAACAAACAAAAAAAACACAGGGGAAGATGATCAAGTTGTACCTTTTATTAAAAAATGTTATAAAAATGCTACAATGCACATATAAAATGTTTATAGACTACTCTAGATTTAGAACATACTTAAAAATGAAACCGCGATGTAATGGAGGACAAGGATTTCACCTCCAATGAATGTACTGTTCACACAAAAACATTTGTGAACCCCAGAATTCCTTTCAGACACGACCAAATAATTGCTGTAACAGGAAGACAACTGTTAACCCTTGTCCTCTTAATGACTCCATAAAAATACAAATTACATAATGTACTTAAAGTGTACACAAACACTTACTGCATAGAAAGTGTATTGCTACACTCAATGCATAGGATCAGAGAAACAGTATAGTTCAACAGGCTACGTTTATACAGCAGGCCACACCTCAAAAATCATTTGATTTGATCCTTTACCTGGTCAGACGTGTCAAAAGACACACTACTTGAAGGTGACTGCCTGCTTCAGCTGCACGCTGTATATAAAGATGGTTTCTAAAGCTTTGAATGCGGTTATTTTGTGATCGATCTCTAAAGATCAGATGTACATCAAATCAATGTAAAAATTATTTGCATTCTTCACGCAGCCCAAAATGACGCAGAACCATGTTTTTAAAGCCTTTTGTGTGTCAGATAAACTATGTTACTGGTTTCCGAAATGTTAATTTTGCAAGTATTCAAATTTTGTGTGAATCAGGTCTGTGGAGTCTGAAAAGAGTTGAAAAGCCTCTCCTGCCCTGAGTTTGACCAAAGCTAACACTCGACATGTAAGTTTGCAGCAAATAAATAAAATAAATTAAAAGTCATAATATAGAATGGGCGGTGCCCCCATTATTCTTCATTTGTTGATAAGACAAATATAAGAATACTTTGACTTCTAATAATAAAAAGAAAGGCTGCAGATGAGCTGACAGGCAGCATATTGCCAAAATACTGAGAGGAAAAAAAAAAACTGCTGGGTGCCAAAATGCACCAAAAAAGTACAACAGAAATACGTCATGCATCATTGTATCCTTACTGCCGTTTCTGAATCCTGAAACGAATAAAAGTTCTTCACCTTTAACCATTTCAGTAAGTGGAAGACCACCAAGACAACATAGACATTGATATCTGATCTCTCAATTTAAAAACAAAAGACTGAAACTGATAGTTTACAGTAACAGTTAACAAGCAATATCTATCGTAAAAATATATATATATATTTTTTATATACATATTTTAGACAATTTTCATCTTTTTATGAAAATATCTTTTACATTTTTGTATACACCTTGTTCTGCTCTCCAACCGTGTAGTGTTAATGAATGTAATGTAGGAAATAAATTAAAAAAAAAACTGTCTGGACAGACAAATACAGAAAGAAATCATTAAAAACATACAAAGGGTATGCAAATAAGATTACTATGGTCAGCTCATAAAATCAAGGCCATCCTTTACAAGACACAGACTCCTTTCCCTGAAAGGACCGCAGATTTAACTTGCTTTCCATAAAGGGCAGAAAAGCAGGTAACATTTAAGAGAGAAGTTTACAAGTCTCTGGACAGATTTTTGCTTAAGAACCAACAATGATCTCCATGATGTGGTCCAGTTCGTTGAGATCAGAGCGACAGTTTGAGGGTGAGCCTATGGAAGGGGGCCCATGAGAGGGTGCCAAACTGTCCAGCAGGTCATAGGGACCCATCTTAGGAGCACTCTGAATACCCGTGAGCATGGTGTCAAGATCATAGTAGGAGGCGTCCACATCTGAGAACAGCTCTTCAAGAGCGGAGTCTGGACCTGCGGGACTGTTCTTGATCTCAAAAGTCCCGTAAACCTGCCCCATGGTCTTTGGACCATCCCTGGAAGTCTCCTCCTGATCAACTTCATCATCATCGCCATCGTCAGCATCATCATCTCCTGGGCCAAACCTGGAGCCTTCACCCGTGTCTTCATCCCGGCCTACTCCGATCTCGTCCCTTTCCCAGCAGTGCCTTGCGCTGTCTGAGAGGCAAACGTTGGCGGCCGTGTCGCTGACTGACACAGAACACAGCGTTTCATCTGCCACCACCTCCTCTTCGCGACATCCTTCATAGCTGAGAACCGAGAAGAGCTTCGGCTCTGCATCTTGCTCCCGTGACCGGCAAAGCACCTCAGTGGCCACCAGGCGTTCAGAGGGGCTCTGGCTGCCACCACAGAAGGTCTCTGCAACCACCTGCCAACTGCCGTCATGAGTCATCTCTTCCTGAATCTGCCGCACGGTGTTGGCGATGAGGACCGAGCGGCAGAGGTTGGGCTCCACCAGCATGTGGCACAGCTGCAGCTTGATGAGGGACATGTCCAGCAATGACTGTCGCTGCAGACTATAGGATGAGGACACCTGGGCACCAGCCAGGCTCTCATCCAACATCTCTTCACCATCATCGGAGAACTTGCGCTTGGTACCTTTGGAGAACATGTCGATCCTACAAGAGAGAGAGAAAATTAGAGAGACTGGTGAGCAAATGACTAGACCTCTATTAAAAATGTATCTACATGCTTCTGGTCTTATTTAACCACACACAAAACAAGAACAGTGAAAGACAATACGAGCCTTCAATGAGGAGCTTATAGCTTAAGGAAATACAACTGCATTCAGGCCCTATGGGCAGCAAAACCATGAATTTCTGATTTGCAAGGAAACAGTAGGTTACCTCGCTTTTTAAACAGGTTGTGACATTCAGTATTTTCACAAGTGTACCATTACCTTCTTTTGTGCAGGAACAAAATCCAAGGTAACAGCAAATATACAGTCTACAAACGGGTCATATAATTTGTACCACTGTCTTGGGTTAATATAATATTTTAACATTTCCTAAGACACATTAATTCAGTCTTTTTTTAAATATTTGCTTTACATGGTCTCCCACAGTGGAAGCAAATACTAAGGGTTTCTTTACCATGACATCATGGTTACTTTTATCACATTCAGATTAGACATGGGCTATTTGCCAAATAAAAGGAGAGAAGTAATGATGTATTTTCTCAATCCACAACATGTATCACAGTATTTTGTTTCATAAGTTGAAGAAAAAATTGGTGCTGAGTTTTAAAACCACTATTAAACTCTGAAGACAATGAGATGTGTTCCGCACTTCATGTACTGCACTTCCCTAAGGCCATTTCAACAACAGTTTCTTTTTAAAATTCAAAAATGTAACTAATGATTATACTACTATTACTACTACTACTATTAATAATAAAAATAGTAATACATTTGTGTTGTATTCCAACGAGACCCCCCCACCTCCACCCCCGCCCCCGGACACACACACCCCGCCCCAACTATCTATCATTAAAATTCATATAGAAAAGAATTGCCTGTGGAACTTCTTTGCACAGAATGTTTCATTAAAAGTTCTACTTCTATTTTCTTTTAAAAAATGTTTTACAAACCCACCAAGTTCAATGGAACGGCCTTGAAATGCCAGCAATAGTAGCACCTAAAGTTAAATAACCACAGGATGTGACAAATGCAAATTGCGACTGTAAGTCATGCCTTCTTCTGTTATGCATGATGTACAAACATTTAGACTCCACACTTAAAGTTTACAGAATCAAGACGCCACTGAGGAACCCATGAGAGCTGCCATAAAGATGCTAAGTGTGGACAAACACATGCGGAGTCTCCATATTTCCATGGCCAGCAAACCAGGATTACAGGAGCCTAAAGGTGACACACACACACAACCAGAAAACAGAAAAGACACGACACCACCTAATGTCAAAAAATATAATCTGGCGTCAGTCCATGATGAGTCTGATTTGATGGACGACCCTCCGTCAGTTGCTTAGATGAATATGAGGTGTCAAAAACCTATGCAATTATAATAATAATAATGAAGTACAATTAAAAGCACTTATCAAAATTACATAAGATGTAAAGAAGACAAACCAACTAGTCCGTTAATTGCAGGCAATTAAAAAAAGCATTAAAAATGCAAAGTCATTTCATGTTAAGAGTCATATACTTAACATAATGGAAATGATTTGCCTGACCTTTACCATCATCAAACATACACACACATACACACACACACGAAAGTTCTGACCCAAAAGACCACATGTTAACCAGATACTGAGAGGGTTAGGATGAGGGCACATGGGGGTTCGCCTACCTGCAGCATGAGTGACATCCCAGCACTGTAGAGACAGAGACCAGAGTGCAAGCTGACATACATTCACAGAATGACTATAACCAAATCCTATGTTTAAAGCCACTACTGACTACAAATTAGCACTGCATTCAAATAGATAGATAGATAGATAGACTAGATGGACAAAAGTATTCAGACACGTTTTCAGGGTTTGAAAACTTCCTGTGTAAGGCAATCTTAATGCTTCAGCAGAACCAGACATTTTGGACAACACCATGCTTCCAGCTTTGTGGAAGAACCATTTTAATTCCAGAGTACAAAGCAAAGTCCATAAAAACATGGTTGGATGAGTTTGGTGTGGAAGAACTTGACTGGACTGCACAGAGCCCTGAACTCAACCCCATTCAACACCTTTGGGATGAACTGGACCGGAGATTCGAGCCAGACCTTCTTGTCCAACATTAGTGGCTGACCTCATAAATCCTCTACAGAACGAATGGGCACAAAATCCCATAGAAATGCCAAAATCTTGTGGAAAGCCCTCCAAAAAGAGTGGAAGGTGCTATAGGTGCAAAAGGGGGCACCAACTCCACATTAAAGTCTGTGTGTTTGAATGCAGTGTCTGTTGGTGCAATGGTCACGTGTCCAAATACTTTTGTCCATATAGCTAGACAGACTAAAACCAATTCTATGCTGTATGGTAAATGTTACATTCAGCACTTAAATATCAGCATTGCATTCAGTTATTTAAATCAGTAACAATATTAAACCCAAAAAAGTGATGCAAAAAAATGGACAAAACCAGTTAAGACCATTTGTGTGTTAAGACAAACTCAACACACGTGTGTGGTAAGCAAGTCTGCCAGGGAGGTTTAACTCGTTGGGTAACCTCATCGTGTCGGTCCTGGGTTATCCCAACACTTCAGCCTTAAGAAAAAGGCGAGGATTTCATCAGCATTTTGTTCTCCCTTCCCTCTGGTTCTCCCGTACGCCCCCCAAACCCACCCTCCCCCTTCAAAGGCTCCACCCAGGCAGACCTGCACACTAGCAACATACACTCCGAATCACTTCCCGAACCGATGCTTTTAAACTGCGAACCGATTCACAGCTCATGTCTCTACTTCTATCTTCCCCACGAAAAGATTCAGTTCAGCAATTGAGTCCGGGTTTTACAATAATTACATAACCATATCTAATTCAAAGCAGAAAATGGGCAGAGAGAAAATGTAACTAAACAATGAATTTAAATGAATCTCTTTAAGAGAGTGATTTAAATATTTAAATCACTGTTAAATGACAAAAACTGGTTAATGGCTTATAATTTTGTGTTTTTGGACACATAATAACCACTGCTAGAAAACAGAATGTGATAGCGTATACTAAGGCCGTTAATGCAAATGCTACTGTAGTCTGCACTGTTGTCTGTGCTCTTTTTAGTCCTGTTCTGCCTGCACTTGTTTTTGGTCTTTGTGTTGGAAATTCATTAACAATAGCACAACACAATGTCAAGAACTTTAGTGCAACAAACAAAAGTGTAACACTGAATGAAAAGTATTAAGAATTTTATTAGTTAAAAATAGAGCATATGCAACAAGAACTTGTTAGTGCCTTATACATTTCCATTCCTTACCCATACCTAATGACTTTAGTGCTAGAATACAGTACATCAGAATAGTGTATTGACTCACACTAGTGCTGGTACTGCTCCTGTCGGCTATATGTCGCTTTTTCCTGTTAATTATTATACGGTTGCTCTAGAGCTTTATGCACTCTCTTTGTAGTCCTGTCCTGCCTGTTTTTCTTCTTTGTACTGATTCTGGAAGAACATTTCGCTGTGTATATGGTTAAAATTACAAAAAAAATTCCGTTCATGCTATCCTTTAAATAGCTCATTAAATATCGTTTGTCTGGTAATCCACATTATAATTTTAGAAAGGCCAATGAGTGGTGATTCGTAGTATAGTGGTTTTTTTAATGGGTGCAAAATCCTTTGATTATGTGCAGTGTCTTATGTGTAACAGTGAATACCGTACTTAGGTACTGTTGCTGCAGTTTTGTCTCAAGTCTCATGTTCTGTCTGTAAAGAGGGTATTCAAGTAAAAATTTCATTATGCTCTGTACACTGTACTTTGTTCATATGACAATAAACCTAAACTTCAATTTGTTATTACTTATACACTACTGATCTCTATTATGTTAAAAACATACTCAAATACCTGTGTCAATAGTATTTCACTTAACTGTAAGTTACTTATCTATAGTATTTATACTCAACATTTGTGTTAACACATTATACAGACAAAAATATAGATATTGGGACACACCACTTAATTATTAAATTCAGGTGAGCCCTTACTTCCAGTGATGGGCAATCCTACTGCTTCAGCATACCAAGACATTTTGGACAATGCCATACCTCCAACTTTGTGACAGTTTGGAGAAAAACCTTCTCTATTCCAGCATGACTGTGTCCCAGTGTACAAAGCAAGATCCATAAAGACGTGAGTTGTTCTGGATGAGTTGTTGTGGTCAGGCGTCCCAATACTTTTGAATACTTGTCTACCCTGTTACAGTTGATACAATCTCCCCTTGCTATTATTTACTTTATATTATGTACCTTTGTTTAAAAGAGGAAAGCAATAACAGTGTTGCAAATGTTGTTTTGTTGTACATTGTACATTCCTGTTTAATGCAAAAACAAAGATTCTTATTATATTTTAGACTTTACAAAGCAACGAATCGGTTCGTCCAATCTGTTCAAAAGAATCGGTTCGTTCGTGCCGACTCCTCTCCCCTCCCCCATCGGCCTGACGTGGACAACAAGCCGCTATGGCAACTCTACTGCTCAGGAAAAAAATGTCTATAAAACTGTCCACAGCCAACTTACACCAATTTACCCAGCCTTATTCACGAGTCCCCATCCTTTCACAAATTATGGGCTTTGCATGTGCCCCACTATGGCCCGTTTTGGTGGTTTTATTCTCTGATAAAAAAAAAAGTAAACCGCCTAGCCTAGCACTAGCATGGAGACGACAAAGGTTGGAAGCCATTTTGTAGTTCGACTCGTCTTTCCTTCATCATGTCGGGCGTTTTTTTTCCACCAACACGGGTTTAAAGTGTTATAATAAATAGACGATGACATTCAGGCGAATTCAGTGTGTGTGAATGTGAGTGAGTGTGTGCGCCACTAATGCGATAAAGCAGGAGGGCTAAACCTGAACCGTGCTAATCCGGCACTTCCGCAAACACGCCTGTTCGAAACGGACCGCGGGTTTAAAGAGGAGACAGAGAGAAACCGGGCCGGAGCTCCGGGACCGGCACACCTACCGCTTCTTACTGCTGCTCTCCGGAGAGGAGCGACATCAGCGTTTCCGGAGCAGGTCGGGCTCACGGGGGGAAAGGTGCAGCTCCTCGGCCGGGGGAGCCAGAATTCAGAGAGAGAGAGTGCGAGCGAGAGAGAGAGAGAGAGAGAGTTCAGAGCGACCAGCTGTGCCGGTGGAGGGGCGAGGGGGCGGACACAGCAGTTTGATGGACAGGCAGAGGGCCAGGGCTTCATCTGGGGTGTGGGGGAGAATATGTGGGTGTTGGGGGGACTCCCCCAAACAAGAACCTCAATAGGGAACAAGGTTTAAAAATGAACATTACATCGTAGTCTTTACTAATGTCAGTACTACCTACTCCTTACGCTATATGGACTATACTGCTTACACTATATGACTATATGAACAAAAGTATCGGGACACGCCTCTTAATAAACGGATTCTCTCACATTATATATTATACATACATACATTATATATACATATATACATATACATATATACACACACTGGCAGTTCGTCAAGGGTAATTGCCATTATGTTTAGTGAACAAGAGATTTGAATTATTCAAGTTCTGATGTATTGTCATTTCCTTTGAAAATAGGCTTTAAAAGAACAATATTTGTTTGGAATATATTTGGAAATGTGGAGAAATATTTCTTAAAAACTAAGGCAAAGCTGTTCAATTATAAAAGATAAAACTTATCTTTTATAAAAGATAAAACCTGAGAAAGTGAACTATTTTGCAGTGGTCTCTTATTATTATTATTTTTTTTTCCAGAGCTGTATATATGAGTCTTGTTACTTCCAGTTAAGGACTATCTGACATTTTGGACAACGCCATGCTTCCAACTTCACGGACACAGTTCAGGGAAGGCCCTTGTCTATTCCAGCATGACTGTGCCCCAGTGCACAAAGCAAGGTCCATTAAGACATGGTTTAATGAGTTTGATTTGGAAGAACTCACAAACACACAAACATTTATATTGTATTTGTATAGTGCACTTTTATAATATACTGTTGTACAGTATGCTTCACTGTAAGAGGCCACCTGAATTCAATAATTAAGAGGTGTGTCCCAGTACATATAATGTAAATAGTAGATGGGTAGTACTGGGATAAGTAATAAAGATCATAAGATTTAATGTTCTTTATTAAGCCTTGTGATACAAAATAAGGTCCAGAATCTCTTCCACATTTTTTGGGGTCCACCCCTCCCCACATTATACAAATTTTATATGAATATAAGTTGTCTGTATATGAATATTTAAACACTATATGAAATAAAGTATTGGAACAGCTTGCCTACCCCGCACAGAGCCCTGACCTCAGTTCTATTCATCACTTTTGGGATGAACTGGAACAGAGATTGCGAGCCAGGCCTTCTCCAACATCAGTGTCTGACTTCATAAATGCTCTACAGAATGAATGGGCACGAATTCCCACAGAAACACTACAAAATCTAAAAGCCTTCCAAGAAGAGTGGAATCTGTCATAGCTGTAAGAGGGACCAACTCCATGTTAAAGTCTACGTATTGGAATGCAATGACATTAATGTCTCTGTTGTTGTAAGGTATCCCTATACTTTTGTCCATGCAGCATTTCTTGATTACGTGCAATAATGGATTCGAAACAAATCCAAACCACTATTTGTGTTAACTTGTAAATTACTTACGAGTATTTTTTTTATCTATTGTAGTTATATCTCCTCATACTGTCCCCTGCATTTTGTGTATATAGAATAGTGATTTCTGTACAGAGTATTTCTTCAGGACTTTTGATATTTATATTCTTCTCACCTCTGTGTCTGTGCAGTTGTAACATGAACACTTTCCTCTGGCATCAATAAAGTTTACTGATTCTGAAAAACTCCATGAGAATGAGAATAATATACTCATAATGATAAATTCACTGTAGTCTATTAATTAAACCTGCAGAAATGCGGTAATGCAGTTTAAAACTTTTTTTTTTTACATCTGTCCATCAAGCCAATTCCCCTTTTTAGCTGCACTAAAACCAAATTAGTGGGAAAAAATGTGGTTTATTAATACAAACCCCTATCGTTATTTCTGTCATCCTTTAACTTTGGCCACAAAACAATGGGGAAAATGTCCTTCACTAATGTTTATAGCTGCAAAAATTATTACATGGATTCCACAGAATCCCATCGTAGTCTTAGAATCAAATCAGAGTATTCTTACAGCAGCTCTGATAACGTGATAGCAAGAGTAGTGGCAATAATATCTGTAAGGAGCGTGCATGTCTCTTTAATACCTTGTGTTTGTGTGGAGTGTGCCATCCTTACCGAAAATCCAGAATTTACATTATTGCCGTTTTCAGAAGAGAGATGCTTCACCATGCCGTGTCACAACACTGAGTCTCCCAAGGTTGTAATTTCAACCCAGTAGAGAAGACACTATCAAATCTACATTAGTCATATATTTCATGATATTGAGTTTCAGAGTATTTCTATGCCATGATTTGCTGAACTGTGAGAACATATGTTGCGATCTGTGACAAAACACATTGCATCGTTTGCTGTTGAGTTAGTGGCCCTGTAGTGGCACTGACTACACAATGAGTCACGATTTAATGTTGGGAAAATGTGAGTCATTGGCCCTCCTTGCTTTGATTTTGTGCAGTCCTACCAGGATACTGCTGATTTTGTGCAGTCCCACCAGAACACCAGTGATTTCTTTTTATGTAGTAAAGGAGGTGGAGTAGGTGTCCCAACCTGTTTAACACCATAGAATGCAAGTTCAGACTCTAGTGAAGACTAACCTAACTTATTCACACTGCACTGAAGGTGCAATACTAAGAATTTCCCTTTTATTTTCTTCTGGTTAAGTGAGAGTGATCTTTTCTATAACTAAGTTCAATAACAGTTTATTTCAGGAACATTGCTAATCCCCTATAATATCCATGTGACTGTGTCTAAATCTCAGATGTCTGTGGTCAGACCGGTCTTGCATGTTCTTATTCCTTTAAAGGGCAGATTTGAGAACGTGCTTTCCTGTATACCTCCATCTAGTGGACTGAAACATAACTGGCTTGGGTAGAACCCAGTTGTTTGTGAAGTCTGCAGTTTCCACTGAGAAACAGCCCCCGCAATTTCGAAATTAAAATAGAAAAAAAAAAAAATCTCTTGTTGACTCAACTATCTTTGATGTACTTCTAGTGTTTTGCCATCTAGTAGTGTTTTGCATGAGGAGAGTTTTGATTACAGATGATCACTATTTAGTTCCTCATAAAGCAGAATGACGTGCCTGTGCAGGAATTGAACAGACACTGGCATGGAATGGTTGTCACGCTGATTTAAAAAATAAATTACAATGGCCTCTTATTTTTTTCAGAGCTGTATAAGCTGTGCATGCAAGATGATTTAAATATTTCTCACCTATAATCATTTCCAATGTTGTTCAGAAATATTTTCATCGTCTTACACAGCGTTTGACACGTAAGGACGCTAAGTGACGGAGACGCAGATGTAGAATTTTGTACTTTTTCTTTATTATTAACCAAAACAAACCCACGAGGGCCTACAAACATACAAACAAAATATCATTCTCGATCACCAACAGAACACCCGAACCAAAAGGACGGTGGACCGACACCGGTCCACAAAACAAAGAGCCTTAAATATCATACTCAGTTAAACCAAGTACAAATGAAAACGCGTGTTCCTTTAACTTAAACCATGGTATCCATGTCTAAGAACTTTTTCTGTTTCCTTGCTGACTGTGGGACATTAGCATACAGCATTTGTTTAAATTCAGTAGAATTCTATCTTAAATTTCTCACATATTCTGTTCCATCTAATAATAAACACTACTCGCAAGCACCGCAAGGCATTATTATAGCTATGTTAGTCATAGAGCTATGCCATTACATGTTTGTGTAGTTTTTAAATGCCAATTAAATAAATTATACACTGCATGTTGTTTATCTTGCTTATGTTGCATGACTATGAATGTGTCAAATAAGTAAATATAGGACATTCTATCTATCTATCTATCTAGTGGTGGATGGCTTTTGAAATGAGAGGGTACAAGAAAGTGAAAGAAAATAACCATATAAATGAAGAGCAGATCAAACTATTAAACTCAATCCCTCAATCTACCAGAATCAGCAGAATTTGTTATTTTAGGCAGCAGAGTTTCAGTCATTGCCCTACTCTCACACAACTGGACCTGATGATCCAGGCCTTTCAGATGTTCTGGAGGTGGACTAGACTTATCTGGAGGTGGATTAGACTAGTATTTGAACTGTACTGGAGAGATGTTTGTTCCGAATAACACCAGGTTACCAACCCAAGAACAGCTCAGATGTGTGAAAGGAGGAGAGCATATATTAAATAAAGTTTTAGAGCCTCAGTTCAATGAAAAGCCAAGGATTCTGGGAGGTGTCAAACGCCATGCACACTTTTCTTGTCCTGGCTCTTTAAAATACCAAGACAACACGAGCACACGCCTCAAAAGCACTGAGGATATCTGTGTTGAATCATCAAAACCAACCAGGAAATTGCAGAGAGGTCTAGTGAAAACTCAAGTTCGCCTTATTGTCAGACACCATATTTGAACCTGATGAGATAAGATTCAAAGCAAAGGTCAAGATTCAAAGAGCAGGATCTGCACATGGGATCGTGTGGTAAAGATATATATAAATTCCTTCCTTATGTTGAATGTGAGTCTTTCGTAAGAACACAACGCTTCATTTTACTTTTACTTTCACTCTCTTGCTTTCAAAGGCACACATACAACTTTCTGCTCCGTCTGTAAGAACCAGAAGGCTTTCTGACAGCACAACGATTGGCAAACAAACTTGTTTTTACTTACTTATCTAATGTTTTGTGTGCTCCGGGAGTGAAATGGCAACATCTTTGGTCAGAGATCAGCAACAGTACAACTGCTCAATATGTCTAGAGCTCATGGCGGATCCAGTGACTATTCCCTGTGGACACAGTTACTGTATGGCGTGCATTACGAGCTACTGGGATTCGGACCAACAGAGGAGGCCTCAGTGTCCTCAGTGCAGGCAGAACTTTGTTCAAAGACCTGTTCTTAACAAAAATACAATGTTGGCTGAAATAATGGAGCAATTGGGGAACACAAAACTCCAGGAAGTTCCCCCTGTTCAAGCTAGAGCTGGAGCTGGAGACATAGGGTGTGATTTCTGCACTGGAAAGCAGGTCAGAGCTGTTAAGTCATGTCTGGAGTGTCGAGCTTCCTACTGCGAAACGCACCTCCAACCTCACTATGACTTTCCTGCTCTTGCGAGACACAAGCTGGTGAACCCCACCTTCATGCCAACATGTCAGAAACACGACAAACTGCTGGAGGTCTTCTGTCGCACTGACCAAATGTGCATCTGTGCTCTGTGTTTATTGGATGACCATAAAGGCCACGACAGCATTTCGTGTGCAGAAGAACGGAAGGGAAAACAAGTATGATCTTTTTTTCTATAACATTGTCAGATTATTTGTAATTTTTAACAAACAATTTTTGATAAAAAGTATAATTGATTTCTCACTTTCTAAGAAACATACTCGTACCTGCACTCAGTGGCCACTTTATTAGAAACACCCACCATATAGGTTTACACTGTTGGAAATAAAGGTACCAGAAAGGGTTCTGTGGATGATGCTATAGAAGAGATCATTCTCCTGAGAACCATTTTTGTAAACAAGATTCTTTAGAATCTTTTGCTAATTGTAGCCCTTCTGTTGCTGCACGGTTTCTCAGCCCTGCTCATCCCTGTCTTGTGAGTATCCAACATGGAACCCAGTGCTGATTATTTTGGGTGGTGGACTATTCTCAGTGCAGTAGTTACACAATACAGCACGCAACTGTGTAGCGCCGGTACAGCACTGTGCAAAAGTCTTGGGCCCCTGCAGAAATAATATTTAAAAGCAGTTTAGATGAGTAGTGTTTTCTTCACATGAATATTACCAAATATGCAAAATAAAGAATGAAGAATGAAAGAATAGTGATTTTATGTACAGTATTTTAATGTGTTTGTTTTGCAAACCCAGTAGTTCAGTCCTTTATTAAATTAAATCAGGAGCTGCTGATGGATTTTCACAAATCCAAACAATGGCTGGAGGAACCAAGGAGGAATCTGGAACCGAACCTGTGTTCTCCTCACCAGCTCACAAAACATCAACTACTAAAACATATTTTATATACTTTATACCGCTTTCTTATTTGTTCACATTCATTCTAATGTTAACTTTGCTAGCCGAAGGACAATATCACACGCTGAGAAAAATGACTTTAAACAATTAGGTGTCTAAGACTTTTGACCAGTACCGGTTTAGTGTCTGAGACAGAGTGATCATTTTTAACACATTTGTATCACAGCTGGATTGAGGATATTTCCATCAGCCAAACATATCCAACCAATAGAGATCAACTGATGAGAAACTGGTCACTAATGAAAGGCTGGAGAATGATGTTCATAGCTCTAACTGTATACATACAAGGTACACCAACAAGGCTGGTCTGTTTAATGTAGAGGCCAGTAAGTGTGTCTGGTTTATCTGCAGGTCAGCCTGAAGGAGAATAAGAAGAAATGTGAGGATAAATGCAAAGAAAAAGAGAAAGAGCTTAGTGAGCTGCAAAAGGCCTGTCAGTCTCATGCAGTAAGTAACTTAAAACTGTTGTTTCATTCAAATATACCTCATTAGTGAACTTTAGATGAAGTGTTTTAAATGGTACGTCTGTTTCTGTTTTGGGACAGCTGTCTGCACATCAGGCAATGGAGGACACAGAGAAAGCCTTTATCGAGATAATCGCCGTCATTCAGGGAAGGTGTTCTGAGATAATAGAGAAGATCAAAGCTCAAGAGAAAGCTGATCTGGGTCGACTCGGAGATCGGCGAGAACAGCTGGAGCTTGAGATCGCTATGCTGAGAGATCAAGGAAATGTTCAAGACCAGCTTTTACTTACAGAGGATAACGTCTGCTTCCTCCAGGTCTATAGTCGTGTCTGTCAGTGTACAGCTCTACAGTAAATTTGGTTTATTAGGAAAAATTCATGGAGTAATCTTTGGTTTTTCTCCCCTGACAGAATTATGAAAATGTGCTCAATCCCGCTGGAGTCGAGGATCGTGCTAATCAGTCATTGGAGCTGGTCAACCATTTTGGAAATATGACCAAAACCATTTTTGACTTTAAAGACAGGCTGGAGGATTTCTGCAAACAGGAAGCAGAAAAAGGTTTATGGAAAGGTAAGGGTATAATTGCTAATCCTTTATTGCAGAGGATGTCATTCTTTAAGAGCTTCTTCTTTAGACTTTTCCTTAACTCATTTCAGATTCATCAACAAAGACATCTTCAGGCCAGATCAAGCCTGGGGACACAGTTCGCGTGAAATCAACTGTGAAAACCCCCAAATTCAACTGGGGCTCTCACATTACACACAAAAGCATAGGAGTGGTCAAAGGTAGGCTTTTCATTTCGTGTTAGTAACTTATGAATGAATTACTAGCCATTTGCTAACAGATTTTAACCATGGATAAAATGTCTTTGGGTTAACAATTATGTGCAGCAATACATTTCAATGTTGTTTTATTGTTATCATTTTGCTTTTTTAAATGATAAAACTGACCTCCTTCACAGCGGTGCATGATAACACTTTGATTGTGGACTTTCCTGGCCATCAAAACTGGAAGGGAGTTGTTTCTGAAATGGAGCTAGTACCCGATACAAATGGCTCAGGTATTTAAAAGCACAGCACCTACACGGAAGGTTTTGATCAAGAGCATGGGATTGTTTTTGACAAAAGCAATAACTTTACTCCAGCCATAGTGTAATATCGAACATCTTCCATACATTAATATCAAAGTACATGTACATAGTACAAAATGGAGGTGGGGGGTTACCTACAGACTATTACTGTCATACCATGGTCACAGAACACAAGAAATTATTTTCTTTAATTTGTCACCCGACTGGAACCGTTAAAGACATTTTAAGGCAGGTACTGTAAACTTCTCAAACCAGTTAACTAAAATGTGTATTTCTATCTACATTAGGGCTGGGAATGTTAACATGTTATGGAATTAACGCATTCTTTACTTAACGCCAATAACTGCACGTTAAGGTGGATTTTTAAAAATCATTTTATTTTGAAAGTTCACTAAGCTATTTAATGTGGACAAAAGTAATGGGACCCCCGCTTAAACCAGCCGACACGTACAGCGCTCCCATTACTTTTGTCCATATAAGATGCCTGACCATTACACCAAATGTGACTTTAATGACACTGCATTCAGATACAGAGACTTTCATATGGAGTTGGTCCCTCTTTGCAGTTGCTATAATGGTTATACATCCCTGCTCTGGACTCTGAGGGGCACTTGTTTTTCAATAACAAGCTAGATGAAACGTGAATGCCCTGCAGCTTTGGTTTAATATTTGATTTTATTACATTAATGTTTAAGTTGAGATTTACAGAAATATTTGAACTGCAGCTGTGTGACTGTGTTAAAGGGAAAAAAGAAAGGTCAATATACTAGTTTTTGATTTAATTTTGCATATAACAATGTGATCAATGGCAGAAAACCATGTGATTAATCATTGCCCAACATTAATATATATATGTGTATATGTATATGTGTGAGATTATGTTTGAAAAAATGTTGTTGACAGTATTGACTGTCATTAATAAACAAATATTAATAAACAAATGAAGGGCAGTCTTAATTCTTCAGCAGACCAAGACATTTTAGATGACGCCATGCTTCCAACTTTGTAGACACAGTTTGGGGAAGAACCTTTTCTTGCTTTATGCACTGGGACTGTATCCCAGTGCATAAAGCAAGCTTCATAAAGTGCTTATGCATGTGTTGTGAAGTTCCTATGGCATGCCTCTCAAGTTTTTACTATTAAAATGACTGCCAAAAAACTGCCAAGGCTGTAAATCAGGTGTACTGATATATGCACTTACATATATTTATCTAAAATCCAAGTAAACGAGAGGAACCCACTCAATAGAGAATGCACGGACCATTAATCTGCTCCACAGCACACTGTGATGTAATACCAGTATATGACCACAAGATGTACCTCACATTACACAGTATATTTACACAAAGTTTCATGTGCAAGAAAGTAGAAGCGTTTCAATAAAAACCCACTTTGTGACCTGTTACGGAGGGTAAGGAGGGTGGATTCATTATGCTTGGCGTTCTGTAGCAGCCAGTGGCACATGTTGATGGGAAAGAGGGAAGAAAGAATTTTGTAATTTCTATAGTTAATCAATGAAGACATATCCAAATATATTATAGCATCCCTGTACACAGAGGCAGACACGATGATGCAGTTCAGTAACTTTAATACCATCTGGCGTCGGCTCTAGCCATGCCATACAGAACTCGGAGCCTCCGAAAACTACCCTCCAGACCCCTCAACTTCTCTCACGCTCTCTCTACACGTGTATATATGTGTGCTTATTTATGTATGTGTGTTTGGACTTGGCATTTGATTTGAACTGAATTATTTCTTTGCATTTACTATATTTGATAACATCTAGTTTTTCTTTGTATCATAGGAGCCTCAGCTATGAACTCCTGTATTAAGGTTGGAGACCGAGTCAGAGTCAAGCCTTCTGTTCAAAATCCAAAACACAAATGGGGAGCGATTTCTCACCAGAGTGTGGGTGTTGTCAAATGTAAGGCCTGTTGTTGAGACATTATTGAATATCTGCTTGACCTACTGCACTTCAGTCACATGGCACTTAGCACAGACATTTACATTAATGAGCCGGTTTCTTTGAACAGCTCTGGATGGGGAAAACATGATTGTGGACTTTCCTGAGCAGTCTCAATGGAGCGGCATACTATCAGAGATGGAAGTTGTGTCTGCTGATGATGTCTCAGGTGACTTGCATATATTTTGTTCCTATAACTGCTTTTGTTACATGCTTTTATTTACTACAGTGAATAAAATATTCTACCGTTTATTAGTGATGGGATCGTGTATGCCTCTTACTCATTTTCTTCATGTTTAAGGATCCTTGACTGCGAACACCCTCCGTATCGGAGACAAAGTGAGAGTGAAAGCCACAGTCGTCACTCCTAAACACAACTGGGGAGGCGTCACTCACCAAAGTGTTGGTGTTATTACAGGCAGGAATCTATTTAATTTACCCATAGTCATTTTAGTGTGTTGCTAATACAAGGCTTCCCTTGTTTTATAAATATACTGCCATTAGTCTGCAAGTTCTACATATATATACCAATGACTGTGTGTGCAGTACTTCTATAATTCCATAATAACTGTGCTGTTCTACCATTATCTAACCTGTAGCAGTATAAGTGTATATATACATATATAAGCTTCTACTTTAATGAGGCTTATCAGTGACTACCCTGACAGAGAAAATGGTCTCTACCTCATCCTAAATGTTGACCATGAAAAAAAAACCCACTACTACAGTAATTGTGATTTCTGAGAGCACCTGAATGAGATTTCAAAGAGTATGTTACGGCTATACTGTCCTACAAAGCCAAAGTGCAGTAACTACATATTTGGTCAAAATTGACTTTAGACTACAAATGGGGTTTAGGACATCTCCTTTGTCTTTTGAGAAAATATCATGGTTCAAGGTTGTCCCGTTTCAGAGGAATGATGGTGTCAAAATTGCACTAACTACAAAATCCATAGGAGTACTAAAACTCAGTTTCAGCTTTGGTGTAGTTACTGCACTTTGGCTTGGGAGGGCAGTATATACCTCTGTACATTTTACATTAAGTGCAAAAGTTTGAATCTTGTAATGTATATTTATTAGGGGTGGGCATAGATTATTTGTTTTAATCTAGATTAATTTAATTGTAATCTTGGAATTAATCTAGATTAAAATGTGTCATTTGAATTCTGCTGAAGGTCTGAATCCCCCCCCCAAATGATCCCAATGCCTATTTTTTATAGTGTAAACCATAAATATGCCTCCAAATGTTCTCCCAAATCACTTTAATTTTGTTTTGATCTCAGTTTAATACATTACCCTTAAAGAAAATATAAACCTGAGGTTTAAATACGGAAAAGTCAGGAACGAGAGAGAGACAGAGAGAAAGAGTAAAAGAGAGAAAGAGAGTGAGAGAGGGAATGCATTCCAGAGGGACTTACAGTCATTAGTTACAGGGACAGTCCTCCTGGAGCAACTGCAAGTTAGGTGTCTTGCTCAAGGACACAATAGTAGAAAGTGGGGGGGTTGAACCTGCAACTTTGTGGTCATAGGGTTCACCTACTAGGTGTTCACCTACTTTTTACCTACTAGGCTACTACCACCAGTTCACATGTAAAGGCATAGCATTGTTCATGTCTCCTGTAAACATCTTGCACATTTGATAGATAAAATGATTTGTTTATTATTAGGGCTGGGAAAGTTAACGCGTTATTATCACGTTAACGCATTATTTACTTAATGACGACAATTATTTTATCGCGCGATAACGCAGGTTTTTAAAATCCTTTTATTTTGAAAGGCAGTGCTTTCACCGCAGTAACATGCACAGGGGCGGACTGGGACTGTATTTACCAGGTTGGGTTTTTGCATCTCGGCCACATCTTGGGCCTTTTTGCAGAACGCACAGATCGCCAGTCCGCCCCT
>JBBPDB010000153.1:4116003-4127971 GCA_037974465.1 Brachypetersius altus
AGATCTTTAAGTCCATCTCATGAAAAATCGGAGCAGAAACAAAGGTGTTGCGTTTATATTTTTGTTGAGTGTAGTTTCTCAATCAACTGGTTAATCCAGTTTAACTGATCATAATGAACGGTTACACTACACACATCCGTTCACATCTAAAGGGTCCAGAAATTATGGGTAAAACCACAGTACTAGCCAAAATCCCACAATAGAGAAAGCTTTGGAAAATCTTCCCAGAAGTGGCCTGCCTTCCAATATTCCTCCAAAAGTGTCACCTGGGAAGTAAAAAAGATCCTGGATGAATGTTTAAGGAACTGTAGGCCTTGATTGCCTCTAAATAAGCACACTTGGGTTATGCAGCAAGCACAAAAATGTAGTTTTTGTAAAAATCACTTTTCATAATTAGGACTGCTTTGTTGGCCCTGTGGAATAGGTCTGTTTTCCTTTTTTTTCTACAATGTCTGTAAACAACAATGACAGACTTGAGATGCACCATCAGGTTCACATTCCGGACAAGGCTTCGATCCCGTACACACATTCTGCCGATTAAGAGAAACAGTTGACTGGTCAGCCAGAGACTATGAGTTACCCAGCCAATCACTTTGCAAGTACTGGCACTAACTTGGGCTATTATAAGATCATTGTGTGCTGTGGAATGTTCTCAGGCCCTCTCTTCTTGTTCTTTACTGACAGGCTATTGGGTTACACTGTTGCATGTGAGAGAGGTGCTTACAGGCACTGTACCTAATCTGGCACAGTAGAGAAAAGCACAACAAATACAGTTTAGAAGTTTGTAATCAACATTCAGAGGTATGGAACCAATATTTTAAAATAATGTGAAACCCATTTTATGGCATCTATAGCATGTTGTCACTGTCCCAAATGTAATTTAGAAAACAACTGTAACATATTAACTTCATAAGAGAATATATTCTTAACTTTTAACCGAAATTAGATTAATACCTCACTCAAACAGGAACCAATACAATTCATGGCTCTAGTTTTACTTCATTGTCCATCCTCAATTTGACATATTGGTGTCTGTTAACTCAAGTACTAGTATTAGAAAAAGTATTAGAAAAAATTACAAACATAAAAGAAGAACCAACAGATTAATTGAAGGCAAAAGAAAACAAGGAAGTTTTAGGGTCTTTTTAAAATGGACAACAGAGGCAGATCTTCTTAGGGAGCTAGTTCCAGTAGTGGGCAGTATAATAGATAAATGCCACATCACTCTGTTCAGTTTCAAATCTGGGCACAACTAGTTGACCAGCTCTAAAACCTACCAGACATATATTCATTAAACATAGATATATTTAGGGCCCAAACAATTGAGTGTGATTTATAAATAATGAATAATGAATAAGACTATCTAACTGTAAGTGGAATAATGTTGTTTTTTTGGGTTTTTTTGCTAGAACTCTTAACAGCAGCATTTTCAATCTTTTGGGGTCTAGTGGTCTTTTTGGTAGGCATAAACAGGACTCCCTATATTTTTCTTTGACACAATATCTCTAACCCCAGCTGTGTCCATGAGATGCCAGCATGCTGATTTAGTTCAACTTTAAGATACACTCTCCATCCATGATTGCATCAATATTTTTGACATGGGTAGTCTTTATTACCCTACATTCCAGAACTAAATTAAAACCTTCCTTCGTTTTACCAAACAGAACAGCGATTATTTAACTGAAGGAAATTGTGCTGCATCTAGCCGTTTACATTTTCAAGGCATAAACACAAGTCTCTGGTTAGTGTTTTCTGCATAGCTATGATAAGTAATCGTGTACAGTTGCAGACTGGCCAAAAAGGAGGCCAAGAATGGATCTCCATATGGCCTAATGGTTTTGTGTGATTCATTCAGAGTGAACAGAGATGAAATAATCTCTGCCTTCTAAGTCTTCCCCCAGTGTAGCTATACTTTATGATCAACAGTGCCAATACATTTCTTTTTACCAGAGTCTATATTCAGGTGAATGTCAATTAATTAAATTAATAAAAGGAGTTTTGGTTCTATGATGTTGATGTAATGTCATTTAAGAAACCATTTCGATTTAAGTAATTTATAATTTAAGTGAAAACTACTTTCTCAATAGCCTTGCCTATCAATGGAAGAAACTGAGCTATATATTTTCCTCAGAAGAGGTTTTGATAATAGTAGTATTTATTAGTAGTATTTATTTGTTTTCATATACAACTGAAAACAAATTTTTAAAAAGACTGTGGGCAGAGTGGCTTAAGATATAGCACAATTTCTTCACAAGTTGTGTAATCAACAGCTGCAAATTCAGACATAAAGAACATTTTTTTTCTGTGGTGATAAAGATTTTGCTGTGTCGTCGCTCGACTGGACAGAGCTGATGTTTTGTGTTTTTCACTATTGGGAGTTTTTAAATTAAACAATATGCTCCAATATAACAGGAACTCTGGCGGTAACTCTGGAAGGACTTGTATACCTGGTGGCAAAATGAGCAAGGGTGTTTTTCATGGTCGCACTAATGATATTTGAGAACTGAGATAACTTCTATAAATGTGGAGACTCTCTTAAAAGATCTCTTATATGCTCTCTTAAACGTATTTTTTTCCATTTTTGCTTGACCTTTTTGCATACATTCTTATGATGGCTCCGTGCTGTGGGGTTTTTCCATGATGCTTCCTGTTCCTTGACAAATGCTGAAGCATCAAAGACCTTGAGAACTTCAGAATTAAGTTGAGGGCTGATTCAAGAGCTGTTGTTTTCCAACTATGTTTCAGTTAGGAATATAATATCTAACTGATATATATATATTATCTAAGAACCTGTCTACAAGTGGCTGATTCTGGAGGAAACTGCTTATGTTACAACTCCACAGACTCAGAGAGACAAGAGAAATATAAAACAAAGTCTAAATAAAAGTAAAATAAAAACTCCATATGAAATATACTTAAAAAAAAAATGGATGCTTTGATGGATAAATACCATAGATCATTAATTTGCTGCTAAGCAGTTTACTAGTAATATAATTAGGAGTTGTTCTATATCCTGAGGATGTTATTGTACATTAAAGAGATCAGTAGTAGATCTGTAATATTGACCTAAGTAGTGATATTCACATAGTATGACTTTTGCACATAATGATAATATGTTGCACATAATGATAATGTTTTAGCATCCAATAAGAAATATCCTATCAGAGCTGGAATAGATCCCAGCTTGCCTTGAGAGAAGTCATGAGTTGTTATTATAGCAGGGACCTATAGCAGTGCACAGTGCTCACTGCTGGTGGTCAGTGTGCTGTGGAAGTGTGCATAGAACCCTCAGCAATGCTGCTGGGCCAGGCCAAGGGGGTAGGGAGAGAAGGAGCTGGGGTGTAGCAACAAGCACCAGTTCCTCCAGTTTCTCTCAGAAATGCTGGTGAAGTGAAATGACCATTTGCCATGCGTGAACACACCACTGCACACCACAGGTGAAGGGATACAGACAGGTGGGGGGATACAGACGAGAGAGAGGGAGAGAGAGAGAGAGTGGACTGTAGCTGTAACTTTTCTGGTTGGTGACTGAAGTATCACTACAGCTGTTATCTTGTTGAAATTCATCCTCAGCCTAAATCACGTCCTCAGGCTGAGAATGTTGTGGCTCCATAAGAATGTAATCTCCATAAGAAGCGCCGTATCATCTTTACTCACGCCATCAGGCTAAATCTCAGCCTTGGGCACAAGATGTTTTGGCTGTACAGTGGGGACAACTTCCTCAGGTTCGGTTTATTTTGGGAGTGGTAAATTGCTTTAGTGAACTATTTTCAGAGTAATTTTAATAATTCTAATCAGCACACCATCCTAGTTCACATTATAGGTAGTACAGAACACTCCCAAATAATGTTATCCACTCGGTACCAAATGTTCCAGGAATGCCTTTAATGCAAATATATTTCATTCCAAATAACTGTAGCGCATTTCTGTAGGTACATCTATAATTAAATTGTCAGGTACACTTTAAGTAGTGTTGACAGTGAAAATGAAATTGTTAAAAGTAAGGGTTTATAAATGATTGTTTCTAATATGATGCTAGTACTATACTTTAGGAGATTTAACACATAGGTGTGGAGCGTCAACATTAAATTTATAGTCAGGTATGTCACATTTGTTTGAGCAAATATTCCCAAAATACTAGAAATATTGAACAAAACATACATATTGGTGTTGCCAAATTGTCATGTACACTGGAAAAATTATAATAAAAAGCTGCCAGTACATTAACAGACCAATATTTTATATTAACAAACACATTGCACTCCCTGTTTGAAGCTGATTCCAACTGGCAAATATGGTGTTCAAGATAAACATCCTCCTTGACTTTGAGCCAAAGCTGTGCTGTACCGGTCATATTAACTGAGAACAATATTCCATTGTCCTGCGGTCCAGTGTAATTGCTTCTACTCCACACCTGCTGCACTTCTCTCACACTTCCACACCTGCCTGTTTACAAAGCAGGAAATGTGTCCTGTCAGGAATGTGAAGGACATCCTGCTGTGACACACATAATTACACACACATTTACACCTATGTCAAACAATGCATACGTATGCAAGTACTATCAGTTGATAAACATCACGGATAAATGTCACCTTGAACCTTGATGAATATTTAAAGGTTTCTGTATGTGTTGTAGGTACGTGTTTTTTAGTTTTAGTGCAAGTTGATGTAACACGAGTTGATTCTTGAGTTTGTTGGACCATTGGCACAGCTGTCAAAAACGTTTTTTCATATACTGCAGAAAAGTGGAAAACTGCAGAAATGTAGATACAAGCTTTTGCTTCACCAGTGACTCCATGTCCTGACACTACATAAAAAACCAAGTGTGTGTGTTAGTGTCTTGCACTCTTTTGCATCAGTCTTTTTGTCACTGCTTTTTCAACTGTCCTGCCGGGCAATGGTTTCAATATCCTCACACCTGCCTTCTGGCTTCACAGTGGGATCATGTAGAAATGCCTCTTCCTTCTCAAAGATATCACAGTGACCGCTCACATACTACCCAATCAACACAAGCCCACCGTCTTCTGTATAAAAGTCCATACGGTGGGTTGGGGAGCAGACAGGCTGACATAAACACCTTCTAGTTCAGGACAGGCTAGATTTTACTGCCACTCTCTTAGGATGCTTGTTGCTTCAAACTAGTTTTGTCCTCTGCAAGTGCCGTTGGTTTCTGCATCAGTCAGCCAAGATGAGTTCCAGTCTAGTGACATCCCTAGCCAAGGTTTATGACCCAAATCCTTTACACGCTCAGAAACAGTCCAGCAAAGGACGAGCAGAAATCAAAAAGGTCCCAATGACCAGCCCCTTGTCTTCAACCTCTTCTTTCACGCTGATCGAGAGACGGGTGGATGCACTGAGCAATCAGATGGACAAGCTGCTCGAACTACAGGAGGCGACCATGAATCGTCTGGAGATGATTAGTCGAGAGAAAACGCTACACATTTACAAGAAGAACATGGAACAGCTGTTGGAAGCCATGTGTGTTGACATGACTACCATAAAGGATGGAGTACAGCAACAGGCCCATCGACAGGACGCCCTGGAGCGGCTACTCAGTGGACTCCAGCATGCTGTCAGTTCCATCCTTGAGGTGCTCAAACACTCTCAATTGAGTAAGCGCCTCAAAAGTGCTAATACACATACTCGCAAGAGGGTGAGTGACCCAGACGAATGGATGGATAAAAAGATGGATAGTGCGATAGATGAACAGAATTTAATAAAACTCAACTTCAATGAATAATGTGTTTAAATGCTAGCTACACACATAGCCTGGGACATTAATGCTTCTTGATTAACATAATCTCAGTAAAGCTTGAAGTGACAGCTGACAAAGATTAACTGTTCCAACATGTTTCTAAAGTTACTTTCCCGAGATACCATACACTTGTGTGTGAATGTATGTGCATTTGTTGATGTCTGTTAATGTGTATTTTGGATGTGCCTTGTTTTGTAGTTCTCTGTTAGCTATTGCTTTCCATTCCAGGTTTGCATATGTTTGCATGGTTGCAAACAACATTAAAATGTTGCTTTGACCTTGCCAGGTGTAGGATTTACTTTTCTCTTGACAACTTTAAATATACACTTATACAGTTTACATCAGCAAACAACATTACATTCAGCACTGAACAAAGGATGTGCACTTTTGGACACATTTTTCATAAACACTTTAAAGAAGACCATCATTCATAAGGCTACAGGACACAAACCCAAATAGACTTTTATAAAGACTTATTCCAAAAACGGTCAGTTGTCATAGCACTGCCTCAGGTGAAATGACAGCAAAATGGACAAACACAGTCTTAATGACAACCCATTACTAGTCAAGGATCCTTGCCAGCAAAAGAATCATGTATAGTCTTAGTTCAGCAATGGAAAAAAAGAAAGTTGGCTAAATTAAATTAGACGACATAATCCTACTGTGTTGTACATGCTGTAACAAACTATATTGGTACTATATTGTTTTCAAATCTGTTTGTATGGTTTTATTTATTGACTACTCCTCCCTTCTCTTTTTCAAATCTGCCCAGTTGAAAGGGAAGGATGGTGTAGAGAAGCCAAAAGTGTGCTTAAAGGGGCTAAAATCTCAGAAGAAGAAACCCCCAGATGTTGCAGGTAACAAAATATTACCATGATCCACAACTGGGACTCAAGGCAAGTTTTGATTTGTGGGCTGTTTAGGTGGCCTGTGTCCAATTGCATTGTGTGCCAGTGAATGGTTTTTCCCCTTGCTCATGTAAATCAAATGGTCTGGAGAAAATTTGAAAGCTCAGAGCAAAGCCTCACCAATTCTGACATCATCACATATGATAAGGTGTAAAGTTTTACCCTTGAGATTGATGGCTAGATGTTGGTTGATGTAAACCCCCAGGGAATTTACTTGTATTTGTTTTGGTTAGATGCGGCCCAAAATGACTTGGAAGTTGTACAGAAGCTCAACCAGCAGAACACTGAGCTTTCTTATGGCAAGTCAGAGACTGCCACTAGTGCAGCTGAACTCCTGGTTTTCATCAGAGATGAGCCAGAACCACAGGCAGAGGAGGAACAAGGGAAGGAGGTGGAAGAAAAAGAAGAAGAGAAAGATGAAGATATTCTTGCTGAACTGAAGTTGGATGAGAGAGTGGAAGAAAAAGAAGAAGAGAAAGATGAGTATATTCTTGCTGAACTGAAGTTGGATGAGAAAGTGGAAGGGCTAAGAGATGAGCTTCAACTTCAGATCAGCAAAGTAGAAGATAAAGAGGAGACAGAGAAAGCAGAGGACTTAAGTGTGCCAGAAGAGGTGCCCTCTCTGTCCATCCCAGAAGGCAAGAGTGAAAGCAGTACAGTCCACCAAGAAAGGTAACATAGCTGAAGTCTTTCTCTTTCCATGAGCTGATACTGTGAGTCAACTGAATCAGTACTGGTCTGAGCATCAAACCCTGTGGAACTCCTTAGATCGATTGCTGTTAAGATTTATTTTCTTTTGTCTATGTGTGTATGTGAGTGTAGTGATGTAAGTGAAGAGAATGTGGAGCAGACTGGCAGCACTAAGAGGCGAGTCGACGACGAGAATCTTGAGAAAGATGACCTTAAAAAAAGCAGAGTGGAGGAGGAGATGGAGAAGTGTATGGAAGAAGAGAAGTCAGCAGTGGGTACTTCAGAAGTGGGACCACAGGAACCAGAAGAGGAGGAGAAGGAAAGAGAGCCAACAGCTGAAGAGTATTTAATTGGTAGGGGAACTGCTGCAGAATGATGATCTAGATTAGTCTATAGCCTTGCATAAAACAACACTGTGGATTATTATAGATGTTCACTGAGCAGCAATTTGTCAGCCATTTGAAGTTTACATTAAAAATGTGAAATGATGAACAAATGAAATTTATAAAAGGTAGAAAGCTCTACCATAAACCTTTACAATATTCAGAGACAGACTGCTCATGACTGTACAAAGTATTGGTCACTTTCCTAATATTTTTTGCATATAGCAGCTAAATGCTGCAAATTATTAACCAGTTTGACAAGAAGCTCCTTTCTGTTTTGTGCTCCAGATTGCTCACCTCCACCTCCTGCTCCCTTTGAACACCGTGTGGTGATGCCTAAATCCCATCAGATAGCTGCATACTACACCATCAATAGAGAGGAAGTGCTTGGAGGGTGAGTTACAGAATGCTCTATGGCCACATCTAAATTAGGATGGATGATGGATGGATGGATTGACAGAGGGATGCATGGATGAATGGATGGAGGAATGGACGATTGGACTGACAGATGGATGGACAGGTGGATGGACCAATGGATGATGAATGAATGGATGGAAGCAATACCTTATGGTAAAGCCTTAATTAGTCAATGATTAATCATAAACGGTTCACAAAGGCACAACAGTATGAACAGAAAGTCCCTGCACACATAGAGCACACAACTAACTAAAAAGTCAACAATAAGCAACAATATTAAAAGTAACCTACTTTTAATATATTTTTTAAAAAATCTTCAAAAATATCTACAACTGTTTCTAGGTGAGTCTTTTTGATCATATGCCACTTGGTATCTTTGGACAACCCATTTCCCCGACCCTCAGGATACCACAAATTCCATTTGCTCAATTTCTAAAAGACAGCATCTTGCCCATGTGAATGTGTAGCTATTTTTTCTGAAGGTATCTAGACTAGTTTATTTTGTGTGTTCCTTAATTCAGATCCACCTTCTCACAGCTGTAAATGTTAATGTGTACTTTGACACATACATGAAAGTAGCAGAGAGCTGTGACTGGGAAGAGACAGTGGGTGGAGAGAAAAAGCACCCTCAGGTCTCTTGTGTCAGGCGATATGTTTTTACAGCAGTGAAAGTAAATCCGGAAAGGACAAGGGGAATTCTGAGGCCTAATCCTCAACTGCTGTAATTAACTCCTTCCTGTTTCCACAAAAGAGATGGCCATGATGTGCTTTACTCTTTCCTGATGCTATATCAAGCAGCACTTTCAATCAACTTTACAGAGTGTCTGACAATACATTAAGTGCCTCAACAATGTAAAGTGGCATTTGGCCAACGCCCTTATCCAGAGCATTGGTCTCCCTCGAACAGCTGAGGGTTGTCTTGCTCAAGCACACAATGTTAGAAATTGGGTGTTTGGATCTTCACTAACGTTTTGTGGAGCAATAGAGATTAGCAGAGATGAACATTTTCCATCTCCTATGACCCCTGATACTGTAAGGTATAAATAGATCAAGTAGGACAATAGCATTGAGACGTTCATTGATGAAAACTGTCATGACAGCTTATGACAGCATCTGCCATTTTTAAAGCATGGCTATGTCAAAGTTATAAAACGTATATAGGTACTAATAGATTGTTCATGACTCTACAGCTCTAAAGTCATTTTTGACTTGGTGTGAAATGTGCTTGAATTTGGTAGTGGGCGCTTTGGAATGGTGCACAAGTGTGTGGAGAAATCCTCTGGTCTCACACTGGCAGCTAAGATCATCAAAGCCAGAAGTCAGAAAGAGAAGGTAAATCATCTACAGATGATGTGTAATTGAATAACAAGATGCCTCCCTGCTATTAATATGCCTTGCAGTGTAAAAACTAGAACAAAAAATAATAAAAACAGGAAAAGAAAAAATGCATTGCAAGAAGCACAAACTTTTATAAATACATACATTAATAGAGAATTTTGTTTCATAAATGCAATGGTTTCTCTCCAGACTGAGATATACAGTGTAAGTCTTTATAAACCTGATATGGAATTTAAAACACTTGCCTTCTCAGGAGGTGGTCAGGAGTGAGATTGAGGTTATGAACCAGCTGAACCATGCTAACCTGATCCAGCTCTATGCAGCTTATGAATCTCGCTATGATGTCACACTTGTCATGGAGTAGTAAGTAACACACACACACCCACACCCACACTCACACCCATATACACACACACACACACACACACACACACACACACACACACATACTGTATGTTCAGAAGTATCCAAGCACCTTCTATATAGTGAATTCTTGTTGCTTTAAAGCTGGGTTAAGATGACCCAGGGGTTCAGCTGCACACATATACAGCTTATATAACCTCCATAGAAAAGCATTTTATAGAGAACTGTCATTGCGCAAAATTTTCCTCCTCAATGATTAGCATGTGTCCACATACTTTTGTCCAGATAATGTAGCTCAGGGGTCATTAATCTTATCCTCAAATAACCATAAGTATTCACTGAAATCATACAGAAGCTCACTTGATTCCATGTTTATTCATTTGTTCACACACCCTTGTGGCTTATATATTCAAGTAACGGATTGGTTTGGTGAGCTGACACCTTTACGGGTAAGACTGATGACTCTGGTAAAGCTCACTCAAGGTAAAAGGGGCATAATTCAATAAGGATATTTTAAGATATGTTGAAGATATTTAAAGGGGGCTAAAGTTCATGCTTATGCAATCAATTCCTCAAAGCAAATTTCCAACATCCAGTAAATAAACATAAGACGAATAGGTGTTTACAAGCATTTTTGACACGGCGTATGCACAAACAGACTTCTGATTTTTTAAATACAAGGTCATTTGTGTACAAGACTTATTTGTGTGTCTCAGTGTTGAAGGAGGAGAGTTATTTGATCGAATCATTGATGAAAACTACAAGCTGACCGAGTTGGACACCGTGCTGTTTATCAGACAGATCACTGAGGGCCTGCAGTACATGCACAAGATGTATATACTGCACCTTGACCTGAAGGTAACACACACACCAGCCAAATATTAAATCAAGGCTCATAAGAAAATGCTGAGTCTGATAGGTATGGATCCTTTTTCAGCCAGAGAACATACTCTGTGTGAGTCGAGAAACAAATAAAATCAAGATCATTGACTTTGGCCTTGCCAGAAGGTTAGTATTTTGTTTTTATTCATTTGAAAATGTAAATCACTACCCCTATCCCAAACTTTCTTTTATGTTCCCTCTCTTTCTGTCTAGATATAAACCCAGAGAGAAGCTCAGAGTGAACTTTGGCACACCCGAGTTCCTGGCTCCTGAAGTGATCAACTATGAATTTGTCTCCTTCCCCACAGATATGTGGAGCTTAGGGGTGATTACATATATGCTGTGAGTGCCAGTTCCCATACTTCTGATTTATGTCTTGCACTTAAATAGATTTAAAATGAGATGAATGAGGTGCTTTCACATTTATCATTTGACATCATTTGAGGTTCACCTGAGTTTGCATTTTAGTGTTTTCTTTTTTACTACCACTTCTCTATCTCTTCTTTACAAAAACACCCTCAGGAGAGTAATGATACTGATATGTAATTAATCCTTCACTTAAAATTTGGTTAAGTGAGCTTATTATTCAGTAATGACCATACATTTCCTAACTGGCTAGTAATATTAGTAATAATAACTCATAACAGTGAAGTGCTGTGTGGTCTAAAATCAGCAGAAAAGTGTCCATATACTTGCACACAACTGTAGTTGAATCCTGTTTATTCTGCAAGATAATATTCTTGTGTTTGTAGGCTGAGCGGTCTGTCTCCTTTCCTGGGTGACGATGATAATGAGACGCTGAATAACATCCTGGAGTGCAAGTGGAGCTTCGAGGAGGCGGAGTTTGAAGAGATCTCTGAAGAGGCCAAAGACTTCATCACACGTCTCCTTGTTAAGAGCAAGAGGTACATTACGATTCTGCCCTACACCCCATCTCAGATTCTGCGGTACATTAACAAGGGCCTACCCTCTATCCAACACACAAGACTGTAGTCCTTAGGGGATAGAGCCTTCAGTGCTGCTGCCCCAACTCTCTGGAACCCACTCTTCCTATTTGAGATCCACAATGCCCCTTCTTTGGAGATCCTTTCTCTTACTACTTTATAGTAAGCGTTTACATGAGACTCTTTTCGGGCGATAAAAAAAATAGCACCCTTAATCTATTCACAAAGTTGGGTTGGGAGCTGGGTCTATACTACGCAAGCTATGATGACTTTCACCTTGATATT
>JBBPDB010000153.1:4137956-4150301 GCA_037974465.1 Brachypetersius altus
TCTATCTGTCTATCTATCTATCTATCTATCTATCTATCTATCTATCTATCTATCTATCTATCTATCTATCTATCTATGCGGATACGTATCTGCGGGGTGGTGGTGGTCGGGCGGGGGGGTCGTATGTGCAGGGCCTTGCAGCCCCAAACATGACTGGTCTCCAGGACAAATAAGTTTGAGAAATGCTGCACTAGACCGCCATATTTACTATCAAAAATGCTGTAGTCAGAAAGAAAGGTAGATATAAATACAAGAGATAAATGAAGTTTACTAGTTAACACTGTCAGTGGTTGGACAAGGGAGAATACTGAACTGAACAAGGCAGAGGGTCTCCAGGACAGTTGTTGGACCCCACAGATCTACAGATTGACACATGCTTGTGCTGAAACTGTAGCTCTTGCTTAGTATTTATTTATTTATTCATGTTTACATCACACATTTTAATGGGCAATAACATTGTACTAAAACATGAGCAGAAATGTTATATGACCTTCAACAAAGTTTCTCCACTTTTTGGGTTCGAATTAGCTGCAAAATTAACAATTTGTCTGAACAATATTTTGTTAAAATAATAATTATTTGATGAAGTATGGAAACATTGTTAAAGTTTCAAAACTGTTCACTCTCCAGTCCATTGTTTTTTTGTTTATGGACCTATTCAGTTTATGAAAGCTTAGCTCCATCCTGTCTCAGCCTGACCTGCTTCTTTATGTATATCACTCTTAAAGTCACAGCAAATAAAACAGCCTGATTGAATTCAAGACAAAAAGAGAGATTGAAACAAATGATTTATCTGTGTTTTAATACATAAAACACAAAGTGGGTCACATGTGAAAAGAAATATCTAAAATGTGTAGAATGTAGTTTCCTTGAATTAAATTATATGTGCTCAATTGATGGCCATGACAGCAACATAAGCTATGCTAAGTAGGGATGCACTGAAATTATTATTTTTTTGGCCAAAACCGAAAATGAGGAAACACTTGGCCAAAACTGAAACACAGAAAGAAATGATTTTACCATTTTTTTGTAACATTGCCATTATGGCAAGCATTGCAATTGCATAAATTAATATTCATGGTTCAAAGAAAAAATCTGTTACAAAAATATTTATTTACCATTCAAACAATGCACAATATAAAATAAAATTTGAAATAAAATATTTTATTGTCCCCACTCATGAATAGCCTCAAAGCAAGATAGCTGAAATATTATACAATTAAATATCTTCTCTCATAAAACAAGTGAATTCATGTGCATTTTAATATTCTGAACAAGGCGAATGAACAAGAAAGATATAATACTTTCTCTGTAGGCCGATAACAAAATCATGTATTAAAACAAAGACTGGCACAGCCCGTATATTAACTATAATCACTGGAAAACTTTCTTGCCTTTTCAAAAATGTCCGCCACAGACAGAGTGGGTGTGTTAGAGGGGCTCAGCTCTTCTGTGCTCGATTGGGATGTTTTGATTTTATATGATAAATTAATCCTGACATTGAGAAAATCTTTTTGGATGCGTCCCCTCTAGAAATTTTGGAATTGCGCGCCGTGTTGACTCTCATCCAGTGTGCCACGTGCAGGTTCCGGTTGTTGATCACTGTTTTGTTTGTGTTAAAAAAAGAAAGATTTGTTGGCCGAATATTTGGTGCATCCCTAATGCTAAGTCATGAATTCATCAAAAAGACATATTTAATGCACTGATTTATTACTGTTATGCAATTGTATGCACAAATTGTATTATAGAAAAAACTCTCCATATTGTTTTGACTCAGTGTATACAAGAAGAGCACAAAATAAACATAATGAACTGTTGTTGGTTTTGCAGGCTGTTCTTTTAATGCAGTTCCCCTTTCAAACAGCAGAGGGCGATATTAGAATGAGTGATAATGAAGCCCTGACCTGAGAGAGGCTGGTGAATATGATAGGCCTATTAATACGCAAACAGTATTGTGCATACCTGGAGATGTAATTTGACCATACATTTGCATACATTTTGCAAATTTGTAAGTAAAATAAGTTTATGCTTAATCTACAGGAAACAACCTTTAGAATTTTCTGTAATTATTAGCACTCAGTTTCTAATTATCTGCTGATGTGAGAGATAAATAATGTGAAATAGACATGTTCAATAGCTTTTACATGGGCCACATCTTGTGTTTTGTTTTCAGTATTTAGGGCAAATCAAACTTAAAATGTCGTTTAAATTGTGTAGAATTGTCCAGAATACTTGTTGCAAATAAGTGAAGGGGCTGGAGGAGGAGAGAGCATGATGTGCTGAGAGAGAACATGTAATTGCCTCATTTTCATGTGCAAGGAAATAAACTTGTACAACAAACTTTCACACTTTGATTACAGAAGCACGTCATTTGGAGCAGTTTTGTTTGATTTGTTTTCATTCCTTCGTTACCACTCTGGTTTTCCCAATGTAAACTCATCACAGCCCCTCGCTAATGCTGCCTCTGCTTGATTAGTGATTTGTGAGTTTGTGATGAGCTAATGTTACAAGGTTTTATAAAACTTTCCGCAAAGTCGTTTAGAGGATTCAATTGAATGTTGATTGCTGGTTAGGGGTGTTTCTAATAAAGTCAGTGCAAGAAAGATTTTTTGAGTCACTTGGGCTGATTTAGAGAAGCATCTAGGCATGTTACACACATGCTCCTTATCAATATTCTCACTGCTGTGTTGGTTTGAGAGAGCAAGCAAAGGAAAAGGAAATAACCTCCAGAGTTTACTGCGAATTAATAGTGACTTTGGCGCAGATAAGAAACTTTTAAGAGAGTGGTGCTGTTTAGAGGCCTGTGTGTGTGTGTACTGTGATTGGAATGCCATGTCTGTCTGGGTTTCCTGTCTGAAAGTATAATCTGGGGGAAACAGACCACGTTTCCCAACAGTCCCAGCGTGCCGATAAGCTTCATTTATCAGAGAGTATTATGAGTCCACACTGTAGTTTGGCAGTGGCCATCGTATGTACACCCACACACCCAGCCATGCACTCGCAGGCACTTAAGAATGCTCCATTGATAGCCTATTCATCTCATATGACCTCACTGTTTTACCAAGACTTTAAATTTTGGTAATTTCATATTTATTTAAATTTAATATAGGCAATAGTAATATTTAATATGAACAATAGCTACAGATCCAGCCCTCCACTTTCTTCACCAGGTGAATCAGAAATGACTTCTGGGTTTTGTTTGATGCGACAATAGCTGATGGAAAAATAATGTTAAAAGTTTGCTTATATTAAGCTACCTGATATAATAGTTTTACTTACTGCATCTGACGAGTAGTATCACATCGAGACTGTTTTTCACTTGTCCCAGAAAGACATTGACCATACTGATCAATACAGTCACCGTATTGATACAGTCACCGTATTGCACATCCCCACAATTTACTGCCCAGACATGTAGTAACACAGCCTTTTTCTTCAGTGTTTTCCTCATTAACCCACCCAGCAAGAAGACAGTAAGCCCCTGTAGCCTATGTTTAAATCTGTTTGGCTTCTGCCAGTGCACATGGATGGATAGTGTACTAAATGCTAGGGATGCACCGATTGCAATTTTCTTGGCCGATTCCTATACCGATTTTTTCCCCCAGATAACAGAAAATTAGAGCTGCTGCATGTAGTCGACGACAACGACACAAAAATGGGTTTCAGCTTTTTTAATGTAACGTGGTCGTTACTTTCCCTGTTTACTGGTTACTTTTATAATAGTGACATATGATAGTGAAAGCTCTACAGCAAATACAAACAAAAATGTAATTTTCTTGGACATAAAGCTTTTTTCATAACAATTTTTATTTACAAATTTAAATAAAATTTAATACATAAACAAATAAATAAACCCCACAAAAAAAGATTCCGATCACTGGCCGATCGATCAGTGCATCCCTACTAAATACACATACATATGCATTTAACAGACAGTCCCATCCATAGTTATTTACTATGTTAGGTGGGTGTAGAGTCATGACTGGGCCCTTTAATTCTGTATTTATAGCAGTGATTCTGCCCACGCAGGGAAGTGAACTGTGACCTCGTATTTATGGTGTAATGTGTTATCCATTATGCCGTTCAAGCCTGTCAAGTGTATTAACTAATCGACTCAGTTGATGGCTTTTACAATCCCACGTTAAATGGAAAAGTAACCATTTTTCGACATAGTTAAATCAGAGTCATTCAGAGTGCTTTGATTTGAAATGCTCAGTTCCAGTGAACTGAAGCTTGAAATTTTCCTCATATTATTAGGATAAAAGCAGCTGTCAAATAAATATAATATAATGTACAGGGTTTTATTTTTTGGCACGAGTAATTGTAGTTTTAAGTGTCTATAGTGGAAATAAAGTTATTCTGTGAGCCTCTACATTCCTTCCGAGTTTTCTGGGCTTTAATTATTAACCTCAGGAAAGTTTCATTAAACCTTATTATTGTTGGGTTTTTGAACATATCACCTGTTCATAATTGAAATTTAACATCTTTTAATGATTTGCCATCATTATTCTGTAGAGATGGAGCAGAAGATATTAATGCAGTCAGTACATGAAACAGGTCATGTAGGATAATGCACACTGGGACTGATGTGTGCAGAACATAGAGCACTTTAATCAGAGTGCAAACTGAAACGTGTGCAGGAAACAGAAACGTGTCCGCAGACACACCTCTGTCTCACAGAGCCTTCCAAGCAAGACACACACACACACACACACACACACACACACAAACACACACACACACACATATTCTGGAATGCCAGAGCTCCTCTCTCATTTTTTCCCAGAGGTCTTTGGGGCTGTGCCTGTATCACCCCAGCAGGAAGCGGGGGGTGGAATGCCATGGCCAGAGTGGAATGTTCCAGAGTTCTAGAGTGCTAGAATGTGCGGTTGGGAAGTCTGGGAAGGAAAAAGGAGAGAAAGAAGGAGAAAGAGGGAGAGAGAGATTATTGTCTTTTTGATACACTTCTCTGCTCTCCATAAGGTGCACATTCATATCACAACCACCCACCCAGCGCTGGCCGATAATGATCAAATTCAATACCATGATATTTTCCAAAAAAGCACGGTACCCAATAATACTTAAACTTGCTTTTACAAAGTTAATACTTCTGTTATAATAAAGTTACTGATTGCGGACACTTAAGAATGCTCCATCGATAGCCTTTTCATCTGTTTCATATGACCTCATTGTTTTAGCATGGAAGCCTTTCTCTTTTTGGTAATTTCATATTTATTTAAACGTAATATAAACAATTGACACCCCACCCCATACCGACCAGCCGAATCAATTCTTACTTTTATGTGCTATAGTTTGGCATGACCCTTCTCAACTGCAAACTTAAACTTGCTTTTCTAAAGTTCATACTACTGCTCTAATAAAGTTACTGAATCGTAGACACTAAAACATGTCTTTTTGTTTGTTATTGTCTTTTTGATGCTCTGTTCTATTTTCCATAAGGGGCACATTCAGAACACAACCACCCACCTAGAAGTTAATACTTCTGCTCTAATATTGTTACTGACCCAGTGTTTCTTAAGAACTGCTTCTCTGTACTAGGAAAATGTCTGTTTTACACACTTTTCATACCTTATTTTGATTGAACAGTTTTCGTCCAGTTACACCAAAAAACGTTACCAGCACATGACAAGAAGCACCTCTTTTATTTCATTTTACTGATTCTGTGTCAATCTACATCACCAAGTAAACAGCATGGAAACCGCCCTTTAAAAAACAGAATTTATTGTTTTTGTGTCCAAGAACAGGCTCTTCTGTCTTAGACTGGATAACTTTAGCTGGGGCTCTTCTGAATACCGTCATTAAAAGCATATCTATGTATGTGATGTATAAGTACATGAACATGCATGCATACATATCTAAGTGGATGTATGTATGTAAATAATATCCAGGACAATACTATATTCATTGGCCAGCACTGGCCAGGATTTTCCCATGTTTTATGTTCCGGTCTAAGATTTTGAATTCCCACTCATTAGATGTGTGCCACTGCATTGGTGAAGTGTAGGAGTTTATTCACTGTGTTCTAGTGAAGTTCAGGAAGAAATGGTCATTGTGTTGCTTAAACCCTCGTGTGTAATTCTGTGTGTGTGTGTGTGTGTGGTTGCAGGATGGCTCGTACTTGGCAGAGTTTCTGCTGGAGAAAGGCTACGAGGTAAGAGCAAAGACACCTGCTCATTAAGATACTTTGGCATTCGTGCCCCTCTGAAGCTCAGGATACACACACACGTACACAATCAAGGGGCACATACTCACACACTCCCTTTCCCAAAGCACCGTTCTCGCTCATTGCACATTCTGTAAACATTTGCAGCAAATGGAAGTTTATTTGGCTAGAATGAAAGGAAACCCAGCAAACAGGGCTATAGTGAAGAAGAACAGGGTATAGCAATTTTCTCATTTCATGGTTTCTTTCTTTCTGTAGTAACTCTTTGTCTCTCTCTCTTTCTCTCTCTCTCTCTCTCCATCTCTCTTTCTTTCTCGTTCTCTCTTTTTCTCGCTCTCTCCATCTTTCTCTGTCTCTCTCTCTCTCTCTCTCTCTCTCTCTTTCTTTCTTCCTCTCTTTGTCTTTCTATCTTTCTCTTTCTCTCTCTGTATCTCTCTTTTTCTCTCTGTATATCTGTATCTCTCTCTGTATCTCTGTATCTCTGTATCTCTGTATCTCTCTCTCTCTCTCTCTCTCTCTCTCTCTCTCTCTCTCTCTCTCTCTCTCTCTCGCTCTCGCTCTCGCTCTCTGTGTTTCTGTTTTTGTTTACAGGTTCATGGTATCCTCCGCAGGTCCAGTTCCTTTAACACTGGTCGAATTGAGCACCTTTACCATAATCCTCAGACACACACTGAAGGAAGTGGGTGATGCTCACATACACTCCACATTCAACATGAATACATTAGATACATAATATTAAGTTTTAAGTATATAAGCATTCTTAAATCTGCATCTACATTTGTTAGCACTATCTGTTAAATTCAATTATACTTTTGGGCCTTTAATAACACCTTGCTATTGATGTGTCCCTCAGATATATTTTCATTTTAAAATACTGTAATTATTTTAAACAACACATGACAAACCTAATACATAATGTGAGTCTGAAACTATTGAAGTGCCATTAAGACTGAAGTGAAGTAAAAGAGTCTATGATTTGTATTATGGACAAAATTACTGATTAGTATGATATTTTATTGTTAACACGATAGATTATTCCACAGTATTCTTTATATACTAAAGAATATAAAGAATATATTCCACTTTATATCATATGTGTTTTAAAAACTAACTGTGTGTTTAATTTCAAAGAGAGCACAATTAGTCAGCAGTGCAGTGTGTCAAATAATAAAAATTGTTTGTGATGAGATTTAAATGTAGAACCAACTTTTTGTTCCAACTCAAGAATGACAACATTGTCGTCGGGTAATACAATCTATTTTTGCATTATCGCCTAACTCTCTTTTGAACGTAAAAATTATGCCCACAAACCACCAGGTATTAAAGGTGATATTAAAGGCCCCAAAAGTACAGTTTATTTTTGATACATTTTTTTTTACTGGTTAACATAAACAAACATTTCTTGCATAAATACATAGACTACTTTGTGATATAACTGAGCACTAATGAATAACGCGTATTGACAGGATCTGGCTCGGCATCAGGTTGTAAGTTATTCGCTTCATCATTATATTCTAGTCTTCTTTTTCTGACATTAGATGTTCTGTATTGTCTCTCTCGTTTTCATGGTTGTTATGAACCAGGTTTTGGAAGACCCTTAGCTATTTAAATCAGTCTTAAAGATCGGCCTTGAAGCATTACATGAAAACCAGACTTGACATTCTTAAACTGTGCCAAAGGGTTATTGGGATGTTTCTACGAATCAAACAAATGGCAGATCTTCAGCTGGATCAATTTCATTTGCTTGCATGATTTCTGCTTTTTTTTTTTATCTTCATAGAGATACTGTGTTCAAGGTTTGTGTGTGTGTTTCTGTGCATATCTGAGAGAGAGGTGTGGAGAGAGTCTGTTAAGTTTTAAGATCTTTAAAACTACAAATGTAGACAGTGTGCAAATTCATAACAAATGATAATAATAATAATAATAATAACAACAACAATTTATACAGAACTTGGAACAGAGCAAACAAACCTTCAGACCAAAAATATGTCGGCATTCATTGAAAAGTGACATTGTGTAAAATAATTCATTTTTAATTGCTTTAGAAGCTCTTAAAGGTGATGCAGGTTTGTTGTGACAATAGATGATATTGGCAGTAAAACTATTCATGTTAGTCGTTTATGGCTTGTGCAAGTGTGTGGTTTGGAATTGGCTGTTTATCTGTATGGATAAAGGTTAAAGCGCAGGAAAGGGAGCACTTGCGCTAATCTTATATTCTCCGAAATGTAATTACGCTGCACATGTGAGGTAATTTGATCTGTACTTTCTTGACAATGTCATATCACAATAATGATAAAAATAATCATGCAGCTCTAGCCCTAACTCTATACAGTGCAGTTTTTGACTTTTAAATAAAGGCACACTCTTCTAGGAGTGTTGGGGTGCAGACTGAAAAAAAATATATAACAAAAAATGACATGAAGCAGGGATTGTTCAGCCTTTAGCTTTCCATGAATGGAAAGAATGGTAGTGTATATTATAAAACTCTTAAATGTTCTTCTACATTATGCCTTAAATCTTTCTTTCTTTCTTTCTTTCTTTCTTTCTTTCTTTCTTTCTTTTTTGTTGATTCATTCATTGCTGTTCTCATGGTGAATAAGCGCGAAAAACCTATTCTTATTTCATTCTTAAGACTGTAATGGATTACATTACATTTCATTTGGTGCATTCTGCATGCATGTATCTGTGTGTGTGTGTAGACATGAAGTTGCACTACGGAGATCTGACGGATAGTACTTGCCTGGTAAAAATTATCAATGAAGTCAAACCCACTGAAATCTACAACCTGGGAGCACAGAGCCACGTCAAGGTAAGACGCTTCCAAACTCACACATTTTTCCTTCTTATGCTGTCATTGCTTGTGTATATGGGTGTGATAAAACGATTCTCTTTTTCACTTGACTGCCTTAGTCTTACATCAGCCAGAATCCATACACACACACACACACGCGCGCGCCTACAAACACAGGTTGCTTTTAATGACTGTGATTTGTGTCTGGGTGTGTGAGGTGAGCCAGTGACCTGGTCCAGTAGTTAAAAAGCAACGTAGCCAACTCCTATTCTTTCTTCTCTTTTCTCTCATCTTCAATCCTGGCGTCTGCTCTTCTGGGAGGTGGTCAGTGGGTTGACCATTAGATGAATTGACTTTGTGTCTTAAGTGTGTGTGGGGGCGCTTTTATGAACGCTTAGTAATGAGCACAAAGGCCACTGAGAGTCAAGAGGGTAAATTTAAGAGGAAGGCAAGGATAAAAAACGGAGCGAGGGATTAGAGAGGGAAAGTTATGACCTAAACGCTGTCTAGAACAGTTTGTCTAGGAAATGCTAGTCAGTCCTTAGTTTCTCTCTGACTGGCCTGTTCTGGGAATGAAACAGTACAGTACATCACTGAATAGAGGTGAACAGTGAAAGACATTTCAGTCATAGTATGCAAATAAATAAAACACATTTGTTTATGCATGAAGAAGGACAGTGTCTGCAATTGTAGCTTAATCAGGGGTCAGGTTCATTTGAAAGTCTGCTCTGGCTGTTCATACTGCTGCTGATGTTGATCCTGTGAAACAGTGTGAAAAATTGAACCGCATTGCGTCATGTTAGCTTGTGACTAGTGTGTTAACTTGGCACTAACACATTACCTTGTAACTAGCACAAAGCCTTTATTTAGTTTCAAATACAGTATTGTACTTTTATAATGTTGCAGGCTCCCAAATACATAATCTTCAGATTGTGAAACTATTGGTGGCCTGGTGGTTAGAGATCTGCCCCTGGAATCAGAAGGTTGTGGGTTTGAATGCCAAAACTACTGGTGGCACCTCTGAGGTACCATCCCCACACACTGCTCCCCAGATGCTGTGTTCCTGGCTACCTGCTGCTTCACTTGGTGAATGTGTTAAATGCAGTGAAGAATCTTGTGCTGTTGTGTTCATGTATGAGGTTTTTGGACTAAAGTAAACTTTAGACATTTAAATTGTGCAGGTTTGGAGGTTAGGAGTCAATAGAGGTTTGAATAATAAATAAATAATAAATGTCACTATATTATTAAAATGTCACTAAAACGCAACAAATGAACATATTCTTTTGTTTGTTTAACACATGTCAGGAGCTCCCCCCACCCCATTTTTCTGCAAAAATGAATTATTTATGTGTCAGTGCCTGTGACATCTATATATGCCTGCAAGGAGCACAGTGTGAGATGGCAGATGAATAATATGGTATGCATGTATTCCCTGAAAACTAGTTACAGTACAGTGGAAACGAATAGTGTGAAAGAGAGATGACTTGAATAATTCAAGTGAGATAAAGGAGACGTGACGGCACTTTCATTTACATATGAATGGCTTTCTTTTTTAATGCCCAACTGCCATCTTGCCTGCAACCTGTTGTGTGATGACATGAGCAAATGCAGTCTTTATTAACAGCAGGTTTACTGGTTTGTACACCTTTATCAGTGTCATCCAGAACACTGTAATAGACTACTCCCCGACCCGAGTCAGGTCTGTTTCCTGTCATGGGAAGAATAAGTGTGTAAAATGTCAGTTTGTCATATGTGAACACACCACAGCACACAGCGTGAACAGCACAGTATTACTTTGCATTTAACCAAATCACCAAGTGAAGCAGAGGGTCGACAGGAACACAGTGCCCAGGGAGCAGTGTGTGGGGATGGTATCTTGCTCAAGGGTATTTCAGAGGTGCCACTAGCAATTCAGCGATTCAAACCCACGACCTTCTGATCACAGGGACAACTCCCTAACCACTAGAGAATTGTGGGTACTTCAGAAGTTTTTTTCAGTAAACTAACTTTGTAAAATTTTAAGTCGTGCTCTTGACGTGACAGTAAAAAACAGCATAAAAGACCTCAGAAAGTGTCAAAGAAGAGCTTAAAATAATGAATTGATAGCAGGGTGTGCATGTGTGTTTGATTATTATGGTTAAATAAGGGAAATAAGGGGTTGACTTTTGCTCATTTTAGTTTGCATTATCAATTATCACTGGGTTGAGTAACTTTATTTCTCTCTCTCTCTCACACACACGCACACACACACGCACACACACACACACACACACAATTTCCTGCTGTTGCACATAGGGGTCAGCAGTGTGCTGCAGTTTGTGAGCACAAAAGCAGCTATTGACTTTTTGACATTCAGTAGATGAGAAACTGGATTTTTAAATGTTTATCTACATTCATCTACACTGGTTTGCTTTTAGATTATTTAAATTATGAGCGTGAGCAACATTCGTAACTCCTGGCACTCTTGATATAAGGTTAGGTACGTCATTTTTTTCTAATCGTGTATACCAGGCTTAGGTTAACTTGATAATGATGTCTATGTAGACTATTTGCTTCAGAGAAAGCTTCAACCTTCTGTGTACTTATGTATGTGGCTGGGCTGACATTAAACTCTTGAATCTTGAATCTCGAATGTATTAACAATAAAGAGTAACTCAGTTATTAGGAATGCTTGTTTTGTAATTGCGTCTTTGTCTATGCCTAAAGGTTAGACACACACACACACCTCTGTATCCTTTCCTCATGTATTGTATTTCCTACTTTGAATGCGCTGTGCACATTGGCAGCAACTCTTCCAATTTCACTGCATGTAACTGTGTATGTGACAAATAAAGGCTATCTATCTATCTACACACACACACACACACACACACACACACACACACACACACACACACAAAAGCAGCTTTAAACTGTATGTGTGTAAATCAGACTTAACCTATAAATCCATCATCGTACAGTTTTGTTTTGGTGGATTTTTATCCAATAATACAGGTCAGCAGGTCAAAATCATCAGAAGTTTATGTGGGTTTTGATTTTCATGCTGATCTCAAATCTGTGTTTTATTTTTTCCCGCACGTACAGCTTTTGTTATGTTAGTTGGTATAATGATCATATAATAATCGTATGCTAAGTCTTTTTGAAGAAACAGTGCTGGCTGACTGACACTCATCATTATATCTATGCCATCTATCTTCGCACTGAAAATATTGAAACAGTTACTTGATTGGTGCCTGTGGTTTAATAAAAACACTAGGGCTGTAAAGCGATTAATTAAAATTAACTTGTTAATTGCAAATCTGGAAAAAAATTAATCGCAATTCTATGTCAACCCAATATATAATATATAATGAACACACTCAGTCATCAA
>JBBPDB010000153.1:4177102-4190010 GCA_037974465.1 Brachypetersius altus
TCCCATGTTGAAGAGTGGATAAGAGAAATGGCCTCTGTGTCACGTCATATTTATACCCCAGGGAAACAGGAAGTGATTAATTACTAATTAAATGTTCCTAGATACTCTGGTCTACTACTGTAAAAAATGACAAATACTTCAATTACATTTATTTCCTAGGAATTGTTAGGGGTGCCAATAATTGTGGAACAAGTGATTGTATGAAAAATAATTATTATTTCTTAGTCAGGGAGTTTTTTTTCCCCTTAAAATTCACTTTTTGTGCAAGTGCAAGGTTACATTTTTATACAATTTTCAGTGTGAGAATTATTTTATGGCTTTTAAAACATCTTAAACAGGGGTGGCCATAATTATGGAGGGCAATATATATATATATACATACAGTGGTATGCAAAAGTTTGGGCACCCCCGATAATTATCATGATCCTTGTTGTTTGGATCTGTAATTTCAGTTAAATATATCATATAGCAGACAAACACAGTGATATTTGAGTGAAATTAAGTTTATAGGATTTACAGAAAGTGTGCAATAGTTATTGGAACACAAAATTTGTTTGGGAAGCTCATTGACCCTTGACCTACATACACAGGCGAATCCAATCATGAGAAAGGGTATTTAAGGTGACCAATTGCAAATTTTTCTCCTCTTTGCATCTTCTCTGAAGAGTAGCAACATGGGAGCCTCAAAACAACTCAAAATGACCTGAAGCTAACTGAGTTGTCAGAGGTATAGAAATGTCATGATGTTAATAATAATGTTAAAAATAAAAATCTATAATTTCAGGGGCCGGAATGGTAACTTCTCATTTGTTTTCTGTATCTTTATCATCTTCTCTCCGTCTATATCTCAGCTTTTCTCTTTGTCTCTCTTTTTCTTCATGTGTCTGCCTGGTATCTCACTTGGTGTTTGATGGATGGAGCATGTGAGTGGAGTCTGAGTGAAATATGAGTTAGTGTGAATGTGGCCAGTTCAGCTACTCCCAGTGCAGCAGATAAAACGTGCTGATGGGCTCTTTATCCCACCATGAAGCCCAGCAGGGGATAAGCAGGCCTCTTCTGGCCAACTGGCTCTAAATCTGGGCCTCCACTGCACAGCAGCACCGTGTACAAGAATGGCGGAGTATGTTTGCATTAGTGAGAGAGACTTTGCTGATGCTAACTCATTCTTCTGTAACTGTAACCGTTTTGCCCCGTTCATCTTTTTCTCTCTATCTGGTCTTTCTCTTTATTTGGTGTGTGTGCATGGTGCTTGGATCTGGGAATCCTTTACTTCATTCCCACAATATCCCAAGAGGCCTTGTCCTGACGTCAGGACTGGGATGTGGACGTGTGTATGTGTTGGTGTGTGTAGGATCATAACCACATGAAAGCATAGAAGATCTGTCTACAGAAGTCTTAAGAATAGCTCATTTTTGGATATGTTCAGATCCTTTATAACTAGTCTATAATAATCTCGCTCTCTTTCCCTCTCTCTCTCTCCCTCTTCCTCCTTTCTCTCAGGCTATGTGGCTGATGTTACAGACGGATGAACCAGAGGATTTTGTCATAGCTACGGGAGAGGTGCACAGCGTGAGGGAGTTTGTGGAGAGGGCTTTTAAACATGTGGGCAAGACCATTGTGTAAGCACACCCATGCTCACATATAAACACACACACACACACACACACACACACACACACACACACACAAACCATGCAAAATTTTGTCCCTACTGTTTTGAAGGAGTTGATGAAATGTGTGTATGACATCGCCATTTCAGGTGGGAGGGCAAAGCTGAAAAGGAGGTGGGCCGGTGTCAGGAGACGGGTGAAATCCACGTGAGAGTTGATCCAAAGTACTACCGTCCCACTGAAGTGGTGAGTTCCCATACGTTCCTGATTTTCAGTAGGGGTTCAGAGTGGCAGGAGCATTTCATTTTCAAAAGGAAGACTGAGTAGTAATTCCAACAGATAATGAAACTGTGTTCATCAGATCTGGTTGGTTTAGGGGTTATAGTGATGTATTTAACACTGAATCTAAAGTTATTAACAAATGTCATTAGGATAAAACACACGCTTATAACATATTTTAGAATTAGTGTTTATTTGCAGACTTTGATTTAATATTGTGAGAAAAAATAGATCATGCAAAGTGGCCTGTGTAAAAGTTCATTTATGTTAAACTCAAAAAGTAGAAATATAACAAATAATGCAACATTTAAGGATGTTCTTGGTAGGAGACATGTAATTTAACTGGGGGTCATCAGACTTTTCTATGTGAATATATTTAAATTTATGAACGCTTCGATATTCTAAAGTAAAAAGCCACTACAGAATGTGCATTACCATGTTTTTTGTATGACTGAGGTGTTTTCAGGACATCAAAAAACAAATCAAATAGTATTATGCATTAAAACAGAAATTTCTTCTCTGAATGGTCTAAGTAGATCTCTGTAGTCCACGTCATGTTCATATTGCATGATAAAGAATTCCCATGATCAGTGCCATTACACCAGGATTCTGCCAGACTTATCAAATGTAAACATGCCCTAAGAAAGTGGGTAGTAGCTTGGGAGTTGTGATATTGCATACTTTATAATGTGAAAAGAGCAACACATGTTGAGAGAGAACGCCATTTAACTGTGTTGTCTTCTAGCCATTCTTTCACCACAAAGGCAGGCAACGAGAAGCTGACGATTGAGCAAGAGAGAGGTCACTAAAACAGAAATTTGAAAGGGCAACAACAAAGAACAAACAGATATATTCTAAATGAATGCTGACAGATTCAGCATGCACACCTACACAGAAAATGCATACATACATATGGGCCCCTATGTTTTTTGACACGGGGTTAACGGGCTTGTGAGGTGCTGGCATTGAAAGAGAGAAGTGAAATAGGATTACGAGGAGGCCCTACATTGTAAAGTAATACCAGTTACACACTTCTCCCTCCCTCTTTCTCACACACACACACACACACACACACACACACAGTGTCTTACCCGTCATGAGAAACGAAAAGTGACAATGAAGATTATTTGGCCTTTGACCAGTGGGGTAGGAAGTAGATTGACTTTTGACTCTTGGGAACTGAGTGTAGGCTGCTCTTCTTCACGGTGCCTTCAGATCTGGAAGTCACTGCTTTTTGTTGGTCAAACTTTGACATAATGTCAGATTTCCTCTTGCATGAAAAGCTAGGAAAATAATGAACTGTTCACAAAATAAATCCTTATTCTACATTTATAATGACTTTTGTTTTTTGGCCCACCACCGCCCCCACTCTTTGGAGGACAACTTTATTTTTAATGTCATTAGAGCCGCTCCGAGCTTACCCCTCACCCAACAATGAAGAAGAAGAATAGACAAAAAATAAATAAATAAAATAAAATAAAAAAAAGTAATATAAAATTAAACAATAATATAAAGCAGAAACAAGACATACAGAAACAAATTTATAATAGAGATTCTAGTAACCTTTAAAAGAAAAACAAACAAACAAACAAACAGACTCCAAACACAAATTTTACACAACAAATCAAAATAAATGTTTTGTATTTTCTATTTGTATTTGTGTATAAGTGTAAGCCATTTTGTCACTGGAAGTGGAGGGTAATTAACACTGCGGACGGTGCAGGAGCACCACAATGACTTTTGAGCTTCAGCTAGCGAAATGGCCAGACATTAGTTGAATAAGAATGTATAATTATCAAATATCTTCAGAATTTGGAAGTCATCGCTAGTGCTGGAGTTGATTAAGTCCTTGGTTTTGTTCACACTTTGACATAATATAGGATTCTCCTCTTCAATTAATACTTCTATAAAAGCTGAAAACTGTTCCCCCGATGAATTTTTTACCAAACTAGTTTTTATTTAAGAGGACTTTTGAGTTTCAGCTTGCGGAATGGCTAATGGTTAGTTGAAAATGAATGTGATATTATACTTATTTATACTTTAATTAGCGGTTGGTTTTATCGTTTAACATAAACCTTTTGCATGGTTTATGTTAAACGATAAGGTGGCCGGTTGACCTTTTCTGTTGTTTTTGGGGAATGATAGAGGGAGGTCGCTTGTGTTAGTAGCAGTAGGGATTTATGATGTGTTAAATATGTGTTTGTGTTGTCATGTTGTTAGAGTCCTTTTCACCATTTACCCTCCTCCAGAACATTAGCTGCAGGATGAAGGCGAGTAGAGAGCTGTGAGGTTGAGTAATACCTGGGCATGCCAGTGTGGGGTGCAAAATTGTCTCTGTGCCAAAGTCTGTTTCAAAGCTGTCTGAGCTGAGGAATGAAAAGATGTTAGTTGCTTGGAAGAAAGTGTGTCTTCGTGTTCTCTTTAGCGATTGCCACGATAAAAGTAAATAGTAATGCTCGCATTACTACGGTGAAAGCTCTGGACTTTCAAAATATAAGCATTTTTAAAAACCAGCATTAATGCAATGAAATAATAGTAAATATATAAGTAAAATATCAGAATTTAACACATACCCTTTTTTCCACAACTCACAACCTGCAGAAGCGGCAGCATGGATCACAGCAAAACTGGGCTATCCATAGAGATGCCTGAATATCGGCGTACTAAACTCGAATATCGGCCGATGCCAATATCGTAAAAAATGCTAAATATCGACCCTATAATCCTGACCTTAACTCTAAACCAGTTTCATGAGTCAGTTAGTGGTTAATTTAATCTCTATGTATGATACATTTTCTTTATGCAAAAAGTGCTACTACGTAAATAAACTGCATTTGTCTGTAGCATCTGAGAAGACCTATTCTGCACATGCAACAGTTTAATTAAAACGGTTCTAGGAATTATAAATGAAATCATCCTTAAGAGTCTGTAAGCTCAAAGATCAGTTGATGAACTTAAAGAAATCCATTGCAATACACCTTGTATGTGCAAGTGTGTGTGACAGAGAGAGAGAGATGATGAACATGCCAGCCATTCTTTGTGGTTTTCAAGAAGAACAAACTATATTTTGTGTTTGCGTTTGTTTGTGTATTCACATGCATCTCTATATGTATTAGAGCATGTCAGTTGAAGAGCTACTAAGTCATAAATTAAAGGTCTTGATGTATTCTGTAAGGACACTCAAATTCCATGCTGAGTTCTGCAAGGTTTTGAGAACATTTTATCCTCACAATGAGAAAAGCAGATAAACCTTTTGGCCTTTTTATGTATCTCAGTCATTCGCTTTCTTGGAGTAGCTGTGGGTTGAAATCTATGTGATCATCCTGAAATACTTGTTTTGAAATGAATCTTGCAGATTTTGTTTTTCTTATAGCAAGTGGAAAGGCATGCACATATGCTAAGAGTTACTTTACTGTTGGCACAGTAATTTTAAGTTCATTTCACACCGTATAAGTTGCAGCTAGTTAAACCTGGATCAAATTCCAAGTGGTGGACGTGACCTGCATTAGACCTGGTTTGGGCTGATAATCATGCCTTACGGTGGGATTGGTTGGACTGGTTAACGTGACCTGCAGTGTTCTTTAACGTGGTCCAAAGTGGACCTGGTTGAGCTGGTGGCCATGGTCTAGATTAGATGTGGTTGGAGGGATAAATATGAACCTACAGTATACCTAATTAGTCTGGTGACCATGAAATAGAGTAGGCTTGTATGGGCTGCTAAGTGTTACCTAGAGTAGACTTGATTGAACTGCTGATCATGGCCTATAGGAAACCTGGTTGGACTGGTAAATGTGAACTAAAGTGAACCTGGTTGGACTGGTGAATGTGGCCTCCAGGCTGGAACTGGAAGCGACTGAAAGACCTCTCAGTGAACTGCACAGTATGCACTCAGGCAATACTGCTGCTCTATTTAGCCAGTATGAATTTATACATCTATTTTATTCATTCAGACGCTGATTTAAAAGAGTTTTATGAGGCACTTTGGTGAAAAAGGACTGGAGGCAGCCAAAAGCTTTTTTTTTTGCTTTTTATTTTCCAGACAGTCCCAAGGAAACCCTCATCCATTTCATTCTTTCTTTTTTGGCTATTTTTTTCTAGTTGAAAGCATAGAGGGAAGACTGCAGTAAAGGCAGTTCTTATAAAAGAATCTCAATTAGACACAGGATTCATGCGCACGTACACACACACACACACACACACACACACACACACACACACACACACCTGTGCACATGTACACACATTTCCCACATTTTGATAGCGTTGGCCCCTCATCCTGTCTCTGCTCCCCTCACTTTAATTAACCTAATCTAAAATAATCTGAAATCACCCACCAACCATGTTCTGCTTTGTCTCATGTACAAAATTTTGATCAGATTTGTTGTTTAACTAATTTGTTGTGGAATTAGTAAGTATTAGTAATTCATTAGAAAGGATTAGAATCAGGGTAGGATCAGATCAGAGGCAGTACCACAGTAGATATGTTTAGCCAGAACCTTAAGAAATTCTTATATATGCATTAATGTAGTTTGTCATAAGTCTATGTGTCTGACTAGTCCTGGGTGTCTGCAGTCTTTGAAAATTAAAGTATTTGAATATCGAAAAGATTCTCCACTGACCAAATATATCTACGCTGCAAGCATATACTTGCTTTCACCCTCAGACACAAAAGAGCGATAATTAAAGTTATAAAAGCAGTATTACACGTTTGTTTCATTAAAGCTCAAAACTAACCTACAAATCAACATACTCTGGCTAAATGTGCTTATATTTTAGTGACATCCCACAACCACAGTGCTTCTATACTGCAGTGTTTTGACTCCGATAAGCTGAAGTTGGTTTTGTGCGATCATGGTTTGATTCAAAGCATCTTTACAAATGTTTGATGAATTGAAATTACTGTTCACACTGATACATTTGACACTGAATCCAGGCAGATAGGACCGGTTTTATGATGAAAATCTGATGACAATAACTTGCATAATATTTAAAGAACTTGGTTGAACGCAAGAATATGGAGGTACCAGAATATTATTGGATGTTATAATACTGAGGTTACTACAGCTTCAGACTTTACGGTTATGATTGTTTCTCACATTTGACTGACTGTATGTGCCCATTATTTGGAGACATACAGTATATTTGCTTCTGAGTCTCTTTAGTCTCCGAGGTTGTTTGCCGTTTGTAGTTTGCCTAGTCTGTGAGGTTATATGGGTAGTGTAGTTTTTGTAGACTGTGCGACTCTGGGGCTGGCAGTATGTGACAGGTTTATGGTGATATGCGGTGTAATAGGTCAGAGCTGTTAAAGCTGAGTGTGAATGATGTCGTAAAGAGTTTGGCCGAAGGCCAAGCAGAGCTCCAACCTGCAGTAAAGTTGCTTTCTGCCTGCCCAACCTTTCCTCTAGGTGACCGTTTATATCAACTGCTCTTTTATTGACTCAGAGTTCTAATGCTGCTGTTCATAGACATATACTACATTCGTATTATTGCCCAGCTGTGTTCCTGCACATCCCATTTCACCCCATATTCGCGTATTCTTCTTTTTAATGCCTGTCCGTGTCACTCTGAGCCAAGGCTGTTCATATGGAACATGCCCCAGCAATGAAACATGCCCCAGCTGACACCGCGGTACTAAACCTGAAAGGTTTGAGATGAGTGTGTGAGAAAGATCGACAACAAGAGAAACGGTGCGAGAGATGATGACAGATGAAAATGAAGCAGACTAAAAGAGAGCTATGCAGTGGGAAAGGAGGGAAGCTGAGGCAGGCAAATAAATGGAGAGAGAGGGTATAAGTTCTCCCCTGGCCTTCTCTCTGGTATTTCCTGGAGGACTTTGACTGAGCGGAACCACCCTGGGCCCCACGGAGGGGAGAAAGGGAAAACGGGAGAGAGAGAGTGCAATTTTGTGAAAGAGAGAGAATTCATAGGAACAATAACCAAGAAACAGAGCTGTGCAAGATGTGGCACACAATGCAGGTGATTTTTAGCTTTTGTTTGGGTCTTTTGCAGGCAAACCCAATAGAGCAGCACAGACACAAAGTTAATACAACAGCAAAAGGAAGGAAAAAACAGAAGAAATTAGTTGTTTTCAGAAGGATAATCAGAAGGATAACAAGGAATGACAGGTTTTTTAAATGACACATATTAATGCTGTCTTTAATATATGGATTGAGTGGCTTAAATGCAGAAAAGTTTTAATCTGAGCTGGCTTGATTTTCTACTGTGTATAAATTTTTTATTTGCTGACCATTCAGACCTGCATTGTTATGGTTGCAGTCCAAGCAAATGGTGACAGGATCGATCATCTTGCTTTTTGGCAAAGCATAGAATCCAACATAACAAGCCAAACCCTGATGGTAAACGTGTGGATGTTGAGGAAAATAAACGATCATAGCTGAAAGACTGGAAAACATGATGGATTAGTTAGATCAACAGATTTACTTTTTATAGCCTTTTTTGTTCATCTTGTTATATTAAGCAGTTTCCTCCGGCAACAAGTTTTCTTGATTCTGACATTGGAATCCTGTTTATTCCAATTATAGAAAGGGGCTTATCCAATACAGGAGCTTTCTACCACTCCATCATTTTTCTTTCCTCCTCACTCTTATTTCAAAATACCCAAAAGGCAAAAAAACGGACTTAGAAGGTTTTTGGCTAAATTAAAAATGACATCCGCTTTTGTCATCTGAGAAAATATCACATGATTAGAATCCACCTTAAGGCCAGTAGATCTGTAAGAGTTTGTATGTGTCATTATTGTAGAATGTGTCTAAAGCAGACTAAAAGTGTGTGTGTCTGTGTGTGTCTGTCTGTGTGTGTGTGTGTGTGTGTGTGTGTGTGTGTGTGTGTGTGTGTCTGTGTATGTCTGTATGTGTAGGTGGGTGTGTGTGGGTGGGAGAGAGTAGGTTAATTGCAGGCTGCCCTTTGTAAATGGCTTGTCTCTGGGCTCGTTATCTTGATTGAGTAATTAACTGTGGCTCTCTCACTCATACTCAGTCAGCCTGCTGAACTCCTGACACCTCACATTCCTCTCTGTCTCTCTCTACCTCTCTCTCTCTCTCTCGCTCTCTCTCTCTCTCTCTCTCTCTCTCTCTCCTTCTCTTTCACTCTTTCTGTTTCCCTTTCTCTCTGTGCCTCCCCCCTTCCTCGGGACAATTTTTCTTCATGGTCAACAGCAGAGGCTTAAAAATGTATGGGGGATTGTACCTTACTAGCAATGGCCTCTAACTGTATGTCAGAATGTGTTGGATAAAGTGCAATAGAATTCAGGTTACTTGTCTCATGCCTTTAAACAACTGTGCGAAGCGTGTTAAAGACATACATCACAAAAACCACAGGCTTGTATGTAAAGTGATCCTCACATTAATAGTCTCCATTACTTACATATATTTTTTTTTTATATACCAGTTTTATACCTACAATTTAAGCAAACCAGTCACACTGTCAGATCGTTTTAGTCTATTTTCCGGTCATCTAAATAAACATTCAGAACAAAAACTTTTTGCAGTGCTGTTCTAGAGATATGACATTTTTATTCCAGAGCCAGAAGCTTGAATCCTACATCTGCTTGAATCCTGCACTCTATCAGGATTCAGTTTAGCTGTATTTTCTGTAAGATTAATGAACATATGCCATTTAAAGGCTTTGGATAAGGTAATGTTTTAATCATTGGATGCGATGAAAACAAATGTGTAACAATATGTGATTGTCTCAGCTTAGCAAAATAGTTTGAAACAAACTGTGGTAAATGTGTTTGTGTTTCATAAACTGATCTTGACTTATGAAAGATGATATAACTACATTAGTGACATTAGCTGATAAATAACATTTGTTTATGTTTCTTCAAAGATCCGTTGTCACCTCTAATGTTTTGGATGGTTTGTTTAACATTATATATCGTAACCAAATGGTTGACAGAGATGCTTAGCGATTGGCAGTATTGATTGATTGATGTTAGGCATTAGCATATGTGAAAGCTTTTTCATTAAAACCAATGGACTTTTTGGTCTCTGGGTTGGTCATCTGACATGTCGAGTGTGCAATAGTTGTGATTTAGGGTAATTGTGGAGTACAACACACAAACTCACACTCTAGACAGAACTGAAATAAGGCATTTATAGACATGACATATGTCTCTCCATTTGAGTGCATTCATAGGCACACTTTGTTTATGAATTTGCTTTTATTTCCATACACACACATTTATTGGGAACACTACACATTTTATTCCAAACCAAAACATGAAGAAATTTATGAAATTGTGTTGGAAATAAAATAGCAGAGTCTGCATTCTTCTTTACAAACTCAAACATTCACTGTATAAGATTTTGCTTTCTTTTGGATCACTGAACTAATATTTAGTTATATAACTGTTTCTGAGAACTGCTGTACATCTGTATTTTGGGGAGTCGATCGACTTCTGGCACCTGTGAACGGGTTTTTCAGCCCAGAATAATTGGACTACACTCCACAATTCTTCTACATTTCTTGATTTTGTCACAGAAACTGCATTTTTGATGTCACACCACAAGTTTTGTATTGGATTAATGTTAGAGGATTGGGCTGGTCACTCCATAAAATCAATCTTGTTGGTCTGGAACCATAGCTGTTACTCGTTTACTGGTGTTTTTTGCGTCATTGTCTTGTTGGAATACCCATTTCAAGGGCATTTCCTTTTTGGCATAAGGCAACATGAACAAGAATTTTGTTCATGTTGCAAGCGATTAATGGGCTTGACATCGTAGTATGGCAAATATCCCCATATCATGATGCTTGTGCCACCATGCTTCCCAGTGTTCTGTGGCTTGGATTCAGTGTTTGGGGGTCGTCTGACAAACTGTCTGTAGCCACTAGACCCAAAAAGAACAATCTAACCTTCTTCAGTCCACAAAATGTTGCACCATTTCTCTTAAGGCCTGTCATTATGCTCTTTGGCAAATTGTAACCTCTTCAGCACATGTTTTTTGTATTCGTCCATGTTTTCTTCAGGTGTTGTTCGCCATTTTAAAGCATTTGCGATTGTTTTAGCACAGAAGTCTGTCATTTTCTGCACTTTTTTATACATTTTCCCCTCTCCAATCAACTTTTCAGTCAAGGTACACTGTTCTTCTGAACAATGTCTGGAACGACCCATTTTCCTCAGAATTTCAGAGAGAAATGCACTTTAACCAGCATGTACAACATTTGCTCCCTTCCTTCCTTAAATAAGGGCAATAATTGGCACCAGTATTTTCAAAGAATGAGTGCCCCACTAATTGAACTCCACACATATATATATATATAGTGTGCATATGTGTGTACTTCAGTGACTTATTTACACACTCAATGAATCACATCAGAGTTTCTCCCACATACCCACATGGCTGGCCAACTCCTGTATGTCCGCTGTCATAGGTCAAACCCACAAAACACTGGATAGCCAGATTTCCCAAGCCCTCAGTGGTGGGCGGCAAACTTCCTGTCCCTTACACACCCCGGACGCTTGTGTGTGTGTGTGTGTGTTTGAGTGTAAATGCCTGTTTTGTATCTCTGCTTGACACTACACTTTTTGTAACCTCTTGTTTTTGTATTCAGTATAGAGACTTCCAAAATTCTGAATAAAACTAGGATGCATGCTCTTCTTACGATAATACTCGAGCAGTATTTCTTCAGTAGATAAAATGGACAAGAGATTGCAGAGGGATCTATGACAAATCTCACTGGCCTCTTGTGTCACTCTCTCATTTACATTCCTCCTTTAAGCGTTATATAAATATTTCCAAGATTTACTAACCCCTCCAGCGAATAGATAACATCATTTAATATTTCACACTGTGTGTGGGATAGAGAGCGAGCAAGCATGGGAGAGAGAAAGAAATGAATGTATCCATTTTAACTCAATCATGCTATGGGGAAACTCAAGAGGTCTGTGTGGGACTAATCTCACAAGGCAGATATCTCACTGAAGAGACAGTCTGGTAGGTTTCATTGCTCAGCGTTGCCGAGATCTGACACGACCAACCTTAAACTGGTAACTTGAAAAGGCGGTGATCAAAATGGTGCTGAAGCAAAATGATATAACTCCCAATGATACGCCCACCACCATACTGCACGCATGGTGCTCCGGAAGTCATACACACAACCTTTCTTTCTCCAAACATCAGGAATTATTGTCAGAGTTCTGTTCCTTTGTTTTGTATGACAAGAACAAGTTCCAATTTGTCTAAACATTTGATTCCAAATAGATACATATCTCTTTTAGTACAGGTTAAATATATGAAGGATGGGTAATTTTTATCTTTTCTTAGATTGCAAAAATTGTTTCCTGCTGTTCTTTTAGATTTTTTTGAAAATACATAAAACTGGTCGTTTGATTTTTAGCGTTATATTGGTACTTTTAAAAATGAGAAGGGGAAAATTAATATTGAAAGTTGAAAAATGATTTTCATATTTAATATAAATATACCAGTTGACTTACTCAATTTATCGATGTTTAAAGACAACCATCTCTCACACAGAAGAAAAGCCAGTATTTTGTTGATGATTGATCTGTTTCATATCTTTTCAAAATGTGTGTGTGCGTGCGTGCGTGCGTGCGTGCGTGTGTAGGTTAACCAAGGTCCTTCAAAGTTTGTTGAACCCTCTTTCTCTCCGTCCTGAGCTCCTTTGTATTAAGTGAACTCAGTCACACACTATAAAAACCCACCCCGATGATGATGATGATGGCTCTTGCACAGATTTATTCTCTGTTTGCATTTTTGTTTACTACATTTGCAACCACTGCAATTATTTCTCAACCCCTATCAGATCATTCCAGTAGTGCTATCAGACTACACATTGGCAGCTCTTGGTGTGGCATTGATTTATAACTAACACTCTATCCTAGACACACACATAATCATAAGTCAAATACTTGTATCATTTAAGTATTCCTGTTCTCTGTTACAGTTGTGTTTAGTTTTGGTAGCTTGAACTGACTCTGTCTCTTTTAAATCCAGAATCAGCAACTTTTTCCCCCATTATGTCCAGTTACCAAGCCAG
>JBBPDB010000153.1:4191765-4212317 GCA_037974465.1 Brachypetersius altus
TTATTGTTATTGTTATTATTATTATTATTATTATTATTATTATTATTATTATTATTATTATTATTATTATTATTATTATTATGGCGTGGTCCCTACTAATGCTTTTTCCCCAAAATAAGGTGTGTACAGATGTTAAATCTCCACGTCGACTTGTCTGATCTGATGACTTATAGCTGTAATGCCTGAGAGCAGGTTTTTGTGTGTGTGTTACTCGTGCGTGTCCTCCATGAGATTTGCGCGCACGTGCCGCATTCTTCGTGAATTCCATGGCTCGGTAGAGTCGTGTTTGGTGTGACAGGTTTAACAAAAAAAAGAAAGAAAAGAAGAAAGAAATAAAGATCCAATCAGAAAACACACGCACTGCTCTGTTTTCTCTTTCTTTATTAAGATAAGTCCCGGCTGAACTCTCTCTCACAGTCTCTCAGCGCAGCAACTAAAACGCGTGCGCTCTGCAACAACCAAAACCTTTTTTATTTTATATATCAGGGAAGATTTATCACCAACAACATCACTATTACAAACTATATACACTTAAATACATATATTAAACCACATTTCTGACACTTTATAGACATAGAAGTGAAATCAGTACCAGACACACACGAACAGAAAGCACAGCAGTGACAGATTCACTTTAATATTCAGTAATGTGGAGAACACATGATGCGTGTGCGCTTCTATTGTGACTTTATCATGCAAAAAAGAAATACTGGCGTTTTTGTGTGTGACTGTGTGCGCGTGTGTGTACTTTTGTGTGTTGTGGTTCCTTAACCCTTGTATCAGAAATTTCTCATACAAATAAACTTCCCGTGTGTGTGTGTGTGTGTGTGTGTGTGTGTGTGTTTGTGTATGCGTGTGTATATCTGTGCGTGTATGTGTTTGCGTATGTGTTTGTGTGTTATGTGGGGTGTATGAGGGGCTGTAACGTTCTCATGCAAATTAAACCAGTGTGTGTGTGTTCGTCTGATATCAGCGTGCTCATGTGCGCGTGTGCGTTTCCGTCCTCAGGACAGCAGAGAGTCTATCCTGAAGGGTTGGTAGGACGCCTCTCTCACCGCGCCGTATGAAGGATGGCATCGCTGCCACGGGCTCGGGAAGGCGGGGTGAGGCGCGAGAGAAGAGAGCGACCCGAGCGGCCCAAGGAGAGCCGGACAGTTCACGAGAAAGGGCGTGAGGTGTGAGGTCAGTCCGGCACAATCATTAGCGAGCTCCCTGCGTCTGAACGTGGGCTTGCTGAGGATGCTCTCGATAGCGAAGGGGCCGGTGAAGCGAGTGCCCGTGCCGGCGTCGCCGGGCGCATGTTCGAGTGCGCGCTCTCGCGGCCCAGAGTCCCGGCAGGATTTCTTGCCGCCGATGCGCTTCCGCCTGCGGCGGAACACGCCGTCCGCGAACGTGTATTCACTGTGCGGGTTCAGCATCCAGTAGTTATCCTTACCCCAGGGGCGCGAGGGGTCGCGCAGCACCTTGAGGAAACAGTCGTTGAGTGACAGGTTGTGGCGCACAGAGTTGCGCCAGCCCGTGTAGCTGCCGCGGAAAAACGGGAACTTCTTCATCAGGTAGTCGTTGATCTCGGCCAGCGTGAGGCGCCCGGAGCTCGAGTCTCGGATGGCCATAGCGATCAGGGCGATGTACGAGTATGGAGGCTTCGGCCTGCGCGCGTACGCCTTGGGCTTGCTGTTGTCCGAGGCCCGCGCTCCCTCCTCCAGATCTTCCGACGGAACCGGAGCCGCAGGGGTCGGACTGCAGGCTGCAAAATCACCATCCGAGCCCAGCTCCTCCTCCGCGGACAGCGGCGAATCCGGCGGCGCGGCGGCGAGTGAGAAAACCTCCAGCTTCATGAGCGAGGCGCGCTCCTCTCATCAGCTTAGAGAAAAAAATAATATAAAATAGCAAGCGTGCAGTCCTCACGGGACAACTGCGCGAACGTGTGTAACGGGGCAATATATAAACAAGACCGGGAGAAAAAGGGCCGCCCAAGAAGGAGGCGGGGTTTATATCCACCTGCTGGAGGTGGAAATTAAAATTCAGGTAGTGTGCTCCTGTGGGTGGGTTTGAGTGTTGTGGCTAGGTGTGCACACGCGTGACCTTCGACTTCCACATAACCTGACAATGATTGTAGGCAATATTCGGATTTGAATGTTTATTTATTTATTTTTACTCATTTTATAGAATAGTGCTAAACTACCTGCCTAATATTGCTTAGATCCCTTTCATGATGCTGAAACAGCCCAGAAAACACAAAGGGCTGTGGAGTTTGGAACCAAAAGTTAGTGGTAGACCCTTTAAGTCCTATAAGTTGTGAGGTGGCACCTAAATGGATCTGACTAGTTTGTCCTGCACATCTCATAGATGCTCAAGTGAACTGAGAGCTAGGGAATGTGGAAGCCATGTCAGCACCCTCATGTGCCTCAACAAGTTTTGCAGAAGGCACATTATTCTGCTGAAAGTGATCACTACCCTTAGGGAATACTGTTGCCATGAAGGGGTGTCTTCAGTGTTTATGTAGGTGTCAAAGTAACATCCACATGAATGCCTGGACTTTGCTCATTCCACAACTTCTGTCGGCTTGCCCTCCTCCCATAGTGCATCCTGATACCATCTCTTTCCCAAACAACGCACACAGATCCACACGATGTAAAAGAAATGTGATTCAATGTGAACCAACTTCTTCCATTGCTCCATGGTCCAATTAAGCCCATGTGGACATTGTTGGCATTTTCAGCTGTGGACAGAGGTCCGCATGGGCACTCTGACCAGTTTGCAACCTAACTACCCTACATGAATTCCAGTACTTTAATCTGGACTCTTGAATCAGATGTTTAGTTCTATATTGTATAATCTCCATTAAAAAAAGGAGCAGCTGACCAGGAGTACAAAATGGCAAGCATCAACATCGAAGGTTCTGAAAACCCGGCATTGGACTGGGGAACAGTGGAACTGGGTTCTCTAAAGTGATGGTGAGCCACTCAGTACCTTTGGGATGAGTAGTTATTCAAAACTAATCATAACAACATGACCTTCTTAGTGCTCTTGTAGATTAATTCAAACAAATTCTCTAAGCACTGTTATATTATAAAGTTTTAAGCTGTTAATGCAACAAAGGGGTGACAAAATCCCAATTGATTCCCTTGATTTAGAAGTGTACATTTTGCAAACTGTTTGATAAAAAGTGTTCATGAAACACAGCCGCAGCTCAGAGATGGGACAACAGGTTACCCAATTTAACAATTCTGGATATTTATTTTTCTTTTGATGTTCTGTTTTGCATCTGTAAAATTTAATAATTGTTCAAAATTTTCTCTTTAAAAGTTTATTTCTCACAGGATGTCAAAAAGAGAAAAACAATGGTTAACAATCTTTAGGTCCTATGCTGGTGAATGCTGCAAGCATTTGAAGTTGCACTGGATTTCTATAAGATCGAAAAGAGGTAGATCAATAAGATAAAATCAATGTCTTTTTTTCTTTCTTTCTTATTCAAGTGGTTTATATTTTGAAAAAATGACATTCACTTCCCAGTCCAAAGTTGTGATGATGTCTTAACAACTTATGTATCTTATATTGAGCTGTTCAGTCCACAATAGTTTAGCCTCACACATTCACAGTCAAGTTGTAACATTTGTTTCAGCCTTGATTGCTTTTTTGGCAATACAATGCAGCCAATCAGAACACAGATCACCTGATTGTGTTTACACATAGGACATATAGTTTTAATTTGCAGTTAAAACAGCACATTTAATTCTAAAGGATACAAAGGGGTTGGAAAATATGCTTGTTAAAATATGAATGTTTTTGGTACAAAAGTTTATTCAAACCTCAAAGGACAAAATAAAAATGTAGTGACTATACTTTTTTTTACCTTTTCAGCCAACCTCCGGTGTTCATCTCTCTGTATCAACTGAACTTGAAATAAATTCCACCGTGATGCTTCTTGACATGCAGAAGAATGGGGAAGTGTTGCGCTGGCATTGTGGTTTTGGAAAAATGCCATGCAAGCAATGTGTAGAGGTGAGAAATGGCTTGGGTGTGTATCTGTGTGTGATAATTGTATAGGTGAGCGCAGTTACTTGGGTCATTGGCAGGTCAGACAGTTCCCATTAAAACAGAAAGGTAAAACACAGCTAAGTATTGAAATGAACGGATAAATGAATAACATGTAGACAGGGCAAAGTAATAAATGCATTAATGCTCTGGATAACTATACTGCCCCAATCATACACTCACCCATGTTCTTTTGGCTTGAGGCTCAATTCCTGTCTGTCACTCTGCTGAACACAACACTAAAGGTTGTGTAAAGTAAGTTGAGTTCCTCGCGTGCCATGAGGCGGCTTATAATCATTAACTTGTCTTCTCTGCCACACCTACTTGCACCCCACAGGATATTTTCATTTTGCATGAATCCATTTTCATCAGCACCCAATGAATGGATATTTTTACTGGGTTCACTGGGCAGGCAAACAAGCCTCTGCAACTTGCAGCTGCAAAACATGCACACACACACACACACACACACACACACACACACACACACACACACACACACACACACACACACACACACACACACTGGAGAGAAAACAGGAGAGAAGAAGAAAAAGATTTGAAAACAGAAAAAAGAGTGTGAAAGTGAGCTACAAGAAAGAGTGAGAATCTCTTAACTATTGTTTCCTCACCTCTAAAACCTCCTCACTTCTAAAACACCTTTGTGTGGAAAAAAACATTACAATTTATCCACTTAACACTCAAACATGTACACTGCAAGTAGCTTGATATTGCTAGGTACTGTATGTACTCTTAAAAAATAAATGTATAAGAAAAGGCTTGAATTGGCATAGAACCTTAGTAAACCTTAGGCAATTCCTCCAAGACCCAGCAGTTAATGCACCTTTTCATTTTATCCTATAATGTCCTGCTCTAGTTTTTAAATAAAACAGGCTCTGAACAAGTCACATATGTTAGTCTGAGCAGAACTATACATTTCAGGACTACTGACACAAAATCTGCCAAACCCACTTACAAACAGTTCACATATGACTTTGCTTGCATACCCGTTCATAAATATACATTTTAGTTTTATTTGAAGAATATTATAGGAAAAATCATGACCTGATGTATGAAGTAGACCACATCGTTGTTGAGAGATTACAACGCTCCTAAATAATCCTGCATGTATTCGAATGACTTGACTGCTTCCGATTCCTCATTCATAACTAAAATAAATAGAACTCTGGCCCCTTCGCCTGAAGAGCGGATCCAAACCACTGTAGTCAGATTGTGTTTCTGCCTTGAGTTTAGTCATTTCCCTTCTCTTTCCAAAACAAGAGGACTTCCAGAAATGTGAATGCTCAAACAACCCTGAAAATTACATTTAAAGGGTGTCTCCACCAATTTTTTAAAAAGTGTATAAACATGTTTGATCACTGAAAAACATTTTGTGGTTAGGAAAGTGCACTTCTTTGCATATGGCTTTTACAAAGATCTCACAGAAACCTTTATCATTGTGACACAATAATAAACATGCACATTCATGGTATATATGGTTTATACGATTTATACCCCGATGAACCACTTTATTAGGTACATCTACCTTGTTTTAACACTCATTGTCCTTTTTATCACTCCATTGTCCATTGTAGGCTTTTCTTGGGAGGTTAATAATCATTAGCACAGCACAGTGTACTTTCTTTACACACACCTAAGCTTTTGGTCCACCTTTCAGATGAGAAGTTACTGATGATAGCTCATGTGATACATCACAGTTTGTGTTAGTCACCCTCTGTTCCTTCCTGAATGGTCAGTTTCTGGCTACAGGACACTGATGGTTGGATATTTTTGGCTTGTGAACTATTCTCAGCCCAGCAGTGATATTCTTATCACATTTCACAGGTAGATATTATTTATTCTTTGGAATTCATTCATTTAGAACTGATCAAGCTTAAAATGTATCAGATATACCTTAATATGGAAGAGAAAAGCTAAAAGCCAGAATAGAGACAGAAGATTTAAGATGAACAGAAAGACAAACAGACAAAAAGACAGCTTCTTTCAGATGAGGAATTATAACAAGCATCTGTTTTGTTCTTATGAGCTTCACCACTCAAACATACACATTCTGCCCCATAGCCCACAAAGAGTATAATTTTACCAAGCAAAGACTCGTGTTTAGATTATAGTTAACAGATGCAGTGAATTAGAGACTTTATGAGTGATGATTCTAGCGCAAATGCTCTTTTATTATTCACATGCTTTCATGCAGTGTTCATCTCAGACAGAAACCTCGTTTCTCAAGCCTCCATTATTATTATCCCTCAAAGTGAAAATGTAGAACACTTAGTGGAACTCTTGCACAGTTTTCTCCTTCCTTTTCATACACTGGCTTCTTAAACAAACAACAAATGAACTTATACCACATGGAAGATTACACAAGACATCTTATATGTGAATGTTTGATCTCTCCTCCTCATTTGACCTGTAGTTGTCTGCCATTTACTCCATGTCTGCTGTGGCTTCTGCTTACATTTACACTCTGGGGGTTCTAACACATTCATTATATTTAGACAAATCTGGCATGAGACCTAGTCTGTCTATAGCTTTTGAGGAGAAGATTCCAACGAAACAGTTATAATTCACTCCAAATCTTATAACACACCTCATTTCTTTTATGTTACGTCAGTCCTAAATATTTCTTCTGTTTATATTTAAGTGCGACTTATCTACAGTTTAAATATTCACAATGCAGATAAAATTCTAAACCTTTAAGCTGTGATAACAGCTGTGATTACTAAAAAGCCCTGTGATTAATAAAAAGCCCTGTGATTACTAAAAAGCCAATCTCTTTAATTTAGCTAATAAACACATCAGTTTTGTAGGTATTGCTTTAATTTTAATAAATTAATAAATCCTACTCTTACCTTTCATGTGATTAAGTTTATTATTAGTCACAATAATATAAGAAAATTTCCAAGCTTCAATTTCTTTTATCACCATTTATCAATGTTGAGCTGCTATATGTAGGACATGTGCTCTATAAATAAAATTATTATGTGATACACTACTGAAAAAAAAGAAAATGATCAACAAAAACACCACCAATTCTTTGCAGATAGTAGTGGGTTGAATTTAGCTTTGTGTTTTGTGTTCACATGTAAAAGAGAGAGAGGAGAGAGTGGAGAAGAGAGAGGAGGGGAGAGAGAGAGAGAGAGAGAGAGAGAGAGAGAGAGAGAGAGAGAGAGAGAGAGAGAGAGAGAGAGAGAGAGAGAAAGAGAGAGAGAGAGAGATAGAGAGAGAGAGAGAGAGAGAGAGAGAGAGAGAGAGAGAGAGAGAGAGAGAGAGAGAATTTCCGACTTAATCATATCCTTTATCCAAGCACACACCTGCCCAAAACAGAGTTTCTGTGAGAGAAACTGCACCTGTTTTATGCCTGGCTAGGTTTACACTCCCCCTCTAGTTCTCTCTCCATTTTCTTTCTCTCTCTTTCACTCTGTCCTTTTCTTACTATTAAAAATAATTCAAAAAAGGCATGGAATGGCAAACAAGACACACTTTCGTATCTCTTAGCAACATTTCCATGGTCTGTTCTTTAAAGTTTCCTAACTATGGGCATAGAGAGGCCAGATAAAAAAAAAACCACAAAGTAGTTACAGTACTGTTCCACATAATGTAAAGGTGTTTCTTAGAAACATGTTCTACTTTGATATGTACTTCACAACCTGCTTGTCTAGGATCATACACTGAAAACATTGGTGTCATTGATTAAGGCAGGGAACAATTGTATTGCTGTTGTATAAGATGCTTGTACAAATAATGCTTGGACTTAAGATGTTGTGAGTCCACTTTGACTTGAGCACCACTTGGAATTCAGTCTGATCTCGTCTGTCTGCTGTCCGCAACATACCTCTGTGCAGATTTGGCCGCTTGATGGTTTCAAAAGAATGGTGTGTCTTCATGCAAGAAAAATTTAAACCGTGGAAACCTGTAACTTTTGAAAACCAATCTGTCTTCACTGTGTGTGTGTGTGTGTGAATGTGTGTGCATGTGTGTGTGTTCTTCTGCACTGAGCGTTCTTACCTGAGGAGATGTTCAGCTGCCAAGCTACGCAAAAGAAAATAAACAAAATTCACAGACACAGGCAAGCACAGAGGTCATGGAGAGGTGGTATATATGTATATATAAAAAATTAAAGGGAACACGCAAACTACGCAATGTAACTTCAAGTCAATCACACATCTGTGAAATCAAACTGTCCACTTAGGAGGCAACACTGATTGACACTGAGAGAGTGTAGACTGTAAATCAGTGTTGCCTCCTAAGTTGGCAAATGTTTTCAATGTGTAACAGACCAGGCCAGTTTAGCACCCTGACTCTTCTATTATGGAGCCATGCTGTTGTAATATGTGAAATAAGGTTTGAAATTGTGTTGCTGAAATAAGCAGCAGGACTTCCAAAAAAAAGACTTCATCTGGATGGCAGCATATGTTTCTCCAAAATCTGTATTGTTCCGCATACCATTTAGTCTTCTCAGATACCATTATGCTTGGAGGCTTTTAACTGTGCACTGATAACAAACCAAATGGTCCTCTCATCTTTGGCGCAGAGGATGTGACATCCATGATTTCAAAAAGAATTTCACATGTTTAGACCACAAGGCAATTTTCAAATGAGCAAACATCCAAAGCACTCAATACCTTGGCTTTGTTCTATATTCAATTCAATATGGGTTTGTATTACTTTTTTTTATTACATTTTACAGTGTCCCAACTTTTGTGTGCATAATAGATACTTTGTTGATTTAATTTCCACAATGAAATGCACATTTATACACTGAACAAAAATATAAACACAACACTTTTGTTTTTTCTCCCATTTTTCATGAGCTGAACATAAAGATTGGAAACATTTTCTACATACACAAAAGACCCCTTACTCTCAAATATTGTTAATAAATCTGTCTAAATCTGTGTTCGTGATGCGTTGATATTTTTGTTCAGTATATTATATATACTCACTACTAAATATTTCTTAACTTAGTGGCATTACATACAGTGATTGACTAGAGAACAACTCGTAACCACTACTTGTGTTACTAGAAAATTACTTAGCAGCGAGTTATTTAGTGCAGGATAGTTATCTATTAGATAGCTTTCAGTGCAGGATAAGCTATCCATTAGAGAAACCGGACTGTAGCCAAACACATTGGAATGAATGAGTGGAATGCTTGGACGTCAGCTGCCGTAGCGTGTAGCTCTCCAACTTTATCTCAGTTCCTCACACGCTACAGCCACCCCGCTCGCATGCAGCCCGGAGGAAACATTACAAAAGACATTTTTAACAGAAAACATCTGATAGAGGACTATCTGATAGTAGTCGCACTCGGCCTCGCGCGATGACAGACAGGGCAGCACGCGCAATAAAGGCATTTTAGGAGAAAACGTCAGGAGCACCAAACCCTCCCCTCTTCACACACACACACACACACACACATAAATCCCTCACCCACCTGCCCTGTTTCTACCCACATGTGCTGGCGGTGGATCTGTGTTTATACCTGACGAAGGCAGCCGTTCCGCCGTCTTTGTCTAAACTTGAAAGGGCAGCCCTCCTCACGCAGGGCACTTCGCACGAGACACTCCTGCTGTGCCAGGTTTGTGCTGGATTCCAAGAAAAATATCCACTTCGAGGTCATATATAAACAAACCTTACCACAATACACACTGAGATCTTCAAAGAAATATATGCATGGAGCAATTGGTGGCCTGGTGGTTAGAAAGTTGCCCAAGTGCAGTGTCGCTGCCTGCCTGCAGATTCACTTGGGTGAATGGCTTGAATGTAGAGAATAATTTCTGTGGTGCTGTGGTGTGTTTATGTATGACAAATGGACTTTAATACAAATACACACACTTTCAAATCTCACATATTAAGAAATACAAGTGGTTCACTTAATTTTGAGTGGTTCACCTATATTATCTACACCTTTGATGAATATTAGGGTTACGTTTAGGTATGGCTCAAAGTTAAGATAAGTTCAGGGTCAGATTGAATAGAATCAAAATACAATACATAATAAGTAGTTGCAATATAAAATTAACTGAATGCAAGTAAAAGACATGATGAGCATCCTCAAAACGTCTGTACTGAAAAATAAAAGAGAAGTAAAATACATGTTCAAAAGGTTCTGGACAGTCTTTTTTATAAGTGTATTAATCTACATGAAGGTGACTCAGGTATGGACACAAACATCTTGTATAATTTTCATAAAAAGCATTGCAAATAGAAAAGGCTGTGGAGTGGCTGTACATGAGCCTAAGGTCCACCAATGCCAAGCATTGACTTGTCTAAGGCCCATCCAGGACTGGACTGTGGAACACAGAAACTGCAAAGTGTTTGAGCTCCATCCAATGTTTTTGGGAGTGGAGTGGCATTTGAGATGCAGAACTAATCGTCCAATTTCAGCACTTGATAACATTAAAGTTCTTGTGACTGAATGCAATGAAATCCTCACAACAGCATTCCAATGTAGTATAAGGCCTTTCCAGTAGAGTAGGGGCTGTTACTGCAACATGAAGTTAAAACTGAAAATTTTATAACAGAGGGGAAATATTATTAGGATGGTTTGCGTTTTGCATTCAAATTTCTCTTAAGTTTGCACATATATACATAAAAAGCACACTGAGTGCTTTCAAACATAAACAAAGGTTTCCTGTTATCTGCTGGTTTCTGAATGGGTAGAGGGTAGTCCAGGAGACTGTTGAACTGGCAGATGTTATTGTTGGTTATTATGGGCCCTTATTGATCTGTTTTAATATGGCCTATTTGCCTGGGTCATTAAGAGGAGGAAGTGAGATGGGAATGAACGGATGTGTGGATCCAGTAAAGCAGAAATGGAGGCAATGCATCTTCACTACGAAATTCACCTCTGATCTCACCTGCACAACACATTGAAATATTGATCTGGAAATATAATCACAGTGAAAGGCACAGTAGATAACCGGCCTTTATGTGTGTTTCTGTTGGATGTTCATCAGCCTAGGCCTTCTATAGACAATAAACATGTAAAGAAGAAAAGTGGCAGCTTGAGTAAGCCATTCATTTTGGAATTTGAAAGCTGTGTAAAATCTTTTCAGAGTCTTGTATACGTGCAAAGAGGGAAGATCCATTTCCGTAAAGTTTTCAGTACTTCCAATTACACAGATCAACAGGTCAAAATGATCAGAGATACGTTTATATAGGTTTTGTAGTGTTTTTCATATTGATTTCAGATCTTTGTTTAGTTTTTCCCACACATACAGGTTTTGTGATGAAGCTAGTTATATATTACATGATGGTATAATTATCATATAATAATCATAAGGCTATTGTTTTTGAAGTAACAGTGGTAGCTGACTAACACTGATCATTATAGTTATGCCACAGTGTGTGCCTATCTGACTTTTCACTGAAAATATTGAAACAGTTACTTGATTGGTGACTGTGATTTAATGCAAATTATATTACTCATAATTCAAAAAGCTGGTGTGACTGAAAAAAACTGAAAGCAGATCTGAAATCAGCATGAAAAACAGTGTGTTATGTTTCCTATTTTGGTCCATTACAAATTAAATCACTTTGTCCCTTATATGCCCCTTATTGTTATTTTCAGGAGACCTTCATAAGCTAAAAGAGAAGCAAACTTTATTATGTTTAATCGGACAAACCATTGCCCGGACAAGACATCATCAGACTGGTGTTTCTTTGAGCTGAAAATACAAATATTTTGATGGTGCTCATTATGCGGCTAATGATCACCTTGGTCATGTTTTTTCAGTAAAATTTGAATCCTCTTGAATATATTCTTAGGGCTAAAGCTGTAAGACTTTGGTTTTGGTTTATTTATGTTCAGAGATATATTCAGAGATTGAACGAGTTCTTTTACTGATGTTACTGTTGATTTATGCTCTATAATTAATCCCTGTGCATCTAATGGTCATTGTATTGGAACTTCAGTGACCATTTCATCAGTAAACAAACTGTCCAGAAACTCAAGAAAATGTGAGCTTATCTGTATACATACAACAGTTAAGTGGAAAAAGAATAAAAGTCGCAAAGTCCCATTCTGGCATTGATCTGAAAGTGTGCATCAGCATGTTTTCATTTTTTTCTCCAGGAGTAAAGAAACATAAGTGCCCAGGACAGGAGCCCTGATGCCCTGAGCTTGATACACATCTCTGAGCACTGTTTAAATTGCTTTGCAAAACACTCCACAAAGCAGAGGGATGAACAAAGCTCGTCGCACGAAAGCCCTCAAACTAATTCCAGAGAATTTATTTCAGAATTTTCACACTGTTGTGTGTACATTTTTTGCCAATGGAAAAATAATTTGAATTTCAGATCCACAATAACAAATATAACTAGACATAAAAGAATAGATTTGTGACCACAGTACTGACTTCATGGACTTTCCAGTCAATAGACCTAGAAGTACCTTGCATTTTCAGGGTAATTCTTTCATACACAAACTCTTCTCAGGCACCACACATGCGTCATCCAGGCTAAATGAAACATCACGCGCTGTAAGCTCCATAAACAAAACTACTAGGTGGCCTCTTAGTCAGGCAGAGGGATAGACCCAAGAGTGGGCATGTAAACAGCTGATATAAATATCTAGTGGTCATCAACCCTCTTTTGGGGATTTACCAACCTGCAGAGTTCACTTGCAACTCAGATCTACAGCACTTAATGAAAATGGTGAAGGCTTTTGGAAAATTTGAGGTTGACTGAGTTTGAGGTAGATTTGCAATGTGGGATATCTGCAGGAGCACAATTGTATCAAATGTGGTTAATTTAACATTGTATTAATTGTATTAATCAAGATTTTAGTCTGCACTACTGTTTTACCCGAATGGCAAAGTAGAAAAGCCTTTCATATTTAACTAATCATGTGTCTCCCTTTTTTTTTTACATACTAACGGCAGGCAGACAGATAGACAGGCAAAGCAACCCAGGTGGAGTGGTTGGTGGTGTGACAAGTGAGCTTGACCCCAAGTAATAATTTTGTGCAAATGCCATTAGATGTATTACTATTTATAGAGAGGGAGCGAGGGATGCCAAAGTGTAAGTGATGTGGCCTTGTTTTCCAAATCCATTTTTTCCTAACCATCCGGAACTAGAGATCATCAGTTTAAACAATACCAATATATTTAAATGCTTGCCAAAGCCTAGGCCTGTGTAAAGGCTTCTGTTTTTGTGGAATGCTATGTGAGACGTCAAGCAGCTCTTTCTGGCCTGCCTGAGTGAAGCAAGTGAAATTCAGGAATGTTGAAATTTGTATCATACACACACACATACACACACCACACATGCACAAACACAGTGGAAAAATGAAGGTGTCTTGCTCATTTATTTAACAAATAAATTGTGCTATTACAAAAGTAGCAAACATGCAAACAAACATGTAAAGCAGTAATTAGTCTTCATGGAGGATCAATGGAGAGGCTCTTCTTTCCTACAAATGAATCACTGGATTTGAAAGCATATCTTCAAACTGTTTTTTTTTCCAAATGGCAAATCAGATAAGTTCAAACACTCACTATCATTCAAAACAGTGCGGGAAATGCATTCGAAACAATAAAGACTGGACTCCAAGTATGTGTGTGTGTGTGTGTGTGTATGTTGTTTGGTTTGGCTGCAGGAGAACTGTGTGCTTGAGCTGAACGTTTGTTTTCTTAAGATGTGATAAGTGACTAAGCAGACAGTAGCACAGATTAGAGCATCAGGCTGCAAGAGGAGGGCACTGGCAGTCACTATGGCAGGAAACATACTTTCTCCCTCATCAGCAGCACCTCTGCTGTGGCCTTTGCTCTGATTCATGAATTTTTAAATTTATCACTACCTTAAGCAAACTGTGTAAATGTTTTTGCTACTACTGTCATATAACAAAATAAGTGTAAATATTAAAGGAATATTTCTGAATATTTCTAAACTCTAAAATTAAACCATATAAATTGTACATTTCAGTGAACCACAAATTGAAGCTCTGTCTTATGCAATTATGTACCTAAAACCTATTGAGCTTTTTAACGCTTCACCTTTAACGCCTAAAGATCTTTTTGACCTGACCTCACCATCATTTATCACACACAGTGTGTGTGCCTGCACAGATGTATTGTTGTGTGCATATGTTTGTGTGTGTGTGTTTGAAAGCAGTCCATTTTTTTTTTACAAATAATCAATGAAAAAGCCATAAGGCTGCATCAAATGGCCTTATTTTCTTTAAACTCTGTGTTCACACATATATAACACTGTGCTCACTGTTAAATTTAGTTTGTTCAGCAGGTGCAAAACAAGGATTAGCACTTGCACACACCTTATGACCTGAGTGTTTTTGGAGATGTAAAATATTTTTCTTGTTCATCTAACAGGCATGTTTTGGTTTGTACTGTTTCATTTAAAGTATCTGGTTACCAGATAACCATTGCTTTTTACCACATGAAGAAACAAAAAAAGAGATGGACAAAAATGGAGATGTGTGTGTGCGTGTGTGTGTGCACATGTCTGCATTTGTGCAGAGTTTAACACTAATGCAGCACATATACTTTTTTAGCGATCGGAGTGAAGCTATTATGAAGTCATGCTGATGTTTTGTGTTGTTTGCTGTTTAGTTAAGTATATTCAAATTGCTCAAACTCGCTTCAGTAACTCTTTTAAATATGCTTTGGGACAACAACACCACAAGCTTATTCACAGTGGCGTAAACATACTCTCTCTCTTCCACTCTCTCTCACTCCCTCTTGTCTCTTAAGAGCTCAACTCTCAGAATGCCATGTGTATATCTTTGCTGCTCTTGGATCAAGTATTACACAAAATTGGAGTCTTTTGATCCTCTAATGTTTAATATTAAACTCCTACTCATACATGCACATGCACACACACACACACACACACACACACAGTAACACAAACACAGCGCAAAGTAGTGATACTCCTCTGTGTAGCAGATTAGACTGCGTGTGTTGGGCTTTTTGAATGGGCCCATTTCTGTGTCTCTGTGTGTTTTTAAGTAAACTAATCTTTGGGCAAATATTCAGCCTGCGCCTCAAGTCTTAATGTATTTAAAGTGTGGCTGCTCTGAAAAGCGTACACATGCGGGCAAGTTTGAGGGGATCAAAGCCTGCAGCACAATGTGGCAGATTTAGAGTCAGGCCCTCTTGCAGCTTTGCCTCTATTGTCTCACTCTTTCTCCGATGAAAGTTCTTTGAATCCCTCTGCGGTGTAAACCTCTCTTTGTTCAGCGCAGGTTAACAGAAGATATTCGCTCTTAAACATCACCCTGCACCTATCTGTTTCTCTCTCTTTTTCTCTCCCTCTCTCTATCTCTGTTGTGCTTTCTATCTTTTTTTTTTCTTCTTCTTTCATTCTTGTTCCTGTGGCTCGGGTTCTATTCAGAGGGACTTACGCACACAGACATCAAACAGTGTTCAGACTGGCTCGGCTGTTCTGCTCTGAGGGAAACGACACAATCCTCCTGCAAACATCTCTTTACTCTCATTCCTCTGCTCCCCTGCTCACCTTTTCTTTTTGAAGTGGTTGTCGGGCCCTGTCAGTGTTTGTGTTTGGGCGGGGCCCAGGTGTGTTTGCTTTAAAGGTAACACACACCCACACACACACACTCACACACTATTCTAAAAAATGAGGGGTTCTCTATGGGTTCTTTAGTAAAGGTAAAGCTTTTACTGTAGATTTAAAAATCTAAACACTTAAGTAATTCTTTGAAGTTTTGAAAATGGTTATTTTTAGAGATGAAAAGTGACTATTAAATTCAGGACTTGTCAAAAGTAAAAAATCAAGAAGAAAACACATATATGACAACTTAAATCTGCTAGTTCTTACAGTATATTGCATTATATGCTCATTAATGCTTTTGGGGTTTTTTTGATTAGTACAGATGACACTTGTGAAAAACGTTACTGTCACGACAGGCAGAAATGACTGACCGGACACAACAAAACACAACCTTGTCGCGTGGCGGAAGAGCTCTAGCGTGACTGGCACAGGAGAGTGGGCGAACCACGCGTCTTAGTCTGAGAACGCTCCAAGCAGAGTTGAGGTTTGCACCAAACGAACCCTCGTTCTCACTCGCACACACAAAGGAATAGATACAGTTAGCTCCGAGGAGCGAGAGTACTCACAGTACCAGTAGGCTTAGGGACACGTAGGACTGAAGCATGAGACTTCACTGTCTGTGCGAGTGACTACCACCTTCTTCCTCCTTTTATACCTGGCGTGCAATCATTTCCGGTGCATTTTGACTTCATGCGACCTCATGTGCGTGACAGTTACATGATTTATTTGAAATAACATGTATTATTAATGTATTGTCTTGTATGTAGCAGTTTTACACTGACTCCTTCAGTAAAGAGCCTTTGGCATGGTGTGGCTGTTGTGGCAACTGGCTGAAAGCTGGCTAGACTAGGACTAACATATCTAGGACTTCCAGCCCCACATTTATCAGACTAATGTTACAAATAAAAACAAGATTGATCGCAGTGTGTACCAAGTTACCACAGAGAGGAAATACAGACTGAGCAAAAACATGAAAGTGAAAAAGGTAGTGCTACACCAGAAGGAAAATAAACATAATTTAACTGAACATCAAATAGTTAAAAAAAAAATTTTTTTTGTTCTTTTAACTAAGGATCGCTTAGGATTCCTCTCAAAACAGCTTGCGAATATGGCATGGCTAAATTAAATCCTTCTGGATGTCTAGTTGCTGATGTTGCTCCTGCTAAGGTCAGGAGCAACATAGAAGTAATTGAGTGACTTTCATTGTAAATAGGGATGTCGGAAAGAATGTTAATGAATAAAGTGTTATAAATGCCAATCCCAATTTGTGTGCAGGCATACACCTTTACAGTCATAGAGTCCAAGCTTTAGAAAATGCTGTTTTAGAAAAAGATCAGGCTGAGGCTGACATGGCCTGTAAACAGGATATACTGCTAGTGATGGGAGACTGGAATGACAAGGTTGGAAACAAGGAGGAGGAAAATAAAGTTGAACAACAGAGCCTTGGAAACAGAAACAAAGCAGGGGGGATGACTAATCAAGTTTTGTAAGTTCAATTACTTTTTCATTACTAACACATTGCAATGAAGCAACGAAGCAAAGAAAGCAAACACCTGGATGTCACCATATGGAGAATTACATTCTTTGCACCAAGAAATCAAAGAGTCCCATTTTAATTGCAAAGACATGGCCTGATTGTGAAGCAATCAAACTTTCCAAAATCAGCATATGACCAGATAAAAAAAACAGTAAAAGAAGAAAATGGCTGTCAGCAATAAGATGGATTAATACAATCAAATGTATCCTGAGCAATCCATTAAGAATCCCAAAACCCAAACAAATGATATTCTGGAGAAACACAATCCATATGGTCAGCAGTCAGGGTTGAATAAATATGTTAGAAACACAACACTTTGCAGTACTGGCCATATACCTGTGATTATATTTCAGGTTCTAAATTCTTTAGGACATTGTAGCATCTCTGAACAAGGAGTCTAGCCTCTGTACCCTTGATGTGCCACTTAGAGAGGCATTCTTTTGAAATATTTGATTGACCTATTCAAATGCAGAGAGGTTGATAATCTAAACAAATGAGTTAGAATGAATATGCCCTCCTTCTCTTTCAAAAGAACACTTTAATTACTTTAATTTCTACTGTAGAGCTACAAACACTAGTGTCACCAGCAGATTGTGAAAAAAATAGGCAAGAATTGGGTAAGATGGGGCTAATTCACCTCTAATTCAACTAGTCAATACTAGAATGGAAAAAGGTGACATTTTGACATTCAGTGTATATACAGACAAATCGACGTCACTGTCTTGGTTGAGAAGCTCACAAAGGATGGCATTTAAAAATACAACAATATGGCATCAAGGCATACAAAGGTTTTTGTATGGAGAACGTTGCTGGCATGCCAGTGCATACCAGTCATAACCGGTAACATCCATTCAAATATGTCTGATAAAGCTATTAACTCACTCTCACACAACACACAAACAAACACACCCCTCTTCTGCTTTTAAAATTCTCTGGGCTTAGCAAGTTGAGTTTGGAGAGACCCATACATGTGGAAAATAGCACAGCCAAGGCCAGCAATCCTAAAAAAATATACACTGTATAAACAAGACTTTAAAACAGCACATAAAACATTGTCTTGGATGTACACTTTCCTATAACTTCATTTTAACATTTGTGTCTGTTCAGCATTCCAGCTTCAGATGAAGTTTCAATGTTACTGGTACAAATACATACAAATAATAATTCATTAACTGCATGTTTATTATTAATTATTTTTTAAATAAATGCTATTATATATCATTCGCTAACTACAATGGGATTTGTGTGTTAATTATGTAGTTACGAGCATCAGAAATATAATCCTGTGCCATATATGATTTCCTGACACTAGCTTTACATAGTGAAACTTTCATGTATGTAGATGCAGATTGCAAAAAGTTGCAAACAGACATTCCAGACAATCTGTCAGTAACACAAAGCAGTTCAAAGCTGATTATTCAACTAGTTTGAATGATCTGATTAGTAAATTGTTTGTTACCCATCATTGCAATAAAAATACCAAAAATAGGGGGAAGCGGCGTTTTGTGGTTAATGTAAAAAGAGATTAAGGTAACCGGCCTGCAGCAAATAAGGAACAATGCTCATTGAACTTTGTAAAGCTCACATTTGCTTTCGGTGATGATACAGATGATTGATGCAATAATAAACTGGTAACAAACCTTTACAAAACTGCGAAGTCAGTCAGGAACACCTCTTAAAAGACAGACTTCAGTTTTACTTTTGTGACCCTTGAAGTGATCGCTGAAATCCACCCACTGATGCCACATTGCTTGATATCACATGAAGTTTCTTTTCCACTGGGTTAAAAGCCAAAATTACTAGAAGCAGGCAAGAGGCTCATATCCCTTTACTGCTGGCCTATTTCAAAAGCTATCATTTTCTAGTGCCTTTTGCATTGTTCTGATCCCCCAAAATACTTTTCAACCAAATTCATTTCTCCAAAATATATTTTTCACTAATTAATTCCTGGTAATATAAAAATTGATTCAAGATCTTCTCATTTTATTTTAGATTACAGTCCCTTCTTGTTGCTTTAATCACTGTTGGTGTACATACGCAGGCAGCACTTGAATCAGTGCTCGTAAACAAGGCCTTTATTGTCTATTTACCAAGCATTAACTTTATCTCTCCATATCTCCATTTCTTTTTAAAAGGATTACAAAGAGGCATTAAAGTAAAAAGTTTTTACATCTCTGTTCTCCGCTCTTCATCTGAGCTTTTAATGTTTTGGATCAGATCCATGTTTTTTTTTTGTGTGTGCGTGTGTGTGGTGGACGTGTTCTGAAGCATAAACATTGAAAAGCAAATTCATTTGTGTGGATGTTATCTATGCAGTTCTTCTCATATGATATTTATTCCAATGGTTCAGTACCAGTTTGCTTTATGTTTCACATGTTTACCCTACAGAACAAGTATTATTACATGTATTTATTTATTACTTAATCAATAGAAGAGGATCTTATATTTGCTTATAATGAGATGATTTATGGCTTCTTTTCTTTCCTGTCATAATTTTATCTCCACAACTGGATGCAGTGTGGCCAAAGGTGAGTTTCTGACACATCTATATGTCCTGTATCCCAACCTGTCTGTGATTGTGGATATGTTCATTCGTGATTTTTACAGATAGCCCTTATTTGGGTCATAAACAAACAAACAAACAATAAACAACATACAGCATGGCATGGTGGATCTATGTCTTCTCTGTTGGCACCTGTGCCCCCTCTCAGCCTTGAAACTTTGTTTTGCATCGCAAGGTATACATTACTACTTTCTCACTTATTCTATACAGAGGGGTTTCAAATCATATGAAATCAAGCAATATATGTATATTTAAAGGATTAGCCATTCCTTTTTTGATATACAGTAGGACTCCATTATTGATAGGAAGTGACAAAAGTGCTAATATAAAGCTCAGTTATTTATCCTGAGTGGTGTGATCTACATATAATATATCTGTTAGATAGTTTTTTTATATTGAAATGTTTCCTGTCTCTACATGCAGTGCGCTTTAAGGAACTACCTCTACATGAATATTACCAACCTCTCTTCCCTTTCTGATTGCTTGAACTGTATTGTTCCCCTGAATGGGTGGAGCTAAACTGCGGTAAACTGAATAGGCGGATATTGTGGCACCGACCTGGGGAGAGGTCAGGCCTCTCTGACTGGGAAACCACACAAAAGCACAAGAATAAACACACAAACAGCAGCATGAGTGAATGTTGCTGGTGCTCTTCCCCAAAGCTTTTCACTGAAAGTGTACGTCTTACAAGAAAAACAGCACGTTCGCCTCTCCATTATTACAATATTTGTAAATGTGCTGATGCTCATGGCATGAAAAAGCTGTTTCTCTCTCATATGCAACTGAATGGAGAGAGAGAGAGAGAGAGAGAGAGAGAGAGAGAGAGAGAGAGAGAGAGAGAGAGAGAGAGAGAGAGAGAGA